>CM077083.1:8855164-9262328 GCA_039513925.1 Platanthera zijinensis
AGGAGAAAATAGTCATCATCAACAAGTTTGGTTGAATAAGCCATAGGGGGTTAGGAAGCAGAGAAAGAATAGCAGGGTACATAAGAGACATAAGGAGGAGGATTGGTAAGATTCCTAATACCATCCTTATCTTTAGTCCCGGAGAAGGAGACTTAGAGGGGTATTGAAGAAGGCAGAGTGGAGTATTTGTCCCATATATTTCTCCTTGTCAAACAGAAAAAAATCTTTGAAGAGAATACCCAGCCAAAAGAAGAGTACACCAAAAAGAGGGGTGTTATCTGCAGCTGACTCTTGAAAGCTCTCTCAACTTCTCTTGTGATCCTAGCCTGCCTCTCAGGAGATGTTTCTTCGCATCTGGATTTTTTTCTGGGCATCCTTCTTTCTTCATCTCTGATGGACCATTCCCACATTCTTCTCTTCTTATTCTGCTTGTATAACTTTATCTTCTCTTAGTTTTGCCTTCCTAAGTCATTGTCCAGTCCTGTGTGCAACTGCTAGCAAAGCTTAGTTGGGAATAGGAGGAAGAGCAACAATCCTGATGATATGCTGGGGGAACAACTGTTGGCATGGAAGACTTACGAGAGTCAACTGGTATCTGGTGACTTTCTTTTCCTCAAGGGATGACTGCTTCTCCACCTCACTATGTGACCTCTTGCAGTAAGTCAACATAGGCTGGGCTGAGGGAAGAAGAGTAGGTGACGAAGCCAAATGATTTTCCACCTGAGAAGTGGAGGGAATTCCTATCTCAGGAATGGAGGATGAAACTTCTGTAAGGGGACTTTTGAAGGGGGAGCTACTGCTGAGGGAAACAATTGTGGGAAACAACCACTAAAGTGTCAAAAAATGACCTTCAAACAGCTGAAGAGAGGCATCTTGGACAGTCATCATCAAGACTTTGTCAGGTTCAAGATGAACTGCAAATTTAATAAAGTGTGGGTGAGCTAAATAAAAGATTGCTTCAAATCAAAATGTAGAAGATGGATCTAGTCCATAATTCTGAAATACCTCCAGGAGTAATCTCCTATGTAGCTTCTGCTGTTGCTTCTGAACTTTCAGGTGCAGGTCAATTTCTTCTGTAGGAGTAATCTCCTGTGTAATCAGTTCAGAACAGTATAGACAAAACATCCTCAACCATCTGAGTATCTACCAAGGTATCCACAACTGCAAGAGAGGAGGAGCAATAGGAGAGTTTTTTTTCTGTATAATTGACAACAGCTCTCTCCCCATTTTGCAGTATATTAATAATCAACTGCAAATCTTTCCTGATGTCTAGGTTGAATTGGATGGTGGAAGCCGTCTGGGTTTCCAAACAGAGGACCCGGGAAGAGAGAAATCTCTGGTGCATCAAGAGAGCATCAGAAAACATGAAGTCAGTGGGTGGAGATGATTGAGCAGCCCTGGAGGGAAGGGTGCTTTTAAGGGGGGAAGGTGTGAGGGGAGGTATAGGGGTAACAAGTGGGTGAGGGGAGGTATTTAGTGTAAAAGTGGTGTTGAGGGTCTGGGTGTAGGAGATGATACATAATGAGGATGCTATATGGGGGGAGGAGAAGGAAGAAAGGTCCAACTACTTTGAATGAGGGGCCTTCCAAGGAGGATGAGATATAGCTATCTGGCTGTGAAAATAGTGAGGTGGTATGGATAATAGTGGCAGAGATGAGAGAGGTGGCAGTGAGGGTAGAAGAGGCAATGACAGTGGGGCAATGTAGGCGGAGTGGCGGCAATGGGTTCAATGATGGGGGCCAAAACAGTAGAGGTGGTTGGAGCTGCAGAGGAAGAGGGAGTGACAGTAGTGGTGGCAAGAAAGAGGAAGAAGCCCTGGAGGTAGAAGCTAGAAGGCTTAGCTATCACCTTCTTCCACAATGTCAAGATCCTGACTGTCAGAATCTTACCACTGTTTATGAAACTCCAGGAGAAGAAAATAAGAGAGGCATGGCAAAGGAGAAGTAAAGGGAGAGAATCCTATCAAAATTCTTCTATGATTGTTACAGATCTGGGCAAGCAAAATTCCAGCACAATCAAACTTCTTCTTCAGAACAATTGTCGCCATGACCTCGTGAGATTCTGGCTCATTGTATCAGACCTTTTACTCAAAAATTCTTTGCCCATGATGTTGCTTAGTTTATCTCTAGTATGCAATAGAACTGCATGAGCTGCCTGGCTTCAGCTAAAACTTCTTCAACATGGGTAAACATCATTCTCAAACATAATTCAATCTTCAGTCCCCAATTGAACAGTGAAGTATTGTTCCTCAAAGAGGAGGCAACAGATTAACAAAAATCTCCACTCCTGAAAATAAAAAAAAAAAATTGAGAAATAAAAAAGCTATAATCAAAAATATCAAAAGTGTACCCAAACCCCATTATTATCATTTTTTATTTATTCAAAAATTCTTTGCCCATTGTTTTTTTTTTATGTATATTTTTTTTATCTGTCAGATAAACATCCCAAACATTTTTTTTCAGTCCCCCTTACCACCAACTTAGTCACTTATTTTTTTTGGAAAAACTGTAGTAGCTCTGGCACAAAATCTTCACCCTTTTCAGGAGAAGGAATTCCAAATCAGCATCTAACAATGTCCATCAGAACCCAGAACTTCTAATAGAAGGAACTCAGATCAACTTCAAACTCAGAATTGATTCCCTCCATTGCAAAGACACCAGACTGAACACGGAGGTTGAAGGAGGAAAAAGAGGGAAAATAACGGGATAGTTCTGTGAGCGCAAGCTAGATCACAAAACGGTAAAAAGTTAAGTGGTCGAGGGGTTTAGGGGAAAGAAAGAATTTGATAGAGACTTTGTTTGGTCGAGAGGTCCAATAAGGACAATAAGAAGTTAAAGAGAATCATTCTACGAGCGATCAACGATCAGTTAAAGGTGATCAACGATCAACGATCAGTTAAAACTTAAAAGAGAAAGGATCAAGATCATTAAAATAAAAGAGAAAGGTGATCGAGGAGTGAACGGTCAACGAAAGGGTGTCAAACCGGCAAAATGAGAAGGATCGCCTATCGGCGATCGAATCTGAGAACAAAATCATTCAGGAAATACAATAATTGTACATAAAATAAAACAAAAATAAATAAATAAACATAAATTTGTTTTCATCGCTTGAACACGACTACTGGCTTGGATCATGTATCCGATTATCCTATCATCGCCTCCTATGTATGTGGTGTATCGATTATTCTCAAGATGCGGAACGCATGCTCCAACATGTGATACGTTAGAACTCTAATTTAATGTTTTGTCAGACCACCCTCGATCCATGATTCCCATCATTATGGCGCCAGTTGCAAACATGTGTGTTGTCTCGGGAGGGAGAAGTCGCAAGGAAGATCCTTACAACCCATCGTGAACCTAGGATTCCCAATGATGGTGGGAGGCGAGGAAATGATAATGTTAGTGATGAGCCGAGCTCAGCCCACGCAGTAAAACGAGGGAGTCGAGCTCTACCACTTAAAGCCCTAGAAGTTGGTATTGATTAGGGTGGATGGAGGTGAGGGAGAGTGAGAGATGAAAAGAATGGAAACAACAGCTCTTGCTTGCCCATTCAATGCCCCTCCCCCTCCCCAACTCACTTAAATAGTGAGGAAAATTTTCCAAGTATTACAAAAATTCCCCACTCTGGTAACATTGTAGGTAAGTAGAAAACGAGAGTGCTAAACATAAAAAAGTATTGTGCAATAACATGAAGATATGTGTCTGAGGCTTAGGGGATTTTCGATCGAGGTAATACGTCTCTCGTCTAGTAACATCGCCTCCCTCTTGCTAATCAATCTTGTCCTCAAGCTTGAAGGATGGTAATGTACAAAGTAGCTACACGTTGCCTCCACCCCCCCCAAGTAATGGCCCCCCACCCTCCCCCAAGACTGAAAATCTCTAAGCCTACTGGATGCTCTCCCTGCTGGATCATCCACCTACAAAAAATCGTCTTACATTTTTATTTGTGCGCAGCCATATACGCTTATCATAATTGTAACATAGCCCTTTTGAGCTTAACATTGTCTAATGTTATAAAACCGAAGTGATTTTTCTTATTAAGGCACCATCTTGAAAATTCCATAACTTTCATGTTCAAGTTTCGGGCTATTTCAAAAGAAATATAATTATGTCTTGCAAGAAGATATCTCTAAGTTCCCAATTACGCTTGGATATCACAATTTTGCTTGAACATCTCAACTTCGTTAAAAATTCCATGTCCACTCATTTGTCATAATAAAGGATCAACATAACGCCAAATCAAATATTATACAGGTTTAGTAAGCCTTGTGCAACCCACAATTTGAGTCATGTGAGATCTTCGTGCTGTCATATTTTGGCCTTGGATTGTTAATGGACAATGACCACAAAAAGAAATAAAAAATATTAAGATGGATGTGTCAAAACTAAGAATAGTTTGAGGAATGATTATATTTTAGGTTGTTTTAAGATTGCAAGGACACAATACGCAACATCAAAATAGCCCCCAAAAATAAGGCAGTTGTTATTCGCAAACCGCATTTATCTATTCGCAGATTTTGTCTATTCACAACTCTAAAGGAAGTCAAATTTGTTATTCGCAGATACTTTTGTTATCTACAGATCAGTAAAGAACATTAAAAAACTTTGATCGTCCTTTTTGCCTTCCTCATCACAGGGAGAGTAACTCTATCTATCTAAATCTTCCCAAAAAACACTAGCTATCAAATCTTCCCAAACAAACCGAAATCGCATGAACAGTGAAGAAATCGTCATTCTTCCTCAATTCGGTCTTTATCCAGGCATTTATTTTATGAATCACGATCCGTGCACACATTGAAGTGCTCAGAAGATCGTCGTAGATGTTCCTTCGTCGTCGGGCCCTGCTTAGGACTGCTCAAGTTTAAAATTGGCCTTCGGATAACAATTTGTAAACCCAAATATAGTGAGAAAAAGTTGGTCTACAGATAGACATTTATATCAGCAAATAACCATTGCTAAAAATAATCGTAAATTCAAAGTTAGGTCTCGGATATTCCCATAAGAAGGAAATTGGCAATAGTGATTTAGGGATTTAAGACGTACAGTTCCCCGCAGGGTAACGGCAATGCCGACCGTGGTTCCTTCCCTAAGCTTGAAACTTGCAATAGACCTCTTTGCCTTCGTCTTCACCGGCCTCTGCCCCGTTATCACTGAAAGATCCTTTATCGCCGCCTCCAAACCTTTCGAGTTCTGTTCGGCGTCTCCAATGCCGCAGTTCACTACAATCTTCTCTATTCTCGGCACCTAATTCCAAACCACAAACAGAAAATGTTATAAACACACACACGCAAAAAGATTCAGTGCAAGACATAGAATATCAAATGTTCACCTCGTGGATGTTCTTGTAGCTGAATTCCTCCATAAGAATCGGAACTATCTTTTCGAGATAATTGGATTTGATGCGATTCACCTTGTCGGCATCTGCCTTGTCGACAAGCACGATTTTAGAAGACGAAATCGCCGGAGTAGAAACCGGGGCGGGAGCGGGGGCGGGGGGGGGGGCGGGAGCGGTGGAGATGGAAGCCCTAATTCTAGAGGACCGACCGCTTACGTTTAGTCGATTAAAGGAGAACTGAAATGGCATAATTAGGGTTGGGAAGTGGGAGGAAATAGAGGGGGAAGAGCCGGAGATGGAGAAGGCGACGGCGGGGCTCACGGCGGCAATCGTCGGCATTCTCGGCAGCCTGCTCCCTGCTAAAGGAGAAAGGAAGTGTGGATATTGTCATCTGTTGGGCTTGGGTAAGTACTATCATATTCATTCGGCTAATTTTTTCAACGAAAAAAATTTTAAAATTAAAAACACTCTTCTCCAAATCCAGCTTTACAACAACAACAAAATTGTAGGTAGGATTAACCGACTTAGAAAAAGATAGGGAAGAATCGTGGGTCATTCGATTGTATGATCAGACAGTTCACGAAGTTTAAAATACGGATTTTCTTTGATTTTTCTTTCTTTTTTATTAAATACGATCGGATTTAGTGAGCCGTGGGATCGTTAATCGGACGACCCACAGTTCTTCCTTACCTTCCTCTAGGTGGGTTACTTCTACCGAATTCAGACTCTACCTTTAAAAGCACATCAGCCCGATAGATGGACACGAAATTCATCATTCAGTGGGTCTCGCCATAAACAGTGTGGTGTGTGCATAATTTTTGTGCGGGCCCTTCGTATGGTGTATTCTCATTGGTCTCGGGCGCGATCCGGGACCAGGCCTACGAAATTTCGTGATGGAGGAGATATGTCATCATCATGGTTGTTCTATCATCAAGCTTTCCATGAAGAAGGTGAACTTTGCTTCGATGGCAAACTCATGATCAGTGTTGAGACCCTGGAGACCCATGAAATGAATGCCGAAAGAGCGGAGGTGGGAGAAAGATTAGCATCGGCGAGAGGTGAGCGAGGATTGGAGTCCATGAATAGAATATTTGTTGCGGTCTAACTTGGCACTCCTAAACCGGTCTGCACGTGGCCATTAGCCCGGAGCGGTCAGAGGCAATCATCAGTAGAACTAAGCGCACAAGGCGATTTTTACGTGGATCAATCGGGATCACGTGACCGGATCTGTGTCGGTCAAATTTTACTATAGCTCATGTTACAACTTGTATGTAGAATCGGCAACACGCTCCTCGTTCATGGGAGTGAGAAGCTAAGGCACTCACGGGCAACAAGCTGTTCCGCGCGAGGTTTTGCTTCACAATCTGATGCGATGACGCGGAAATGCCAGAGTAGGCTGTGTGGGCTTTCTGAGACTGAGCACGAACGACTTCCTACAAGCAAAGCGCTTTGTGGTGTTGTACGAACTTGCCAGTTTCTGGTGTTAGCGATGGCACGCGGGAGGATTCCGGTGGAGGGACCTCGTTGGGAATTCTAGCAGAGCTCTGGACAAAGAAAAAAGCACGGAGAAATGTAAGAAATGAATCCCCCCCTTCAGGAGTTATTGTAGTTATGCGGTTATCTGCACACCGTAACCACCCACATTAATATTTTTATCATAGTCGAGTGTATAATACTTGCTATGCAAGTCGTTGACCATGATGCACTAACGGTGGTTGCGGGCGGTGAGTCGATCAGACGGCAGGCACGACGTCGCGGCCAATAGACACCCTCACGGGCGAGGGGGCGTCGGTTTGCACAGCCACTTCAAGGTGTCGGCCGACCGCCAACCAACCCGCTGGGCGCTCCACTGACGCCGACTGTCGTTGCGCATCGGCGCCGACTAAGAATCGGCGCCGGTCGGCCGCATGCTCAGACATCTCGTAGCTCAAACCATTATTCTGAATGACTCGATATGTAGTTGTTGATTATCTTAGTGACTATAAGGGATTGGGTTATTCCTACCAAAAGACCGTATGCCAGCTTTATTTCATTGTCTACCCAAATTTTGTAATACTCGTTGTCGATAACTGATATAATACAGCTTACTTGACCATACAAGGTTGAAGATCTTGCGATCGACAATCACAACAAAGGTTTGCTCGCATAACACCAGAGAAGTACTCGCCAACCATTCTGAATTACTCGTCGATCATTCTGGAGTACTCGCAGACCACTTTGCTTCGTGTGCTTCGTATGCTTTACCAGGCAACTCGTATTTTTTGAAGATGTCCGCAGGCAAAGCCCCTCAAGCCTATAAAAATTTCATGAACAGTAGATTTAAAGGCATCATAAAATGAGCCAAGACCTCCCCCAATACGTGCACACCCAAGAACAAAGTTTGTGAGTACCTTAGAGGAGTACTGCTTTTTCATCTGTAATACTATTGTAAATATTTTTAACTCAATCAATAATATCGCGCGCAACTAAGGATCGCTCTGTGCAAAACTTGGTTGCACAGCGCAACTCACTACTAGTATTTGTATCATATGTACTCGCTCACTTGGAGTTCCTCATCTCTTCATTTTCTATTGAGTGTGGAGTGGTTTGGAGTTTGATAGTGGTGTCACACAGAATGAACAAGAAGATCCTCTTCTTTATCTGATAATCCGATGGGAACCTGCCCCAATAGGATTTAAAGAGCCTCAACTCCCACGATTTACTGTGGAGGAAGATGTTACACTTCAGTTGTCCACGTAATATAAAATGGGTCCGGCCAGCCCTCCACAATATATCATATACACAAGTAAATGTTATAAAGAGGCAAAACAACAAGAAGCATTGCACGTACAAGTACATCAATATATTCATCAGCTCGCGGTCGGGAATGAAAAAAGAAAGAAAATCATTCATCGTGCATATAGGCATTTTAGGCTTTAAGCCCGCTACACGCCGCCTCGATCTATGCAACCCTTGGAGTTCACTTCTATGTCATTAGCTGGTAAGGAGCGATCAACGTGCAGAGTTCTCCTCAAATCTGGAAGGTAATCGTCATTCAAAGCTCCTACTTGGCTGCAACAACAAGATCATCCAGCCTGGATTTTTAACCTAGTCTCTCGCTCTTGGTTTTCAAAAAGTAAAAAAAAAAGAGGGTTTAGTATTTCCCCAATCCGACCTAAGTGAGTTTCGGATAAATCCCCTAGCCATCACACTAACTCCACTTTTGATCTATGATCTTGATCGAGTTTATTTTATCACTCGGGATCCGTCAGATTTTTGCTTCCCAATCACTCAACGATCGGCCCTAGATTGGTCAACTATTGTTGATTGGCTCAATCGGACGGTGATCGCTCATCGGTTCCCTCTCGATCGACGATCGTTGATAGTCGATCGGACTCTCAGTCAATATTTGTTAGTAGTCGATTGTCAACCAGTTCCCTCATTCTCTGATCATTGATCGCTTATCAGATCCAATGGTAATCGATCACTGATCGGACCCTAATCGGTCAACGATCTTCATATATTTTAATCATGGACTTCCATTGAGAGAAATTGTCTAGGTTATAGACAGGAGGACTTGCTAATGCATGATTTTTGATTTGTGGTCTGCTCCTGTTTGTGATATAAAATTTTAAAGTGATTAGTCCACTAAAGATCTTGTTGATCAATGTGTTAATTTTTTTCTGATTAACCTCTCTCTGATACCGATTGAAAATGAACAAAAATCACTTAAAATGTACTCTAGAGGTGAGGGGAGGTGAATTAAGTAATTAAAACTTTTCGTATATTCGTTTAATATTACTATTTATAAATGGTTTCACTAAGCACCCTGTTATAGAACAACCACTGTAGTCAATAAAAAATAAAGGTGAGGAAAAGATAGGCACAAAGAGGATGCAAACAATACAGACGACACAAAAATATAGCGGTTCCCCAAATACGGGTACGTCCACTCTTCTGCCATAGCTGGAATTCACTATTACTAGTGTTGAATCTTTGATAAGGGGACTCTTAGAACCAGAATTGTTGATAAGGTGTCTAGGAACTGCTGAGTCTTTTGGTAAGAAGACTCTTAGAGCTACTATGTCTTTTGGAAAGGAGACTATTAGAACCAGAAGTTATTAATAAGGTCTCTCCAAAATCAAGTGAGTTGTTGACAAGAAGCTCAACCGAGAGTTGTTGACAATGTCTCTCTAAAACCAAGTGAGTTATTGATAAGAAATCTCAATCACTGAGTCTTTTGAATGTAGACTAACAGAATCAATACTAAATTCTTTGAGGAGAAATTCTTATGCTTTAAATTTGGTCTAGTTGAAATGGTTTTTTCATAATGTGTCCTTCAACAACAGATGTTTGAAGGAACTGATTCTTTGCAGTGCAGGGAGGATTCAGATGAGATTAGTGGTAGCTTCTTCTTATTGATCACGACTTTAAAGGAGAAGGTTGGGTCATGAGCTTCAGAAATAGCCATTAAGACGAGCTTCATTTGAATCTTCAGAGAGAAGGAAAGATTCTTCTCGATCAGCTATTAGAGCTTCCGAGAGTCGAGAAAATTGATTTTCCTTTTCTTAATAACAAAACATTGTTATTTTTCACTTGCTGCCGTTTTCTATGTATCTTTTCTCGGTCTTTTTCTCTTTTTTTTTGCCAACTATCTTCTTTTTGTTATTCTGTTGTTGAAGTTGGTTATACAAGCTTTCTTATTTTTTGAATTCATTTTCTTTCTAATTTTAGGTTGATATTGTTTTCGCATGTCTGGATAATTTACCTAAAATAGAGATTTAACAGCTACATTTTCTCCATGCTTTCTACCATGACAAGTTCCAAAAGAAATGATTGTTGGAGGCTTCTTAAGAATTATGCGTAAATTTACTGTTCTCGAGACTTCTTGATACAGCGCTTGTGATTTCAACGATCTTTGAACGTTCTAGCGTGGCTCTGAGATTTTGATGCAACTCTGGCAAATTCGACGCTATTTTATGGAATGCAGCGCTACTTGGAAGATTTTGACGCAGGTTTGACGAGTTCAGCGTTGCTTGGATATTTTGATGCTACATTGAGAGTAAGTAGTCAAAGCTCTGAGTTTTAAGAGCTTTTTCTGACGTTACATCGACTACATTTCAACTCTATTTTGAGATTTCTTTGTTTGAACATAACTTTGAACCTGAGTTCTTTTGCTGTTTTCTTAGAACACATTCTTGTAACCAAGATACGAAGTCCTTATGATATAAATTACTCTTCTATACAACATAGAGCAATGTCTTAATTAATCACTCTTAAAACCGTGTATCAAATCAAGAGGTAGGTGTTTCCCAACAAAACTAAATGTGCATATTATTATTTGGTTGCATTAGATACCAAAGAGTATAGTCAGCGATCAAGATAGATGTCTCACTTCCAAAGATTTGGAAATCAAATATTGAAGTTCCAAGGTTTCATTGCAGACCGGCAATCGGAGATCACTAATCCATGATGCACAGAGATCATTCCCTCGTTGGTATCCACATAGATCACGAAAGATCCTGACACATTGCAAAATCTTTATTTGCAGAAATTGAAGATCACACCCATGATGAGTTTTGAAGTGATTCAAGTGTCACTTTGAGTTTCAGTTCACACAGCCAACTACAATAGTCTGTACCAACATCATGCAATTGATTAGAGCTTCTTACCAATCCTTGCTCGTAATTCCGCCCTTGTGGAGGCCGGCCTCGGTTCCCATGCCCTTGCCACTAATAACCTTACCTTGTTGCACCCCTCATATCCACTGCACATACTGCATGCTTGCTCTTATTGCCCCTTGAATCCGTGCATTGTGATACAATCCCTTTTGTTGTCCCTTCTACTGTTTCAACACCCCTAACACATATTGATTAACATCTTACCAGCACCATTCCCACTACTTGTATCCTTGGCCTTATAATCTCTATTGAATGAACATAAAATATAGTTACTCTTAAAGGTTTATTCGGCTTCGTTTGAATGAGCGGTGACGGGAGGAGCAAGTGGGTCCAAACGGAGCTTTCGAACGGGAGGGGGTTGCGTTTCTCCATGCTGCTGGTGCAAATAGTGCAAACGGAGACGAAACTTCGTTTGATTACCCGCCGTCCGGCGGCATTTGCTCCAAACACCGCCCAAAAACGCTGAACCAAATGAAGCATAAATGTCAGCATATGCGAAGTTCATAGAATGAAGCCAATATTGTTCATCACCAAATCAAAACAAAAACCGCAAAAGCAAATTCTGGACACTAGGGCTCCATCTGGCCCAATTTTTTTTGCCCCAGTGAGTTTGAACAAAACAAAAATGCCAGTCATAAAATGCATGTTTGGCACAACAACGGTTATAACCACCACCCAAAAAAACTAATTTTGAACATGAAAGTGAATGCAGTTCCTTAGATGAGATCAGACGCTCACGAACGACAGTTCAGAACCTCCCAATTTATTGTTTTTAGTCTGATGTGAGATCGAAAGTTATACAACCTTCATCAGCAACCATCGTAATGCAACAAAAAAAAGGAGGGCAGCCTGGTGCACAAAGGTATCCCGCACAGCGAGGGTTCGGGGAAGGGTCCCATCACAAGGGTAGGGTGAAATGTAATGCAACAAATGAAAATAAATACAAAAAACTATAGTTTTTTGTAATGTTATTTACTGTAATAAGGTTATGACAGCATGAACACCGAGCATAAATTCATGGCAAACTTTGACAAAACTATAACCACGCAGCATCTTGCAGCACAAGTTGTTAATTCTGAAACAGAACAACAACAATAACAAGACCAATAATATTACAGGCCAAGGCCGACAGTGCGGCCATCTCTGCGCCGCAGACCTGCCGTGTACTGCTTCTCCAAGTCGAGCTGCAGCTCCTTCTGCTTCTCCACGTCCTTCTCGTCCGGCTTTCGCTCCGGCGGAATCCCATCCCCCTTCACGCCCTACAATTGGCCATGGGAAGCTCAGATTCTAAAACATGTGTTAGTATTCTACATGAAATATTTCAGAAAGGAAACCAAAAAAAACAACAATAAAATTAAACATGAATATTGAATTAAGTTTTTTAAGCGGAATCAAAATTAAACATGAATATTTAATTAAGGTCCGGTTCATGCGGTCGTAACCGCTTGACCGGTGAAAATAAGTCCCCCCAAACGGAGCTCCGTTTGGCATGGTGGCGGCGGTCATAAATGCCTGGATTAAAACGTCATTTATTAAGGATCACCTAACAAACGTCTGTTTGAACATAAAAGTGGATGAAGTTTCTTGGGTGGGCGTTAACAAATGACAATTTAATCCCCATGGTCATGACCGCCGCCACCGTGCCAATCGGAGCATTAATAATAGAGTCATCATCTCGTCGTTGTGAAAGAGGCTGATTAATCTAAACAAAGATTCAATTTGGAACGGATTCTCAAAGAAAAAAAACTGTTCCCCAACATTTGACAGGTGGCTGTTGTTGCGCTCTTCAAATAGTGGCTATCAAAGGGAACCACGGTGCGATGTCGCAGATGCATGAGACGGAAACGGGGTACGAGATATGATAGGATGCGAGATTTGAGAAATAAAAAAAAACAGATGCTGAATAAAATTTTAAATTTAATAAAATTACGAAATGTGCGAAGATCACATCCTTTTTATTTTTTTCAATCATTACATAAGGCTCTTAAACCAGTCTTTACCGGTCCTAAGCCCGAATGAGAAATGATGAGGGTTGCGTTAAGTAGACGGACAACATAAAAATTTAGTCACTCTTAGGAATATGAATCATTTGGGAAATTAGGCGAAAATTAAGTCGTTCACCGTATGAAACGCGCCGTATGGTCCGAATGAGGCGGCTTGGCAAGTACCACTGCAACTCCAAGAGCATTGGGGTATAGTTTTAAATATGCAAGGACCCTCACATATTACGGTCTTGGGAAAGTAGATCGCATGATTTGTGATTGACTAGGGTTTGAAATTTTAAATATATGTAGGGGTAGTAAAGTCATTTTAGTAAAAAGTTTGACAATACGCAAACTAGTTGTGTTGGATGTGCAAATTAAATATAATAAATTTAAAAGAAAAATAAAAGTACTGCCAAAAATTAGGCGGCGAAACTTGAAAACCGAAACACAGGTTACTTTCAAGGCAACTATTATGGAAATTGGACTGACCTGCCTCACCGCCCCCGCTTTCTAGCTGTTGGTGCTCGAGATTGTGCTAGGTTTTGATCGGCTTCTGCTGAAATTTCCGCTTCCGCGGGAATTCCCATTTCCGTTCCCGCACCGAGCGAAGTGCGTTTACCGCTTCCGCAAATCCCGCTCCCATTTTTGGCTTTCGTCGCCTCCGCTGGAATCATTCGTCTGATCTGTGGCTTCCAGTAACGTGTGACACCGCACCGGTTTTGCCAGTCCGTCGCGCTTCCGACATCCTTGTGTCTGCTGCTCACCACTGATCCACTGACCTTGCAGAAGCCATTACTTCCACCGCCCGTCGTTCTGGTGGCGTTGTCGCTACTCGCCAACACAGCTGCCACTGCTACATGCTTTCAGGCATGGTTCTGGCGGGAGGTCAATGTACCAGATGATCCTCCCGTCGAACTTGCACCGGCCCTGCCGATCCTCTGTCGTTCTCTCAGTGACAAAGCCCTTATGGGGACGGAGCGGAGGACTTCTCGTTGCTCACCGCACGCCGTCAAAATTCTTCAAGATCCCGGCAAGGGTTGGGGATTCGACCTTGAGGACAAGGTCAATTTCCAAGGGCGGTATAGTATTACGCGGGCACATTCACTCAAGTGGACCCCCCTCGTCAAAATGTATGGAGCGCACATATGGAAGCTGTCATGGTCGCGGGCACATTCACTCAAGTGGACCCCCCTCATCATAATTTATGGAGCGCGCATATGGAAGCCGTCATGATCGACCTTAAAATTAATTTGTATGAATTAATTAATTGATATTAATTAATTCATACTAATTAATAACAATCAATTAACTTAATTATTTAGTATTTCTTTGTTGGGTTGTCTTTTATATTTCCTTGTTTGGGTGCCTTTTGTATTTCCTTATTTAGTTACCCTCCATCATTTATATAAGGGGAAGGGGTTTATGTGTGAAATCATTTGGGAATGTATGAATGTATTTTTTAGGGTTGCTCCCTAATTTCCTCTTTTTTCTTCCTTCTTCCTTCTCGCTCACCCCCCCCCCCCTCCACTTGTCGAATTCCTCCAGAAAATTAATCGTAATCGTATCATACTTAATGATCTTGTTAGAACAACCCATGTAAAGAGCCTATTATTGGGCCCATTTTTGTATTTCCTCTTCTCTCTTCTTTAGTCCCACATCATGTATAGGATTGTTCTCTCTCTTTCTTTCTCCTATATATTTGTATTCTCTCTTTGTATTTAGACACACAAGCAATACATACAAGTTTTTGTGCTCTCTCAACATGATATCAGCGGGACTCGGTCTCTCCTTGCGGCTAGCCTTCTGCTAACCATCCGACCTGACTCTGTTTGCGCTAGGCGCGGTCTACATTTGTCTAACCGGACGACCTTCCCTTCTCGCGCAAGGCGCGCGGCTAGTCTTCTGCTAACCGCCTCTCTCTTCCCTACCACCCCTATCTCGTGGCCTCCACCCTCTTTCTCTCTACTCTCTATCCTTTTATAGGAGTATCTCTCACCAGTGGGGCCCTTTCCCACCTCCCTTATCCCGCACGGTTTCCTCTCTACCCGCGCGGTTTGTTTCTTTCTCCCTTCTCGCAGCGAGCTCCCTTCTTAACTCGCGGCCTTCTCTCTGCTTTCTTCTCCCGTGGGCCCCTCCTCCGATGCTACTCGCCCGGTCTCTCTGCCTCTCCTCTCGAGTTCTCTAACTCGCGGACTCTTCTCCTATCCACTCGAGTTCTCTACCTCGCGGATTCTTCTTCTACCCGCTCGAGTTCTCCTACTCGCGGCTTCCTCCTCTTGCCCGCTCGAGTTCTTCTACTCGCGGCTTCCTCTTTCTGTCCGCCCGAGTTCCACACGCGGCCTCCTTCTTTGCTCTGACCGCTGGTGCGCACACTGAGACCGTGCGGTCTATCTTCTTTCCGCATTTTTTGGTCGGGTCCGTTTGGCCGCTGGTGTACACATTGTGACCGTGCAGTTTGCTTCTCCCGCATTGTGGTCGCGGTCTTCTCCTTGCCTGACTGCCGAGCGGTCTCCAGTTCTTCTCGCAGCGGTTTTAGTCACCCGCCACAGTCTCTAGTCGCTGCGGCTTGCTAACCGCCCGACCTGTAACGGTTTCTCTCCTGCTGCTTCTATGGGCTCTTCTGTCAACTCCACCGGCCCGGTGGCTAGTCCGCCTGCAGACCGCCCGGCTTGTTCTGCTGAAATCCGTGACGAGTTGCGTATAACTACCATTTCTCTCTCTGAAAAAAAGAACTTTATCCCTTAGGTGCATTCTGTTCGACAGGTTCTTCAGGCCAATGGTCTTTTGCTACCGGAAGATTGATTATCCTCCTCGTCCGACGGCGTCTGTTGTTGTTGACGCCTCCTCTGCCGCCCCTCCTGACCTTGAGGTCGTTCGTCTTCAGCTCCAGCACCTCCAGAGGCTACTCAACCCGCCCTCTGCCTCCATTGTCTCTGTCTCCAACACAGGTACTGCTTGTTTATCCACCAGTCCATGCTGGATCGTGAACTCAGGTGTCACTCATCACATTACCTCGCGACGGCTTGCCCAGTACTCGGATTCTCCGCATCCGAAATGTATCACTGTGGTTAATGGGGCGATGGTTCCCGTTTCCGGCTCGGCGGATCTCTCTCTCAACCCGTCGATCTCTCTTCGCTCGGCTCTTCATGTTCCGAGCTCCCCGTTCAATTTACTTTCTGTGGGACGCCTTACTGGTGATCTTGATTGCTCTGTCATATTCACATCTACTTCTTTTGTTATACAAGATCGGCGGACGCAGACTACCATTGGTAAAGGCACATTGCGGAACGGGCTCTACCTTCTCGATGACTCTCCTACCATTCTCTCATCTGTCTCTTCCAGTGAGTGGCATCGACGACTTGGGCATGCCCCTCTGCCGGTCCTCCAGCGAGCCCTTCCTGATATATCTCTTCATCCATTTCAGTGTGAGTCTTGCATCTTCGGCAAACAGTCGCGTTCTTCTTTTCCTGCGCATTGTACCCGGAACGCTGCTCCGTTTGATTTAGTACATTCCGATGTATGGGGTCCTTTTAAGATTACTAGTATTTCTGGGTTTCGATACTTTATCATATTTATTGATGATTACTCTCGCACAACATGACTTTACTTACTCTATGATCGCTCTGAGCTTCCCCGTCTTTTTCGGGCCTTTGTCCTTGAGACCCGTACACAATTCCACGCCACCCTAAAAACATTGTGCACCGATAATGCTCGCGAATACACCGGTCACGAATTTACGGATTTGTGCTCTGAATTCGAGATTATTCATCAAACATCTTGTGCCTACACACCTTACTGGAACTTTGTCGAACGAAAGAACCGCCACTTACTCGATGTAGCCCGCTCCCCCATGCTTCAAATGCATGTTCCCAAACCTTACTGGAACTTTAAGGTCTCCACTGCCGGCTTTCTCATCAACCGTCTCCCTTCCTCCGTCCTCCACTATGTCACTCCGTTCAGCCTACAGTTTCTCGCCACCCCGGCCTTTCCTCTCCCGCCTCATATCTTTGGCAGCACATGCTACGTCCACCGTCTGGGGCCTTCCTCGGACAAGTTGGATCCCCGGGCGGCTAAACACATCTTTGTCGGATATTCGCGCACCCAGAAGAGCTATGTATGTTGTTCTCCACCTACCCGAAATATCTCGGTCTCTGCTGATGTTACCTTCCGGGAGGATCAACCTTTTTTCCCTGATCCTTTCCTCGCTCATCTACCGTCCGCTCCTCTCCCGTCATCCATCCCACGCCCTATTATTCCTGTTACTGCACCACCTTCACCGGTTCCACCTGCACCGGCTCCTGCTCCCTCCAAACCACCCGTTATCCATGTCTACACTCGTCGCCCTTCCAATTCCATTGCCCCGCTGCAGTCGGCCTCAACCATGGCTACTTCACGTCCTGCTGATCAGGTACCGCCCTCCACTGCTCATCCACTGAAAAATTGTGTCTCCCTCCATCGCCTCTCTCCCCAACTTCACACATTTGCGACTTCTCTTCCCTCGGTCTCTGTTCCTAACTCTGTGCAGGAGGCGCTCCAACATCCGGGCTGGCGGGGCGCCATGGAAGAAATGGCTGCTCTCTGGGCTAACCAAACATGGACTCTAGTACCCCTTCCTCCGGGTCAGAAACCGGTTGGGTGTAAATGGGTCTTTGTCATCAAACATATTGCTGATGGGACGATAGACCGTCTAAAGGCTCGTCTAGTGGCTCGTGGCTTCACCCAATAACAGGGGCTCGACTATGAGGAAACTTTCTTTCCGGTGGCCAAGCTCAATACCGTTCGTGTCCTCATCTCCGCAACTGTCCATCACCAGTGGCTCTTACTCCAACTGAATATCAAGAATGCCTTTCTGAATGGTGATCTCCAGGAGACGGTATATATGCAGCAACCTCTTGGATTTGAGACCACGGGGGAGTCTCAGGTTTGTCTCCCTTTGAAGGCTCTGTATGGTCTCAAACAATCCTCACGGGTATGATTTGACAAGTTCAGTAAAGCCCTTCGGGATATTGGTTTTACTCGGAGCTCGGCCGACTTCTCACTGTTTACTCGTCACCGAACAACAGGAACGGTTCTTCTGTTAGTATACGTTGACGATATCATCATTACAGGAGATGACTCACAAGGGATACAGGCGGTCAAACTACATCTGAGTTCCGTCTTTCAGACAAAAGATTTGGGGCCCCTACGGTACTTCTTGGGTCTTGAGATGGCCAGAAGGCCAGATGGGCTTGTCCTCTCTCAACGAAAGTACTGCCTCGACCTCTATGATGCGAGCTATTCAGGTTGTAGGCCGAGTGACACCCCAATGGATGTAAACTACAAGTTGTGCGCCCAGGCATCTGACTCGGATCTCCTACTCCAAAATCAAGAATATTATCGTCGCCTCGTTGGAAAATTGAACTATCTCACAGCAACCAGACCAGATATTTCCTTCGTCGTGGGTATTGTCAGTCGGTATATGCACTCCCCACGAAGTTCTCATCTTCAGGTTGTTGAACGCATTCTCAGATACCTTAAAACAGCTCCTGACCAAGGACTTGTCTACAGAACCTCCTCTTTAGCTCCAACATTGGTGGCATGCCCGGATGCTGATTATGTTGGTTCCCTTGATGACCGGCGATCAACCAGTGGTTTTTGCACTTATTTTGGATGACATTTGATTACATGGCGAAGCAAGAAACAAGTGGTCGTTGTTCGATCATCAGCTGAGGCGGAATACCGGGCAATGAAATCTGTAGTGTCTGAACTGACGTGGCTTGAGAGTCTTCTCGCCGATAAGGGTATAAAGCTACCTTCACCAGCTCTCCTCTGTGACAGCCAAGCTGATATACATATTACCAAGAACTCAGTCTTCCACGAAAAAACAAAGCATATCGAAGTCGATTGTCACTTCATCCGGGAAAAGGTTCAAATGAAGAAGCTCGATCTAAAGCATGTTCCGGGGACTGAACAAGTTGCGGATGTCCTCACAAAGGCTCTTTTCAATCCCCTCTTCTATCAGTGCTTGTCCAAGCTTGGCACAGATTTGTACGCTCCAGCTTGCGGGGGAGTGTTAGAAAAGCTCATGTAAAGAGCTCATTATTGGGCTCAGTTATGTATTTCCTCTTCTCTCTTCTTTAGTCCCACATCATGTATAGGATTGTTCTCTCTTTCTTCCTCCTATATATTTGTATTCTCTCTTTGTATTTAGACACACAAGCAATGCATACAAGTTTTTGTGCTCTCTCAACAGATCCTTATGTTGATCCTAATGTCACATGAAAAATTATGTTTTCACATTTAATGATAAGTAAAAAAACGTACTTGGAGAGTCAAAAGGTTGTGCACTACCACAAAAAAATCTGCATAGTGAAAAAAAAGTGCAAGACAAAGTAAGAGCAAAGAGAGTTAGCTATAAAACACTCAACATTTGTAGGAATGATGAAAATATGACAAGGTATAAAGTCGCCAAAAAAAACTAAAAAATACAATAAATAAAACAAGAAGTCGAGATTATACAAAATTTTATAAACTAGAAACCAAAGATGGAGAGCGTAATATATAAAATTATTCGAGCTAAAAAAAATGAAGACAATGCATGAAAGATGAACATATACAATTTTTACAGATGATGTGACTATTAAAGAGTGATGAAAAGAATATTTTTTATCAACTCTACAATAAAGAAAAAATAATAAACTCAGCTTGGAAAAGTTAAGTAGCTTGGAGGAAAATACGAACACTTGTTTATCATAAAATTCAAGCATTGGAAATAAATGATGTCCCGAATAAGATGAAAAAAAAGATAGTCGGGTCAAACGATATATCCATCTAAGTATGAAAATGTCTAGAAAATGAAAAAAATTTGTGTCTTACATGTTTCTTCAATAAAATACTGAAGACAAAAAAGATGTCGGACCAATGAAATGAAATTATCTTGGTACCTTTGTATAAGAATAAATGAGAGATGTGTCAATTACAAAGGAATTAAAATAATGAGTCATACCATGAAACTATGTGAACGAGTAATAGAGAGAAGACTAAAACGAGAGACTAGCATCTCAGAGAATCAATTTGGATTCATGTCGGGGAGATCGACCATGGAAGCTATACACCAGTAGACTCATTGACAACTATCGACGAAAAAATAAGATTTGCATATGTTTTTATCGATACTGAGAAGACTTATGAAGGGATTCCAAGAGAGGTCTTATGGAGAGTCTTAAGCTTCATTTGGTAAACTTGCGCAGACGGGGCAGATCAAAACCCGCCATCGTTCGGAGCTGGAGGGAGGAGCGGCGGATCGAAATGTGTTGTTTTGCTCTATTTCTCAGGGGCGGGCGAGAGAAAATGCGGCAAACGCGCGGCTGGCGATTTATTTAGCCGCCGTCCGTTTGCGTCTGCTCCTGCCACCGTCGTGAAAACGCCGCGCCAAATGCAGCCTTAAAAAAGAAACGTGTAAATGTATCATATATTGAAATAATCAAAGATGTGTACAAATTCCGTGACGAGGGTGGGGCCATCTGGAGCTTAACACAAGAATTCTCTTTACCCTTATCTTAGATGAGCTCCCAAATATATCCAACAAACAATACCTTGGTGTTTATTGTATGCAGATGATATTGTTCTGGCTGATAACACGCGCGAGGGTGTAAACACAAAACTTGAATCTTGGCAAGACACATTAGAAAAGAAGAGTTTTAGGTTGAGCCAGACAAAGACGAAGTATATGGAGCATTAATTTAGCATTGCAAGAACGAAGGATGACTCCAGTCATTAAGTTGGGTGACCAAAATATTTTTCGAAGTGAGTGCTTTAAATATTTGGGATCGATAGTTCAAAAAGATGGAGGTATAGATAAAGATGTTACATATAATCCAAGCAGGTTGGTTGAAGTGGAGAGGGGCATCTGAGATATTATGTGATCATAAAGTACCATTAAAATTTAAAGGTAAGTTTTACCATCCTGCAATTAGACCAGCGATGCTCTACAATTTTGAGTGTTGGGTAGTGAATTGTGTACATGAGGGGAAAAAATGAGAGTTGCAGAGATGAGAATGCTTAGGTGGATGTGTGGACACACGTGACTGAATTAAACTAGGAATGAATGTATCAGGGATAAGACAGTAGTGACACAAATTGTAGAGAAGATGTGAGAAGCTCGATTAAGATGGTTCAAAAACGTACAAAAGGAGACCATTAGAGACACATGTTAGGCATTGCGCGAGTCTAGTCACTAGGCATGTCAAACAGTGGAGGGGTGGACCAAAAAAGACTTGGATGAAACTATAAGGAAAGGCGTGATGTACATGGGCATTAGTGAGAATATGACTAAATATAGGGCGCAATGGCAACAAAGATATCTCATATAGTCGATTTCACTATGGTGGGATAAAGGCTTTAGTGTTGTAGTTATTACAACTCGCATATCATATATTAAGTGAAGACAAAGCTTATGTGTCTAAAACTGTATATGTGATCAATGGACTACCACTACTTATTATTCAAACACATCTTTCTTCAAATCAGTATCACAACATGCACTATTTTTTATCATTTTTGGGTATATTCCAGTGTATCCAAGAGTATCTGAGAGTACTTGAAATTTTATTTTTATTTTGAATTAAAGAATGAGTTTCCAAAAGTTTCAGGGACGAATTTCCAAAAGTTTATAAGAGTTAATCAGCTCTGAAACGTTTTAAGGTCATTGCAAGTATTCCAACCTCGTAGCCACACCGTGCCTAATAATCTTCGTCTAAACTGAACCTACGAATAGATGTGTGTATTTACCCAAAATATTTAAAACATCTTGCTGCAAACTAAGAATAGAAAGGTGCTAAAGAATTACCATGAGTTTGTTGAACTTTTCCTGACGTTCTCGATCAGTAAATAGTTGTAGATCCCAGCGAGTTCCAGACTAAGAACATTAATGCAAAAAAAGTCAAAATAGTGCCGTGAAACACATCAGAAATTTCTCTTTTTTAATATTATAATTAAACTGATAAATGGCATGGCCCTGGGTGTCTACCTCGTCCAGACTGCTCTTTTTACTGCCCCAAAGAAGCTTTTTCTTCTGGTCAGTGGACATGAACCCAGTCCCAACAAGGTTTCTATTTACTGCAACATAGTGTAATAAGCTCTCAGACATACAAAAAAAATAATTTACCTCAGTGATGGTATAAAATTGATTTATAATGCTAAAAAACACAAATACTTGTGGCTATGATAAGTTGGTAGATATGTTATGCCACTGCAAGGCTGGTGAGGCAGACCATATCAAATTAAGTAACAAAGGCATGTCAATCATATGTTTTTTAGAGTAATAACGATAAAGATGCATCTGATTTCAAGCTATGGAAAATTTAGGCCTAGATAAATGGAAATAGTTGAGAGATATGAGATATTAGTATTTAATATATAATATATTTGTATTAACTACGTAATATTTGTATCCTAAATAGAGTGAACCTCATTTAGGAATTATTGGTGCACACGGATCGATGACGTGTCACCAGGTCGTATTCAGATGTAATAGTATAAATACCCCCTATGTGGAAGAATAAGATCATTGAAGTTATTATTTCTCCTCCTTATTTCTACTTGGTATCAGAGGCGCAACCCTAAAATCTTGTTCGTTCACAACTCCGCCGTCCCGCTCGTTCCCAACTCCGCCGCTCCCGCATCCCGCTCATCCGTCGCCCTCTTCTTCGTCCACCTCCAGCACATCTCACACAGCCGTCGCCCGTCCCATCAAGGATGGCGGGCAGCTCTGCCGCTGGCTGCTGAGAGGGGTGTCGCCGCCGCCCCTCTGTGACGCAGTCGGTCGATTCGACCTTCCCTTCGCCGATTTCTGCATGACGAAGGTGCCTATGCACGGCTAGGTACCCTTCCAGCAACCCTTCTACACCGCTGGCCGCTGCCGGCTTCCAGTCCTGCCGATTCCAGCCAATCCAGGTCGCCCCTCTGCCGATCCAAGCGGTTCTTCGGCGCCGGGTTACTGTTCCAACATGGAAGACTCTTCTGTGACGTCACCGGATGTGATTCCGCCTCAAATGAGCGACCCTCCGCGGGCTCATGGACACTTCGGATCTATGAAGATCACCATGGTCCCGTTGGACGACACAAACTACCTTGAATAGTCCCGGGCGGCACAACATGTCATTCATAGCCATCAGTTGTTTGGTTACATTGATGGTACCTGTACGGAACCCCAAAAAACGGATCCCTCCTGGAAGAAATGGGATTCCGAAAACTCCTTGGTTGTTTCGTGGCTCCTACACTCTGTCTCTGAAGGTCTATCGGAGTTACATGTTGATGGACTCTGCCTTTGACATCTGGACCTGCGCCCGTGAGACATACTCACAAGTGGGCAGCTCGACTCAGGTGTATGAACTCACTCGCCGCATTTTGGAGCTGCGGCAAGGGTCCATGACTATCTCGTCTTTTTTTCTCGGAGTTCAAGCGTCTATATCAGGAGTTGGACTATTTCTCGCACTTCACCCCTGTGTGCACTGCAGATGTTGTTCTGCTATAGCAGCGGGAGGATCGATTTCGCCTTCATGTCTTCTTGATGGGGCTGAATATGGAGTTTGACATGATGCGCACTCATATCCTTCACCGCTCTCCTCTCCCATGTCTTCGTGAGACCTTCAGCATGGTTCTAGGCGATGATGACCGCCAGAAGTCCCTTACTGCTAGTCTTCACCATGGTGCTAATCTTCCTCCTGAACGCTCTGCTTTGACTGGAGCTAGCCGAGGTCCGAATATCAGCCCCTGGTCCGTCCTATGATTATTGTGGCCGCAAAGGTCATACCAGAGAGGTCTGTTACAGACTTCACCCTCACCTTGCCCCTCGTGGTCGTGGCCGTGGCCGAGGGCCAGGTCGTGGTGGTCATCGCCAGGGAAATCTCAGACATCATGATGTTGCTTACTCTACAGATGTTTATGACGAGACCTCTACTACTGCCCCCAGTCAGCTTACTGCTCGGGAGTTGGACGCTTTCCGCCGTCTACTGCACTCTCAGCCTGATCAACGACCTGGTGCATCTGCTTCCATTGCCTCTATTGTCATGCCAAGTGCTCCTACTACTACAACCTCCTCCTCTGAGTGGGTAATTGATTCTGGTTTCACCCATCACATGACCGGTTCTTCCTCAGGTTTCCTCTCTTACACTCCCTTGTCTGGTAAGGACAAGGTTATTTCTGCTAATGGCTTGTTGTCCCCCATTGCTGGCAAAGAACAGATCTCATATTCCTCTTCTATTTCTCTGCCATCTATCCTTCATGTTCCATCCTTTCCACGCAATTTGCTTTCCATTAGTGATATTACCCGCTCTCTCAATTGCTCGGTAACTTTTTTTCCTGATTCGTGTGTTTTTCAGAAACTAGGTACGAAGCGGAGCATTGGCAGTGGTAGGAACCAAGGTGATCATTACTTGGACATGCCCTCATCTCAGGCCCTCTCTTGTTCTACTGTTACAGCTGAAGATGTTCGCCGCTGGCATCGCCGGCTTGGACACCCTTCTTCTATCTATCTTCTGAAACTTTTTCCTTCTTTTTCCCCGTTTTTGAAACACTTTGTCTGTGATGAATGTGACAGGTTTAAACATGTGCGACATCGTACATCACATTTGTCATCTCCATGTAGTACTCATTTTGATATCATTCACTCTAATGTTTGGGAACCATACCCTGTTGTATCTACCTTTGGTTTTTGGTGGTTTGTCACCTTCATTGATTGCTTTTCTTATACGACTTGGGTTTACTTGTTGAAGAAAAAAAGTGAGGTCCTTGTCTGTTTTCAGCTTTTTCACAAAATGGTTCAGACTCAATTTAAGGCGGTCATCCGAGTCTTGCGTAGTGATAATGGAGGCGAATATGACGATCGAGGAGCATTTGGCCCATACCTTGTTGATCATGGTATTATCCACCAGACCACGTGTGTCCACACTTCTACCCAAAACAGTGTCGCCGAACATAAAAACCGGCACCCATTGGATGTTGCTCGCTGCCTTCTAGGCACTATGCATCTTCCCAAGCCCTATTGGGCTGATGCAGTTCTTACTGCTGCTCACCTTATCAATCGGCTTCCCTCACATATCATTGGCTATGCTACTCCTCTAGCACGGCTGTTTACCATGACTACTGTCTATACTTCTCACATTTCCCCTCGTGTCTTTGGTTGTGTTTGCTTCGTCCATGTCCATTTGCCACACCGAGACAAACTAGACCCACAGACTCATCGGTGTGTGTTCCTCGGATACTCTTCCACTACTAAAGGGTATCGGTGTTATCATCCTCCCTCCGGTCGTCTATACTGCACTACGGATGTTACTTTTCGGGAAGGCGAATCATATTTCATGACATCGACTCATGTTGTTCGTCAGGGGGAGAGTCATGTGGATCTTCCTATTCATGTGGATCTTCCCCTTCCTATCCCTCCGGTTCCACCTCCTCTACCACAGCCACTATAGCTACTTCCACCACAACCTTCTCTGTCCTAGGAACAGGGACCTCTTATCCCTCTACCTGAAGTTCCAATATCTCCGTTCCCCCACGTGTATCACCGACGCTCTTCCCGTTTACAGGGTACCAAGGCTCCGCCTCTACCAGCGCCCGCTTCCGCCGCAGATCATGATGATGCGTACTTGCATATCCCACTTGCTCGGTTGCGTAAGTCTGCATTGTACTAATCATCCTATTTCTAATCACGTTGAGTACCACCATCTCTCTCCTGGCCACCAGGATTTTGTTGCTTCTCTTTCGGAAGTTTTTATTCCCACGACATGGCAGGAAGCCTTGCGCATTCCAGTTTCGGCTCAGGCTATGAAAGAGGAGATGGCTGTCTTGGAAAAAAATCACACTTGGGATGTTTCTCCTCTTCCCCATGGCAAGAGAGCTATTGGTTCAAGATGGGTGTTTTCCGTCAAGCAAAATCAAGAAGGGAAGGTCGAACGGTACAAGGCACGACTAGTTTCTCAGGGGTACGCTCAGACTCAGGGTGTGAACTACCAAGAGACATTTGCTCTTGTGGCCAAGATGGACTCTATTCAAGTACTATTGTCCGTCGAAGTGATCATGAGTTGGGAGGTCCTTCAATTGGATGTCAAGAATGCGTTCCTCCATGGTGACCTCAAGGAAGAGGTCTATATGAAATTTCCTCCTAGGTTTAGTAAAGAGGATGCTAAAGGCATGGTCTGTCGGTTGCTGAGATCCTTATATGGCTTGAAACAGTCCCCAAGAGCATGGTCCGGCAGATTACTCAAGGTTATGCTTAAGTTTGGTTATAAGCAGACGCAAGCAGATCAAACTATGTTTATTCGAAGACGAGATCAGAGTGTTGTGGTTCTTATTGTATATGTGGATGATATTGTCATCACCGGTAATGATGCAGAAGAAATTGCAAATCTCAAGTCTCTCTTGGCTGCGGAATTTGATGTAAAAGATTTGGGAAGGTTACGATATTTTCTGGGGATAGAGGTGACAAGATTCAATCAGGGTATCTTTATATCTCAGCGAAAGTATGCCCTAGATATGCTACAAGAGACAAGTATGCTTGGATTTGTTCCTGCGAACACCCCAATGGAAGAAAATCATGGTATCTCTGAAGATGGTGACAGTGACCGTGCTGATGTCACACGCTATCAGATATTAGTTGAAAAACTAATATATTTATCTTATACTCGTCCGGACATTACATATGTCGTGGGCATTTTGAGCAGATACATGCATGCTCCTCGTGTTAGACACCAAGAGGCAGCTTACCTGGTGTTACGATACTTAAAGAAAGCTCATGGCCGTGGACTCCTGTTCACCAAGAATGACTACTTGAGGATAGAGTTCTTTACTGATGTTGATTGGGCAAGATGTGATGATCGGAAGTCCACTACGGGTTATTGTTCCTTTGTTGGAGGAAACCTGGTGACATGACGCAGTAAAAAGCAGAATGTAGTGGCCAGATCGAGTGCCGAAGCAGAGTATCGTGGATGTCACAAGGGATGTGTGAAGGTATGTGGCTTCGTACTATTCTACATGACTTGGGTTTACTGATACATCCCCCTTCTCCCTATTCTGCGACAATAAGGAGGCTATCAGCATAGCCCACAACCCTGTTCAAACTGGCAAGACAAAGCATGTCGAGGTGGATCCACACTTTATCAAAGATCACTTGGATAAGGAAACAGTGGTCACTCCTTTCGTCCAATCAAAAGATCAACTAGCAAATGTGTTCACTAAAAGCTTGGGAAATGACATATTTACTGATGACATCAGAAAACTGGGAATGATTGATATCTTCCATCCGGCTTGAGGGGGAGAGTTGAGAGATATGAGATATTAGTATTTAATATATAAGATATTTGTATTAACTAAGTAATATTTGTATCCTAAATAGAGCGAACCCTATTTAGGAATTATTGGTGCACACGAATCGATGACGTGTCACCAAGTCGTATTCTGATGTAATAGTATAAATACCCCCCTATGTGGAAGAATAAGATCATTAAAGTTATTATTTCTCCTCCTTATTTCTACTGAAATGTATAGCCCAGCCAATCCTATATGCCACGAGCTTCACTTATTGGAGGATATTTCGTACGTACTCGGTGCATTAAGTTTGAGCGCGCACCATAGTGAGAGCAAATTGAGTTTTGTGTGAGGTCGTTCAAAAGAGCAGTGTGGCAAAATGGAGCGAATCAGTTCATAGGCTTGCACATTATCTCTCATCCTCACCAGTGTGCCCTTAAGATTCACCGCTTCTGGTCAGCCTTTGTCTGATGTCCAAAATAAATTGAAGAGAGCACTCTACGGAATCTTTATAAAGTCTTGCTTTTACTCAAAATTCGGGTGATTATAAATTTGGAGGGGTTTATGCTCTTTAACAAGCCTCCAATGTTTTCCCGTTAAAAACGAATGGTCCAAGAAGAGATATTCTGAAATCCTTTCACACACTCTTTAGGTATATTCACAAGCCTTACGAACAACCCATAAAGTACTCTTCAAACTACAACAATCTAGAACTCTTTAAAATCTAGGTTTCTTTTTATGATACAAGGTGCCACAAAATTCGCACATCATTCGATTGATACTCATCGTCATGCGGAAGTTTAATTCAGAAAAAATAAGGAAGGTATTCGCCTGACTAAAGGAAAGAATTTGCCAAGGTAAAGGTAAAACAAGTCCTACAATTAGTCGGAAGTATGTTTCGCATCATTTATACATGAATAGCTAGTAAGCTTGTTATTCGCTCAAAGTTGAATACCACATCACAATGGCGAAAACAAGATAAGAGTAAGACAAAGTTTCTCTATTCACGTCGTTACAAAGGCAAGGTGAGTCCTAGCATAACAAAAGATAAGCAAAAACAAAAATATAGATCAGCCAAAATAAATCTTGCACTAGCTAATAGCGCGATAAACGCTTCCAGTTGATGCTACATTGATGCTACAACAATGGATGGGAGTCGTGACCGCCCGAGAAGCGCGAGAATGCTCTGGGAGACTGAGACTCCTTGCCACTATATTAGCACGAGTTCCCCCCCCCCCCAAAGAGTAGACCAGAAATCCAATTGATTATTTGGAATCGGGGTCCGAGGTCGCAGAACCCCCGAGAAGGTCCATGTTGAAGTCGTTCTAAACCCGAAACTCTAAACCCTAAGTTCCAGAAAGGAGAAGTCTTCTTCCACATTTTCCAGATCTTGCTACCAAGGAGATCCCGCGGGCAGTCTAAGCACTCGTCAAGTGAGTAAGGGAGAAACATGTTGAGTGAAGAAAGATGTGTTTCAACCAGCCAAAGGGCTTCTCAATTTATATGGGTAGGAGCATTGAAAAGGTTCAGTTGTCGTGCATTAATGACTTACCTACCGGAAATTAAGTATATGCAAAAGATGTGGGACCATGTAAGATGTACCCAAGCTAACAAGTTGTACTAAATATTGGATCAAGCCTAAGATCCTAAAGAGAATTTGCAGTAAGAATTCGCTTAAACCAGGAAAGGCAACCGTTGTTGTTCAATCAAAATATAACGAGTGCTCGCATATAGGATATTTTAAAGAAATAATAACAAGGAGAACTAAAGACGGAGGATATTACTTCGTACAGAATTATGTAGTTACAAATATATACTAGTTGCGACAAGATAATGCACGAGTACGAAATCGAGCTTTCCCGATTCATAAGACACATCACTCGAATAATCATCGGAAGAATCGGTTTCGTCTTCTCATTTCTCCTCCGAAACAACATCAAGAAAGAGGGCGAGGTAGTTGATATCTGCAAATTCTTCTTTCAACATATCTTGTCCCTTCATCGAAAGTGTCCTCTCCAGTAAAATGCGAGACCCGACACATTTCCAGAATGTACTTGGGATTGTCCATTTGGAAGACATTCTTCAATTTATGATTCTTCCTCTTAAGGGCCTACAATGATGGAGTTCGCAAATAAAACAAAAAAACATTTTCAATAAAGAAGGCTGAAATCAAGAACTCACTTCAATTTGTGATTGCAGCTCTGAAATCAACTTTTTCTTTCCATCTATAATCTTGCAAGAACGGTGTAGTTCGAAGGCAACGTAGTGATTGGCCATCATAGACTGCATATTAAATCGCGACGCAGTTACGGGTAACTTCAAGAGAGTATCTCTCTCATCTAGTCTATATGAGCTTTCATGCGGAACATCTTCTGGAATTTGAATAAATCGTTTGATTCCTAGAAGTTCACTAGGCGAGTACTAACTGAAAAACACCAGGTATCCTCGTCAAAAAAGAAAAGAAGATCGCCGGCATCATCCATGATACCGGCTCCAGCACGGGTGAAAGGATGATCGGTCTTAGTTCCAAATGTACTCGCAAATGGAGCCAATCTCTCTGACTCTCCACCCATCACTGAGATTCCTGTCCTTTTGAGGACAGGTCAATATGGGGAGTCTCGCCAGCCAAAGAAAGCATTTCTTGCCACTTATTGACGTACCATTTTCGCCGCCTACAAGCTTGCATGACCTTGGCCAAATAATCGGGGTCAACCTCTGGGTCGAGGTATCCAGGCGGACGGTGTGATCGATCTTCTGGTAGATGAAGGTCGCCTGTTGAGAAAGATCTAAGTGAATACGTCGTAAACCTAATCACCAAACATGTGGTCGGCCCAAGAGCAATAGCCGCATTCATCTTGTCCAAATAAACATCCATGTCGAGCAAATTATGTGAGACAAAATCTGCTTCCTCCATCTCTACACCGGTCAGCTTGAGAGGAATGAAGACTTCTTCTTCTCGTGGAGTAGGTAAGACAACCAGAGGGCCTAAGTCACCAGAATACACAATGAAGCTCCAGATCCAATGGTGGGCCATGTTCAGTAGATTTAGGCTCCATTTGGCGCGGCGGTGGAGGTCGTGAATGTGGTGATTTTGACCCATCGTTCGTGAACGCCCGACCTCACCAAAAAACCATCAACCATCTTTATGTTCAAAACTAGTTTTCTTTTCTTGGTGGCGTTCATAACGGTTAACGTGCCAAACATATTATATGACGGTGACAATTTTGTCCAAACTCACCAGAGCAAAAACGATGTGCCAAACGGAGCCTTAGAACAAACATTCTCGAGCAGACAAAGAAGACGGTGCCATCTTTTTGAGATCATATTAACAACAAATTATGGAATACTCGCAATTCGCAAGTTCCAGGGAACCCATTCTTGCCGAAGGTATACGACAAATGATAATAGGATAAGGTACGAAATCGGGACCACCTGACTTGCCACAATACCATAGTGTCCAAAGATTGGTGCGAGGCCATAGGGGAAAACGGAGACCATAATGAAATGTTTCAATGGGAACCGTAATCGATCCCTCTGACACCGTGTTAATTCATTGGTAAGGGTAAGGGAGTCTCGCAAGTATTCCAGGCAAAAGCGGATACGTTTTGCCACACCCTGTGAGCTCCGCAGCAAAAACCTTAGGTGCTCCAAAAGTCTTACACACATTAAAGGGCTGAGCCATTTTCTCCTTCGACTCTTTCTCAAACGACAACTTTTTGGACCGTAACTTCCTCTTTCCAGCCATGGAAGGGTACTCGCCGAATCCAAGATTAACGGAGCGTAACACAAACCAGCCTGGGTTGATCCATATTTATAAGGGAATGCATAGAAAGTTGAAACAGCGGGTAAGGCCCCTCGAAATCACAGTAGGAAAGGCGAGTATGATATAAAATGTCAAATCAATTTTCAATAGCAATCTAGATGAGAATCCATAACATCATAAAACAGTTATTCGCATTTCAGGTAACACAACGTGTGAATACTATAATTAAAGAATGAAAGCAATTCACAAAGCAGATTGTTCATATAAAAGTTAAAGGAAAAAAAGAAAAGATTGTCCAGCCCATAGAAGAATTTAAAAACAAAAAATCACTGGGGAGGTAGTCTCTCTACCCCTAAGTTAGAAATAATCTCGCTCAATTAAGAGACAACATCCATTTGGGCCTTTAGCTGATGATAAAGGGCAATTATAGCATGGATTCTCTCTTTATCCTTAGTCTACTCCTTTGCTTTTCCGCTCTAGTCCGCATCAGGGTCGGCCATATTCCCATCCGGCGCCATCCTCTCCTTCGATTTCTAGGCTGAATTGGAGGTACCTGCTTTCGCTGCTTCTTTGCGTTGACAAGAGAGTTTCAACTCCGCAACTAGCTCTATTTGTCCTCGCTCCAAGCTCTGAACTCGCCTCCATAATGAGACGTTATTGTGAAGAACTTGTCAGTATTCCTCATCCATATGATTTGGAGCGACAAGGGCTCCAAGTCATACGGGAGAACAGGGCTCCAAGTCATACGGGAGAACGACAAAGGAGCAAAGAACGCCAAGTTTATCTTAACAGGTATGATGATAAAGAGACAACGATCAGAGCTTATGGTCTTCACGTCGGGTTCACTAAGATCCTAAATCTCTGCTAGCCTTTATTTCTTACATCAGTGGTTATCAGAAAATGACTCGGACGAGGAACTGTCACTCCTTCCATTTGCCTCCGATTGAAATGCTTTTTTTTCAAATCCTTCTACTTAAATGCAGACGTCGTGATTCACCGCCTCGCCGCAGAACACCGACGAGGAACTAACTGGGGGTTGTCGATGTTGACGGTAGCGACTAGGCGCTCGCTCACCGTGTCGAACTTTGTGCGTGGGATGTCAACAAGGGAGAAATAGTTGTCAACCGCGCATGACTGAGGCACAATGCGCAACGAAGGCGCGGTGCGCAACGAAGGCGCGGTGAGCGACTGCATGGAGACGATGGGTGACATCGTGGATCGGCTTCAAAGTTCGGTGAAGGAAATGGACCTATTGGGGGTCATCGGCAAGAACAAGGGATGTGGATGCCGATGTGTGTGCAGAACTTAGGAAATTTTACAAAAGAGCGGGTCGTCGTGGAGAACTAGAGGGCTCCAGTGGACCCGTGAAAACAAGGGGAAAGCGAAAAGCCTTTTCAGTGGCAGCGGACTGTGGCAGAAGAGAAGGTGTTGTCGGGGGAAGGAATAACTCTGATACCAAGTTGTTATATGATTATTTACGAGATTTGTTGGGACAGCGGAGGAGGGGAGATACAAGGGGCTAACCCTAGAATGGAAAAGATGAGAAGAGAAAACAGGAGGAAGAGAAGAGAAGACTAGAGAGAGGGAAGAAGAAGAGTTAAGAGGGAGAGAGATTTTGATTTAATTCTTTGATCCAAAAACATGACTCAAGGGTCCCCCCATACAAGATTCGGATGGCACGAGCGTGAATACCCAATATAAAGAGATGTGTGAACATTAAAATACTAAGACACTAATAACACGTAACTACGACTCAACTCGATTGGACTCATACAACTCGATTCATTACAACTCGATTCAATACAACTCGATTCAATACAACTCGATTCAATACAACTCGACATGTGCAACCCCATATTTGTCAAGTGGGCTCAACCATGCAGGGTGCAAGTAACTAGGGGTGTGCATAAGTAACTGAAGAACCGAAAACAGACCCGTCGGTTCTCTAATGGTTTGGTTCGGGTACGGTTCTTAAAAACATAGAACCGGTGATTCGGTTCGGTTCTCGGGTCTTATGGTTGGGTACCCGAGAACCGACCCGAACCGATTTAAAAAAAAAAGTTTAATTTATAATATCTAATTTAATGTCAATTTTCCTGAAAAAGCGCTGTCAAAATCTATATTTTCGCGGCACTTTTATATAAAAAACACCACCAATGTTCTTACAGAGTATTGGCCACATTTTTTCAAAAAAACGCCGCAGAATCAAAACACTACGGTGACATTTTAAAAAACATCGAAAAAGGAGAGGCCGCATATAATACAATTTTAAAAACCATCGGGTCTTATGGTTATTTTTGGGACCGAGCTCCGTTTTCAAATGTACGTCAAGGCCAATAAGGAGAGGCCGCATAAAATACAATTTTGCGTGTGGGGTCAGAGAGAAGAAACTCGGATCTCCTAAAAATCAAAAAGATGGCATAGGAGATCAAAAGGACAGCGTAGAAGTTCACCCGGACGGGAAAAATTTCCGTCAGGATTCCAGTCCAAAGAATTTTCGCACAAACAGACCCTAATTCAGATAAAGTGTGTTTGGCGCTCTAGTGGCTGTCATGAGCGTAGTGGTCACGAACTGTACTTTGTGAACCCGATCACACCTTTAAAGTCGGATCTATATTATGATCAAAATAAAACATTTCTGCAACAGCAACCCTGCCCGTTGCAGTACGAAAATATAAGTTTAACTGGTGATGATCACGTTTGGTCGCTAACAGTCAAATCAATATTTCAGCAGCCACCGAATCAGGCTACCACGCAATCTAATATTAATACATTCCTTATCACAATTAATAGGCTCCGTTTGCCAATGTGGTGGTCATGAACATGAAGTTACGACTCAACTCGATTGGACTCATACAACTCGACTCATTACAACTCGATTCAATACAACTCGATTCAATACAACTCGATTCAATATATAACTCAATTCAATACAACTCGGCATGTGCAACCCCATATTTGTCAAGTGGGCTCAACCATGCAGGGTGCGAGTAACTAGGGGTGTGCATAAGTAACTGAAGAACCGAATCGAAACTGACCCGTCGGTTCTCTAATGGTTCGGTTCGGGTACGGTTCTTAAAAACATAGAACTGGTGATTCGGTTCGATTCTCGGGTCTTATGGTTGGGTACCCGAGAACCGACCCGAACAGATTTAAAAAAAAAAGTTTAATTTATAATATCTAATTTAATGTCAGTTTTCCTGAAAAAGCGCTGTCAAAATCTATATTTTCGCGGCACTTTTATATAAAAAAATCACCAATGTTCTTACAGAGTATTGGCCATATTTTTCAAAAAAATGCCGCAGAATCAAAACACTACGGTGACGTTTTAAAAAACATTGAAAAAAAGATATCGATGTAAATCTAATTTGATGTAGTTGAAGGCTCCCGTTTTTTTTTAATTCCAGTGAAATGTGAATGGCTCTCCTCTCCCGTTTATTTAATTTAAATTCCTTGAAACCTTGAAAAACTCGCCTCTTCCGTAGTCCCGTGAAAACTGAAAAGCCCTTTCGAACCCTATCCGCCCCCATTGTCATCTCGCTGGCTCGTTGTTATAGATGTCGATGCCTCTTGCTCTAGGTCTCAGTTTCTTTGATTTTCATTCAAGTGGGAACCGAGAAACGAACCGAAACCTAACTGACATTTCTGGTTCGGTTCCAATTCTACAATTTAGAACCGTGGGTCGATTCCGGTTCCAAAAATTGGGAACCGAACCTATACGTGTCGGTTTCTGATTCTGAGCGAAACCGAACCGAACCGATCTGAATTGCACCCCTACGAGTAACAGGTGCCTAGCTTCACCAGTCACCCGCTACCCAGGCTGGCGAGTGAGGGGCGAGTGGATCCGACGAGCTCACACTCGCCCACTCGATTAGGGGGCGAGCGGTGAGTACCGGCTTTACCAAGCACTCGCCACCCGGGCGAGATCTCGCGTCACGCTCAGCTCGTCCGCCAAAGGGGATTTTCTATTTTCTAGTGACATCTTATTTTTGGTCTGCCATTAGTAGTTCCAAACAGCGGAATTTCATTGTTGGCAGATAAGTTTGGGTTGCGTATAGTAAAATCGTAAGGCGGGATCTCGCTATCCGCAGACCACTACTAGAAAACTATAAATAGACCATCAAGGGCAACTTTGGAAAGGATCACTTCTTGACTTCTCTCTCCTTTTGCTAGCTTTGGAAGGAAAGAGCTTCAACTCAATATTCATCATGGTTTCTAGGAGGGTAGTCGGGATCACTCCAAGCCCTCTGAAGGTGCCCAGTCTATCTTTGGATTGGGAGACGAAGCGTTCTAAGATCTTCCGGGTGTGTGGTGGGGCTTCCTCGATGCGCCTCAGGGATCTGCTTGAGGTTCTGGTGGGAAGGTCTCTGAACTCTAAATCTTCAGCCTAGTGCGCTTGTTCGGGAGGAGTAGAGGCGAGCTACACCTCCAGTCTGAATTCCTCGTTGAGCCGTGGTTTCCGGGTTCAACATTTTTAGTGCAGTAAACGTGGCTCGTAGTTTGCCCAAAAAATCCTGAGCGAGCACCATGGCTGGAGATGAGGGGTAAGAAATTGACCCAGAGAGCTCGCCGCCCGCGAGTGGCTTCGTGACCCAAAAGCAATTTGAGGATTTCACGAAGGTCATCATGGAGACCCTGCACTCCAGCCTGAGAAGCACAGGATGAGAGGAACGGCTGGGCAGGGCAAGGACGGTTCAACCTTTCGGGATGGAGGCCGGGAGAAGTAGAGGCGAGCTACACCTCCAGTCCGAATTCCTCGCTGAACCGTGGTTTCCGGGTTCAACATTTTTGGTGCAGTAAACGTGGCCCATAGTTTGCCCAAAAAATCCTGAGCGAGCACCATGGTTGGAGATGAGGGGTAAGAAAATGACCCAAAGAGCTCGCCGCCCGCGAGTGGCTTCGTAACCCAAAAGCAATTTGAGGATTTCACGAAGGTCATCAAGGAGACCCTGCACTCCAGCCTGAGAAGCACAGGGTGAGAGGAACGGCTGCGCAGGGCAAGGACGGTTCAACCCTCCGGGATGGAGGCCGGGATGGAGGCCAGGGCAGAGGCCGCTGCCACCCCCTCCCCAGCAAGCCATGGCGATAGTCCGAGGAAGAGGGAGAGGAAGGAGGAACCAGCCTTGGAGAGGAAGAGGGGGGATGGTGTTGCTCTTTTGTGACTTCCACCAGGAGGAGGGCCACGCGACGATCACTTGCCCTGAGTTCTTGAAGTTCCGAGTAGCGGCAAGGGCCAGAGGAGTGTAGTCGTTGCGGATCGAGAAAGCAGAGGTCGGAGAAGAAGGAAGGGTTGAGGTGGAAGATCGGTGCGAAGACCGGGCCGACGTGGGTATCCGAGGGGAGATCGGGGAGATCCATGGGGGGGGGGGATTGAGGCCACACGTAAGGGGAGCCTCCAAACTATTTTTCGTCGGAGCGTCGATTCGACCTCTATGACCCCACCCCCAACGGAGAAGATTATTTTTTCATCAAATGACACGCCGGACTACGAAAACTCATTCTATGATGCCTTAGTAATCCAGACGGCCATTGAAAATTTCACGGTCTCAAGGATCCTGGTCGATAACTGGAGTTCGGTGAATGTGATACTCAAGAAGGCCTTCAATGAGATGAAGATGTGATGCAATCCGTGTCGCATCCTTTTGTTTATTATTTTTGTTCTTGTCGTTATTTTTGTAGCGCAATTGTTTTCGCGCAATTTTGGTTTGCTTTGTAGCGTCGAGTTGTATCACGCATGTTATTGGCACTTGGGTATTATTTTGTATCGCGCATGTTGTTCGCGCAATTTTGGTTTGGCTCGTTGGTGTGACCGGCCAACGTGACCCTAAATGCATAGGTCCAATAATTTAGGAGGTAGATTAATTAGGGCAAGTAAAATTAATTAACTATTTTATTTTGTGGCGTCTCCTATGCCTACATCCGGCCCGTGCCATGAAATCCCCCACATTTACCATTATCAAGGCCGTCAAATTAAGTCTGATTTCCACTATGTGACAACCCATTCCAAAAGCCCATCAATTGAAAGCCCATTTAACCCCTAAAGTTAAAAACCCTAATTCCCCTTCTATAAAAACAAAGCCAACCCTTCCTGTATAGCCGACTTGGAAAATAGAAACTGAACGAGAACTTTTCACTCGCTCGGTTTCTTCACCAGACGCACATACCGGCTCGACGGGAACTTCCAGCTCCAACCACTCACGCGCTCTTGTTCCCGACGGGATCACCGCCTGAAGCCCACGACTCCAGCGTCGTACTCTCCTGACGGAAGAGCCCTCCCTGAAGCCTGCTCCTTCGACGTCCTTTTTCCCTGACGAGGCCACCTGCTGACACCTCGTCGGTCGTTGATTCTACCGCAGGAACCAACCTAGGGTTCTGACGACCCTTCCTCTGCCAGTAGTTGCATCCAGGCCGTCGTGGTTGCTGCCAGCCCCTCCCAGAGCTCGTCCAGTCACCACCGTCAGGAGTCTCCCCTACCACTGCCTCTTCGCTTCGGGTATACCTCTCCATCTTCGCTCCAATACATAAGTAACTTTTTTATGCTCAAGTTTAATTGAATAGTTAATTATTGGAGCTTGCCCTAGCTAATTCTGTCTCTTAATTATCGTTATTTTCAAACACGTGAATGTCACTAGTTAATTTCAGTGTATGTGGAATTGTGATTTGCAACGCTGTTACGTGCGCGCGGTAGCTTCATGTTCGTTGGCGACGCCTAGGACAATTCGTTATAAAATAGCCCGCAAAATTGTCTCGCGCCAAAATTATTTTAAATAGGTCGCAATTATTTTGTCGTTCAAAACTACACCCCCACTTTGGTTCACATCAAGATGGAAGCCAGAAGGGTGTTAGCCTCGGATGGACCCATCTTCGGGTTCTCTGGGGATAGGAAGGAGGTGGAAGGGGGAGTGGGGCTACACATAACCCTGGGGGGAACATCCTGAAACTGCCGATTCGTCATTGTGGACGCTCCGAGCAGTTATAACGCTATCTTCGGACGACCTCTCATCAGCGCCTTCCGGTGCGTACCCTCCTCGTTCTACCAGTGCCTAAAGTTCAATAGCGGAGGAGTGCAGGTCCGGATCTGGAGAGAACCCAAGGTGGCGAGGTAGTGTTACGTCACAGCCATCAACACCATCTCTTGGAAAGAGGATGCGGAGGAGTTTGAGAGGGAAATGGAAGAGAAGGCTAGACTGGAGGCAGTCGAGGAGATAGCGAAGGAGATCATCACCCTGAGCGGGAGGCTCGAGACCGTGCAGATCAGCGGGAAACTAAGTGGGGAAGACAAGGAGAAGGTCAGAGGCTGCATTAATGAGACGTCAACATTTTTGCCTGGAATGCAGCGGATATGTCGGGGATCGACGCCGACATAGCGTGCCACCATCTCAAGCTCGACCCCAGCGTCCATCCGATTCGCCAGAAAAAGAAGCCCGTGTCAACCAAGCTAGCTAAACCCATCTGGGAGGAGGTAGAAAAGTTATTAAGGGCAGATTTTGTATCGAAGATCAAGTACCCAGGCTGGGTTTCCAATGTGGTGATGGTTAAGAAGGGAGACGGGAGATAGAGGATGTGTGTGGATTTCTCTTTGTTAAATAAAGCATGCCCCAAAGATTGCTACCCACTGCCTCAGATCGACGCGTCGGTAGACTCGGCCGTCAGTTTTTCCGTAATGAGTTTCTTATACGCGTTTTCTGGTTATCACCAAATAAATATGCACCCGCCGGATGTTAAGGATATTGCCTTCATCACAGATAACGGGTGTTATAGCTATAAAATGATGTCATTCGGGCTAGAAAATGCAGGGGGAACGTACCAAAGGATGATGAATAGGGTCTTCAGGGAGTAAAAGAGAAGAAATCTGGAGGTCTACGTGGATGACCTAATGGTGAAAAGTAGAGATGTCGGGTCCCGCCTCCGGGACTTGGCAGAAACGTTCGCCATCCTAAGAAAGTATAAAATGAGACTTAACCCATTGAAATGTATTTTCGGGGCCCGAAGGGGGAAGTTCCTGGGTCATCTCCTCACTCTCGTGGTGGTGGAGCCCAACCCAGACAAGGTAAAGGCGATCCTGGAATTGGAGTCACCGCGAAATGCCAAGGAGATCCAGTGTTTGACGAGGAAGCTAGCGGGGATGAGCCAATTCCACTCCTGGACTGGGGAGGTGCTCGCCTTTCTTCAAGGCGTTGCGAGACAATCAGCGCTTTGCGTGGTCTAAGGAGTGTGAGGAGGCCTTTCAAGCTTTGAAGCAACGGCTCACCAAGGCTCCATTACTCAAAGGGCCAAGGGAAGGAGAAGAATTAACTTTGTATCTCGAGGTGGGAGCGGAGGCTGTGAGCTCCGTCCTGATCCGAGAAGAAGGGAAGAAGCAACTGTCGGTGTACTGCGTTAGTCGGATCTTGAAGAAGGCAGAGCTCAGGTACCCCATCTTAGAAAAGTTGGCTTTCACCCTGGTCATCTCGGCCAGAAAGTTCTGACCTTACTTCCAGGCCAACTCTATCAAGTTGGTGACCGACCATCCCCTTCGCAACATCATGGAAGGGGTAGAGCACTCGGGAAGGTAGGCAAAATGGTCAGCGGAGCTGAACGAGTTCGAGATCACAGTTGTTCTGCGACTAGTAGTGAAGACTCAGGTTGTGGCCGACTTTTTGGCAGAGTATGCGGCAGAAGTGGAGGAGCCCGGGTCGTCCAATCAGGCAGCTTGGGAGGTACTAGTAGATGGGGCGTCAAGAAAGTATTCCCTGGAGGGAGGGGTGATCTTGATGAGCCCCCGGGAAACAAGGATAGAACAGGCTGTCGATGTCCAATTTTCTGTCACCAAGTCGAGTACGAGGAAGTGATCGCGGGGCTTCGATTAGCCAGAGAATTGGAAGTCCAAGATGTAAGGGTCTCCACAGACTCCATGGTGGTGGCCTCCCAAATAAAGGGGGTGTTTGAGACAAGGGAACACACACTCCAGAAGTATCTCGTCAAGGTAAAGAGCCGCATTGGGTTGTTTTGCACTTTCTCCGTTCGACACATGCCTCGGGAGAAGAGCATGGAGACAGATCGCCTCGCCAAGTTCGGCCCTCGGGTAGGGGGGACCGTGACAGAGCTGTTCTGGCCATCCATTGAATAGGGGAAGCTGATGAAGATCGACCAGCGACCCTCGTGGATGGACCCTCTTGTCAATTTTCTAACGACAGGGGAGCTCCCGGAGAAGATCCCGGACAAAAGGAAGTTCAGATACAAGTCAACTTATTACTTACTACGAGAAGGCGTGTTGTATCGTAAGATACTATCCGGGCTCTTGGCTAGATGCATTGCCGAGGAGGTCCCCAGGGTCTTAGAAGAGATCCACTCTGGGGAGTGTGACAGCCACTCGAGAAGTCGAACCTTGGAAAGGAGGGTGTTGTAGCAAGGGTATTTCTGGTAAACCATTAGCAAAGACGTCGCGGAGTACGCGAAGAAATGTCAGAAGTGCCAACTACATGCATCACTCCAGCTCCTGCCGGCACAGAGACTCAGGACGATCACGACACCATGGCCCTTTGCCATTTGAGGACTGGACCTGGTGGGGTCTTTTCCTCAAGCCAGTGGCCAAAGAAAATTCCTCTTAATCATGGTGGACTATTTCTCGAAGTGGTTAGAAGTCAAGGCGCTGGCGAAGGTAACCTCACAGGTAATCTGAAACTTCATATGGGAAAAAATAATTTGTCGGTAAGGGTTAACTTTGGTCATAGTCACGGACAACAGACCACAGTTTGGCAGCGATGAGTTCATCAGCTTCTGCGGCCAGTTGGGCATCGACCTCTGATTTGCGTCGGTCCACCACCCAAGGAGCAACGTGCAAGTGGATGTCGCGAACAAAATAATTGTTAATTTGCTGAAGAAGGTGGAGAACCTGAAGGGTAACTGGGTGGAGCAGCTTCCCTCAGTACTCTGGGCTTTGAGAACCACTCTGAACACGACCACAGGGGAGACCCCTTTCAAACTATCTCATGGGGCGAGGTCGTGCTCCCAGTAGAGTTTGAGGTGAGGTCGCCGCACGCCATCTCCACGGGAGAAGGTGAGGAGGAATGGAGGGTGGAGAATGAAGAAGAACAGCGGCTCTCGCTCGACCTTGTGGAGGAACTTCGCAACATGGTTGCCCTTCGCCAGAAGAAGATCAAGCGTCGGATGGCAAGGTACCTCGATAAAAACATCAGGATCAAACACTTTGTAAAAGGGGACCTAGTGCTCAAAAAGTCCGACACTGCAGGCAGGGGGCAGCCATTGGCAAGCTGCACCCTATCTAGGAAGGACCCTTGGTAATCCCCGAAGCACTTGCCTCAGGAAACTACCGCCTCCAGTACGTCGAGGGAGAACCCATTAGCAACACTTGGAGTGGTGCTGACCTGAAGCATTTTACCCATGAAAAAAACAGATTTCTCTCCTCTCTAAATTGCCTTTTCATTTTTTTCATCATAGTTCGACAATTCCAAACCAAAACACCCCCGATAGGATCCCGCTGACCGGGACAAGCCGGCAGTGCAGGCGGGTCGCTCGAGTGGTGGGCTTAGATGAGAACGATTTCAAAGCAAAGCACCCCCGATAGGATCCCACTGATCGGGCTACCACAACCCGACAGAGTAGGCAAGTCGCTCGAGTGGAGGACTGAGATGAGAACAATTACAAACCAAAGCACCCTCGATAGGATCCCGTTGACGGGGCTACCACAAGTCGATAGGGTAGGCAGGTCACTCGAGTGGAGAGCTCAGATGAGAACGATTTCAAACCAAAGCACCCATGATAGGATCCCGCTGACCGAGCTATCACAAGCCGGTAGGGCAGGCAGGTCGCTCGGGTGGAGGGCTAAGATGAGAATGATTTCAAACCAAAGCACCCTCGATAGGATCCCGCTGACCGGTTTATCACACGTCGGCAGGTTGTTCAGGTGGAGGGTCAGACGGACGCAAAAGGGATAATAAAACCAGGGTTAATACCCCAGGGTCCTGGGAGTCGGGTCTCTCAGGAAGCGGATTAAAAGGAAGTGTCGCGGGCGGATTTCATGCATCATCCCCCCCCCCCTCGAGGAGGCACTTGCGGGCTCCCGAAGTCGTGACTCATCCTTTTTTTCAAGATGTCGCGGGAACTCCAAGCTCGCGAGGATCTGTCCTCGCGACTCAGGTCAGGTCCCCGATTGTCCGGGTGAGCCGTCTAGGCCTAAAGGGAGAGCAACCAGCAATGAACTAGAGAAAAAAAACACTACGTCAAGAGAAAAGAAAAACAACACAAGAAAACTAGGTCAAAACCTTTCATATATCGCAAAAAATGTTGCAGGCCAAGATAGTCGTTACCTCTCAAAAATTACCAAAAAATTAGAGCTCTCAGCTCACGGGTGGGGTTTTGGATGAGCGCTCCGTCGTCGTGATCCGGGAGTGAATAGTTGTGACCCGAAGGTGGACTCGCCACTGGCATGAAGAAGTCTGGAATGAGATCCTCCGCAATCAGCTCCATTCAGTCGTCCCGCAAGGCGTCAAGATCTCGCAGCATATTCATCGTTGACTCTGTTGTCTGCGTAATCAAGAGCTTGCAGGTGCTCTCCACCTCCTGCGGCGTGAAATGGAGAAGGTTACATCCGCTGGAGGAGGATTCATCGGGCTTCTCAATGGTCTTCTCGGCAAGGGCCTTGACAAGTTCTGCCTTAGTGTATGTCAGCTCCCTCTCCTGGTCGCAAACGCGTGACCTTACGCGGTCAGCGGTCTCGGCATCCTACAAAGAGACAGCTTAGGATTAGAGGGAGCAAAAAGGGGAATTGGGAAGAGGGTAGGGAGAAAATAGAACCCAGAGGCAACCTACCATGCCGCTCGAGTGTTTGGCGAGAAGACTCTCCGAGAGCTCGAGGCACGTCTCGGGATCCAAGGCCTTCTCCTCGGTGAGCGCCTTCTTGGCCTCGAGTCAGCTTATTGTATTCATCGGCGTCCTAGCCGTCATACAACCCGAAGGATAGGGCATAGGCATCCTCGTCAGCGTGCCCCCGTTCTATTCAAGAGGGGAGGAGCGAGGATAAAGAGACTCGGTGTGAGCCCTCCTCCCAAGCGAGCAGCGCCTGTCTGTATCCATCCAAGGGCTTCTGCCCCATCCCGAAATTCGGGTGCGAGTGGGGTGTCCCTAGCTTGCCACCCTCCAACTCGCTCCTCGTCGGGGGAGCCGGCTCGCGAGTCGTGGAGACCTCCTTGGTGGCCAGCGACTTTTGTCGCTTTGAGGGCCTGCCCGACGAAGAGCCTGGGCCGGGCACCACCCGCTTTTTTCAGCCACCGCTAGTCTCAGGCACTCTCGGGTCGTCGGCGCACGCTGCGACTGCTGACTTCGCCAATGCGAGGGCAGGATCCACCCTTCCTTTCCCGTGTAAGGCGGGTTCAGGGGGATTTGGTGATCACCTGCCGAAAAAGAAAGGAAAGTAAAATACAAGAGAAGACGCCGCCAGGGGCGAGTGCAAAACACGAGAGAGAAAACATGTGTGTACCTTCACTGGGAAGGACTGAAGTAGCAAGTCGAGGCGGCGCCGCAGATAGGCGACCTCGAACTTCTTCCCCATAAAGAATTTGTGCATCTTGACGTCCTCGCCGTCTGTGAGGGGGCTCGGTAGATGGTCTCATCTTTTTGGATCGACGCGTAGGGAATGTTCCCGTGCGCGCCGTTGACAAAGATAAAACGATCGGTCCAGTGATACGCCTTGTTGATGGTCTCGCATACTTTGATCTGCGAGTCGGTGAAGAAAGCCACCCTGTCGTTTGTGGCTCGGTAAGATGAACAACATGCGGAAGACCGTCAAGTTGAACTCTATCCTCTCCTCGAGCAGGAAACACGTGAATGTCACTAGCATGGCAATCGCGTTGGGTCTGACCTGCGCGAGCACCTCCCTGAAGTACATCAAGAATTGTTTCACCAGCGGCCACGGCGGGAGGCGAAGCCCCATCTCGAAATTGGTAAGAGGGAAGGCGAGTTCATCCTCTTTGATGGTGTTGAGGGCCTCTCCTTCAACAGGGGCACGGGCCACGAACCCAGCCGGCACGAACTCAACAATAATCTCTGGCATCTCATCCTCTGATACCTACCCATCCGGGAAGATATAATCAAGGAAATGTGTCGCGCAATTCTGGCTCCCCAATGCGCTGTCACAGTCACCGCCCATCGTGCGAGTCGAAAGCACGAGTAGAAAGGAAGTTGTGCGATGAGTGGAAGCAATTAATGTGGTGGGTGAGAGCCGGGTGCAAGGGCGGTATTTATAGAAGATCAAGGGGAGAGAGGGTTTGGTCAATTGGCGTGAATCCACTCTCGCCGCCCAGGCACTCGCATCTCCCTCTGAACCCATGTCACTTTTGACTCGCCCACTATCGACGACAGGCGAGATTCTCCTAGCGAGTCGACCCTATTATAAGTCACAGACCACACATTCGCAACAAACCAAGCATTAATAAAAGCAACGCGAGAAAAACCGTCGCACGTAACAAATAATAAATAGTCTTAAGTTCTCGCAGACAAAAAGAATACAAGGCCAAATAAGAACAAGGAGGGAGTTGATTCTGTTGAATCAGTGCAGGATCTACTTCCACGAGCCGCGTTCTCACCTGCGGACCTCCCCATTGGATAATCTCCTCGCGAACAGCAGCAACTTCCTGCTGGAGGGTGCGGTTACATTCCTCTATTTTTCTTAATTGCCCCTCCAGCGTAGAGGTGTCCCCCCTGGAACGTCTGCACTGTGTTGATAAACGTCGCGCACTCGCATTCCAAGTCTTCGACTCGCTGCTCAAGGGCCAGTAGTTGAGGAAAGTCGTCGTTCACAGGCTGAGCCCTCTCATCCTGGATCTCGTGCAGGATGAAGCTGTGTTCTCGCAGGATATTGGCTACCCGCTCCGTCAACTCGCCAAAGAAATCACAGATTGCGTTGGGAGAGGGGCGCCGAGGAAGTTATGGGGCATCAGGCTCGCCACCGATGGAAATATCGGTCGCATCTGTCAAAGGCAAGCGAGATATTAGTATGAGTTAGTGTGAGCAGAATGGTAAGTCCCGACAACTAACCATGGGAGGTCTCGCCCTCCTTCTCGGGATCACATAAGGATGAGCCCGCCCGACCACCAAAGGGGTTGTTAAGGGGCATCCGCAACAACGATTTCCACAAACCTACTCGCATGAGGCTAGGGTTGCGGGGAGACAGGGAACTGGGTGCTGGAGTTATTGCACCCCTACACGCCGGTGACACTGCAGTATTAGCGCTCTCGCGGCTGAGATCGTGAGTAGGAGACCATGCAGGGGATGGGGTTGAGGTGACGTCAACAAAAGGGGGGACTGCATGAAAAACCACTATCAGGTGGCCGCTCGGCAAATATTGCGAGTCAAAGATGAGTAAGAATAAATTTACAGACCTGGAATAATCAAGAATTATGAAACAACATGATATATAAACTGTAAAGAGAGACCTCAAACCTTGTATATCCTTCTTGAATTAATAATTACAAGTATGAATACATTTATATAGGAAGCGAGGAAGAAGAGAAATCTCAATCCAAGATGTGGAACAAATACAAAGAGAGAGAAAAATGGGCCCTTAGATGAGCCGTTACTAAGGCTTTTCTAACACTCCCCCATAAGATGGAGCGTACAAATCGTAGGCACCAAGCTTGGATAAAAACTGGTAGCATAGCGGAGGGAGAGAGCTTTAGTAGGGATGTCAGCAACTTGTTTGTAGCAGGAACATGCTCCAAATCTATCTTCTTTGACTGTACTTTTTCCCAAATAAAGTGGCAGTCAACTTCAATATGCTTTGTGCGTTCGTTAAAGACCGGATTCTTGGCAATATGTATTAGTGCTTGACTATCACAAAATAGGGTCGTCGGTGATGAGAGACGAACACCCAAGTCTCCCAGAAGGCTCTCAAGCCAAGTTAACTCAGAAACAACAACAGCCATAGCCCGGTACTCGGCTTCAGCAGAAGAGCGAGCAACCACAGTCTGTTTCTTGCTACGCCAGGCTATGAGATGTCCACCGAAGTAGGTACAGAAACCAGTTGTGGAACGCCTATCATCAATGGATCCTGCATAGTCAGCGTCAGAGTACGCAACAAGGGATAGAGATGTGGATGGCTTGTACACAAGCCCTTGTCCTGGAGCGTTCTTGAGATATCGAAGAATACGCTCGACAGCTTGAAGTTGAGATGTCCGAGGAGCATGCAAAAACCGACTCACGACTCCCACGACAAAAGAGATGTCTGGTCGAGTAACCGTAAGATAAATCAGCTTCCCAACCAAACGTCTATAGTATTCTGGATTTGTAAGCAGCTTATCGGAGTCAGAGTTGTGGGCCGAGAGCTTGTGATTAGCGTCCATAGGAGTATTCGTAGGTTTGCATCCAGAATAGCCGGCATCATGAAGGAGGTCCATACAATACTTCCTTTGGGATAACACAAGACCCTAAACCTCAAGCCCAAGAAAATACCGAAGGTTGCCAAGATCTTTGGTCTGAAAGGCGGGGTTCAACTGTTGCTTGATATATTGTATCCCTGTAGTATCATTGTCAGTAATGAGGATATCGTCAACATAGACAAGTAGGATCACAGTTCCGGTTGACCGGTGTCGGATGAAGAGAGAGAAATCAGCCGAGCTCCGAATGAAGTCAATATCGCAGACAACCTTGCTGAATTTTTCAAACCAAGCGCGCGGGGACTGTTTGAGACCATAAATAGATTTTTGAAGATGACAAACCCGAGACTCTCTCGTGGCCTCAAACCCGGGAGGTTGGTGCATATAAACAGTCTCCTGCAGATCGTCATTGAGGAAGGCGTTCTTAATATCCAGCTGATAAAGAGGTCAATGACGATGAACAGTTAAGAAAAGAAGAACGCGGACCGTGTTCAATTTGGCCACCATAGAGAAGGTTTCCTCATAATCAAGGTCATGTTGTTGAGTAAAACCCCGGGCCACGAGGCGGGCCTTTAGACGTTCAACGGTGTCATCCGTCGTATGTTTAATAACAAAGACCCACTTGCAGCTCACACAGGATTGGCCAGCAGGAAGAGGAACCAGATCCCAGGTCCTGTTAGCCCAGAGAGCCCGCATTTCATCGTCCATGGCCGCCCGCCCCCGCCACCCCGGATGTTGAAGCGCCTCCTGCAGAGTGTTAGGAATAGAAATAGAGGAAAGAGATGTGGCAAAGGCGTAGAGAAGTGGAGTACTGGAGTGAGCCGGTGGAGAGAAACGTAGTTGGCCCAGGAATGAGCTGTAGAAGCGAGAGCCGGATCCGCTGTTACCGGAGTGTCGCTGGGAGCAGGGAGCTGGTGCAGGGAACCATCCTTGGAGCCGCAACGAGTATAGACACAGATAACGGGCGGAGGAACCTTGGGGGGCAGGGAGAGAGGAGGAGAGAGATGGCAGAAAAGAGGGCTTGATAGGTAAAAGAGGGCTTGATAGGTACGGCAGGCCGGGGAATAGGAGGAGAGGAAGACGGGGTGGGGGAAGGTAAGTGGAAGGGTTGGTCTTTGCAGAAGGTGACATCCGCTGAGACGACCAACTTGCCATCCGAAGGAGAGTAGCAAACATACCCCTTTTGAGTACGGGAGTACCCAACAAACATATATTTGGCCGCCCGAGGTGCAAGTTTGTCGGAAGGGAGGCCAAGAAGATGAACATAACAAACACACCCGAAGACCCGCGGGGTGAGAGAGGTGGGATTGGTGGAAGGATAGAGGAGTTGGATAGGGGAGGCAAAGTCAAGAACAGACGAGGGTAGGCGGTTGATGAGATGACAGGTTGTGGAGACGGCAAAATTCCAATATTCGATCGGAACCTTCATTTGAAACATGAGGGACCAAGCAACATCGAGTAGATGACGATTCTTCCGTTCGGCCACCCCGTTTTGCTGAGGGGTATACGCATACGAAGTTTGATGGAGGACGTCAAATTTGGTGCAGAGATTGGAGAAGGTGCGACCCGTATACTCGCGAGCATTATCAGTGCAGATGATTTTGAGGAGGGTGGCGAACTGCGTACGCATCTTAGTTAAAAAGACACGAAAGACAGATGTAAGTCCAGTACAATCATGTAGTAAATATAGCCATGTAGTACGCAAGTAATCATCAATAAAGGCTACAAAATAACGAAATACAAAGATACTAGGGACTTTATAAGGCCCACATACATTAGAATGAACTAAAGATAAAGGAGTACTACTCATGATACATGTAGGGGGGAAGGTAGAACGATGTTGTTTGCCGTAGATACAAGATTCACAAGAGAACTCTCGTAAAGGAACATCAGGAAGAGCCCGCTTAAGAATCAGAAGGGGAGCATGCCCAAGACGGCGATGTCAATCGACGGTGGAGACGGCGGAGAGGAGAGTGGGTGGGATATCCAAGATGTAGAGTCCATTCAACAGCTGCCCCCTACCAATGATACTCTGGGTGCGACGATCCTGCATAAGAAAAGAAGAAGGAGAAAAGGTTATGCAACAATCAAGGTCGTGCGTCAGGCGACTAACAAAAAGTAAAATGAAATGGGAGCCTGGAACGTGAAGAACCGAGGAAAGAGAAAGGGCCGGAGTGAGCCGAAGAGCAGCGGCACCAGAGACCGGTAGGGTGTCACCATTGGCCACAGTGATACACGGAGGATGAGCCGTCTAGAGATACTGGGAGGGCTTCTGGGAGGTAACATGGTGAGTAGCGCCGGAATCGACGATCCAGTGGGGGCTAGGGGAGAGACAGGTTATACCTTCCGCAGAGAAAGACGCAACCGAGATGGAGGAGCAGCCGAGGACACCCTGTAGCTGGTGGAGTTGGGTGGAGAGCTCATCGATATCTTGGCGGGTAGTGGACGTCGGATCCTGGGCAGAAGCCCCAGTGGGAGCAGGAGCAGCAAAGGAAGTAGCAGCGAGGTGGCGAGGGAACCCATGCTTGTTGTAACAAGTAGCCTCAAGATGACCACCCCGGCCACAATATGTGCATTTCATAGACGAACGACCACTACGTCCTCGACCACCACGTCCTCGTCCCCGAGACAGGCCACTCGATACTGCGGTTATGCAGGAGAAGGAAAAGCCGCGCGGTCAGCCGGGAGAACAGGCGGTTTGCCAACGAACAGGTCGGCTGACCGAGCTCGGGCGGTTAGGAAAAATGAGACCGCGAGTAGCCGCGAATAGAAGACCGAATACCCAAGGAGGAAACCTCCCTCTGATACCATGTAAAGAGAGGCCTCAAACCTTGTATATCCTTCTTGAATTAATAATTACAAGTATGAATATATTTATATAGGAAGAGAGGAAGAAGAGAAATCTCAATCCAAGATGTGGGACAAATACAAAGAGAGAGAAAAGAGAGAAAAATGGGCCCTTACTAAGGCTTTTCTAACATAAACAAATATCATCGATTTTCAAAGAAGATGCTTCATAAAATCTAACGTGTACAATCCTACCGAGTGAAATATTTATCAAAAAAAAATTTGTAAAATTACAGTACGAAATTAAAGGAGAATTAACAACAGTCAGTTCTTACAGACTGTCCTTACCAAACTCAGCAGCTTGTATAGCAGCAACCTTTGCAGAACTCGGATCTTGCCCAGATTCATTAATGCTAATGTTTGAGGCAGGAGGCCCAACAGTGAATTTCTCTGTGGCTTCCTTAACGTGTTTTGCACTTGATGATGATTTTCCTTCGGCCATATTTAGTGTAACTGAAATAATGCAAAAGGTCAATTTCAACTAATTATTACGGAATAGAAGACTCATAAGGAAGAAAGAGTTCCAAGATGTCACACACACTCACCTGATTGCCCTAACTTGGATTTTTTTGATGAAGAACTTAGCTCCTCAGCTGCATTTGAGTTTTTATCAACATGACTTTCACTTCTCTCCTCCCTCACTTGAAGAACAGGAAAACTGGCACTCCCCTTCTTCCTATTTTCATCAGGATCTCGAGAATACTTATCCTCACACTTTCTGGTATCCCTGTCAGTGTATCTCCTTTTGCGTGCATGATAATCATGCTCATCTATTTCCGTTCGTTGGCTTTCTTTTAGTCGATAGCTGTCACTTCCCCTTCCCATAACAGAATCCTTGGCATGTCCTCTACTGTCTTCGGGTGTATGTGCACTTTCTTTCGGGTAATCACTTGGACTTCGGTAGTAAATTCTTTTTTCATCTCTATCATTCCTTTCTCTAGGCTGTTCCCACTCATCAGCCCGTTTATTATCTCGCATTGAGGATATTTTCCGGCTCCCAGCTCTGGTAGATTCTTTCTCATTATACCTAAGGTCAGCAGAAGCATTCACTTCTATACCCTTGCCTCTATTTCTATGCCCAGAATTCTCAAATTTATCTGTTGTGTGGTATCTATCCACATTTCGATTTTCTTTAGACCTCTCAAAACTGTTGTCATGCTCACGGTCAGAACGAATACTCCTTAGTTCACGGACAGAGTACCGAACAGAATTTCTGTCTTCATCATCACTATGCCTACGGTAACCTCCTCCCTCGTCGTTGTTCTGATAGTCACGAGAACTTCGATAATTGTCAGGATATCTGTGAGAATCGCTCCCTCTGCTAGAATGACAACGACCAGGATCCCTCTCTGATTCCTTGCCGTGATGCTTCCGGGCCCTGTCATCAGATACTTTATTCCTATTTTCCAAGGAATTCAATTGAATAATTCTTTGTTCACGCCTAGGACTGCCTGCAAGAAACAACACCAGTAGAACAGTATCATGAACAGCATCATTAAATTTATGTTTATACAAGATGCTAAACTTTTTTTATTGAAAAGCAAGCTAGAATACAAGCCATCCGTATCTAGAAGTACCGCAAAGCACTAAAAAACGTATGTCTATTTTTACGTCGTATTTAGGTGATACCATGTTGTAGAATTATCAACTGAAGCCCCTTGACTTCAAGAACAAGTTACTGACGACCAACTAGTGCAAAAAATTATTGATTGCTTACTAGATCAAACACAATTGGATAGAAATTATTTTTACTTCAGAAAAGAACCAATGCTACCTACAAGGAATAAAAGTCCAATGAGGAATGTGAAAAATGTCCACCTTCAATGAGAAGCTGCAAGAGGGATAACCGCCAGATTTTGCAGACTATCCCAACCGTCTATAAATTAGATAAAATTTTGTATGGTCTCAAATAAGCACCTAGATTTTGGTATGAGACACTACTAGAATTTTTACTATCGCTCCCTTTTTCGAGTCCAAGTAGACAACTTTATTCCCTACGAGACATAAGAATAAGTTGTTAGTACAAAAACAATGAAGACATAATATTTGACTCAATTGATAGCAGAATTTGCAAGAGATTTGTTAACCTTATGCAAATTAAGTTTGAAAGTATAGGTAAATTTTCTTACTTCCTAAGACTTCATACAATTGATATGTAAGAGATTTGTTAACCTTATGCAAATTAAGTTTGAAAATACGGGTGACTTGTCTTACTTCCTATGACTTCATATCAAGTAGATAAATGAAGGTATCTTAATATCACAAGTCAAATATGCTAGGAAACCTCTTAAGGAAATTTGATATGGACTGTGATGGACATCAATCACAAAAATTCAGGCGTATTGTTGGTGCGAAGTATTCTTAGAGTCCGGGAAAACTGAGTACGAGTCTCAGTAATGAATACACGAAATATAGAGGTGATTTCAGTATGATCACGCAGTGAATACAACCAAGTCATGTGCAAGTAATCATCAATAAATATATCAATAAATATAACAAAGTAACGATAACCAAAAATACTATATGTTTTATAGGATCCCCAAAAATCATAGTGTATTAAAGCAAAGGGAGTATCACTCTGAGTACAATTAGGTAGAAAAGATGAACGAAGGTGTTTGCCAAAGATACATGATTCACATTCACAAGTAAAGTTCTTGAGGGGATATTAGGAAGAGCTTTCTTGAGAATCTGGAGGGGAGTATGCCCAAGATGTTGATGCCAATCAATAGTAGTGATAGAGGAGAGAACTGTAGGTGGAACATCCAAGACATAGAGTCCATTAGAGAGACGCCCCCTACAATGATATTCTGCGTTCGTCGATTCTGCACAACAAAAGAAGAGGGAGAGAAGGTTACGCAGCAATCAAGATTCTGAGTAAGACGGCTAACAGACAGAAGGTTAAAAGGCGATCCCGGAACATGAAAGACCGAGCACAGAGAGAGGGTTGGAGTGTGGGGCAGATCAACAGCACCAGAAATCGGGGTGGTATCACCATTGGCCACGGTGATAAACTTGAGATATGCGGATTGTAAGTGCTAAGGTGATTTTTGCGGAGTAATGTCGTGTGTGGCACCTGAGTCCACAATCCAATAGAAGTTGTGGGAGGGACAAGAGATACCCTCTTAGTCATAACCTCACTAATGCCAAAATACATCATGTATTTCCTTATATTTCATTTCAAGTCTTTATTGGACTATCCTGCCCCGTTTAACATGCCTAGTGATTAAACTCTCACAATGCCTAACAAGTGTTACTAATGGTCTCATTTGTACGTGTCCAAACCATCTTAGTCGAGCTTCTCGCATCTTCTCTGCAATTGGTGTCACTCCTGTCTTATCCATGATACATGCATTCCTAATTTTATCCAGTCTCGTGTGTCCACCACACATCCACCTAAGCACTATCATCTCTGCAACTCCCATTTTTTGCTCGTGTACACAATTCATTGCCCAACACTCAAAACCATAGAGCATCGTTGGTGTAATTGTAGTACGATAAAACGTGCCTTCAAGTTTTAATGGTACTTTACGATCACATAAGATCCCTGACGCGACTCACCACTTCAACCAACCCGCTAGGATTATGTGTCACATCTTTATCAATACCTCCAATTTTTTGAACTATCGATCAAAGATATTTAAAACATTCATTACGAGAAATATCTTGATCGCCCAACTTAATAATGAAGTCATCTGTCCTTCTTGCACTGCTAAATTTAAGTTAAATCCAGTCAGATCCCTTGCAAAAAACTCCTACAACACCACCATATCCCTCCCAAGTAAATGCCTTGGAATCCAAAATACAGCATCAAGATTAGGCTCGTCATAGGTCATACCAACCAGCTCAACACTTTATCCACCATTTCCCAATCCATTTATGCACTCCAAACCATTACAAACCCTCTCTCTCGCGCCTAATCTACCAGGACTTGATGCAACCTTGTACTAATGAGAAAAAAATAGGGGGAAGAAAGTCAGTTATAAGCTCCTAGAGGCAAAGGAGCATAGCAGGAGAGCAAGTGAAGCATTCATTGGGATCCGAAGGACTTCTCTGATATCCAAGGGAGTTTAAGTGTTATAGATACAATTCATGAAGTCCATGATAGTAAAGAGAGTATACCTAGTGAGGATATCATTGTAGGCTCCTTTGTGAACATCAATATTAAACCTTTCTGTTCTACCTTGTTCAGTGTCGTTGAGACAGCAAAAAATACACCATTCATTGAACCGGCTTGTACAACCCGTATTTAGCGAGAAGACGGGAAACCTTCCCCAGTGAATCACAACAAGAGCGGGCCCCACCTCAACGATCTATGGGCGAGTCTGGGCAAGTTCTCCCGACTCGACATCAAGCAAGGTGATGTGGGGCGAGTTCGAGCAGAGAGTCTGGACTCAACGTCAAGCAAGCGAGGCGACCTGGGTCGGTTCAACCAGTGGACTCGCCCAGGTATGTCTAAAGTAATCTCTCCAAGGCCAGAATGGCTATTCGCAGACCATTTGGATCTGAGAATAGCATTTTGTTAAGGCGAGGAGAGTTATTCGCAGGTCATTTGGGTCTGGGAATAACATTTTTGTTAAGGAGGAAGCTACCCGCGGGTCAGCATACCCCCAGAACGAATTGCCTATAAATAGGACCCCACAACACCTTGGAATAGGGAGACCGGACCCCTAGATCAGCACTCTCTAGCCCATTCTCTCTGTGTTGTTCGAGATGTTTAGCTCAATTTTTGATTTAGGGGGAGGGGGGAGTTCTACTAAACTTCTGGCCATGGGAGTGTGGGACATCCCCGCTGCAACTCGTGAGTTAGTGAGTAGGCAATCTATCTTTCAATAGGTGAAGGTTAGTTCCAGGCTCGGAATACTTATCCATTGGAGTCTGACTATGGGCAAAATAACTCAAGATACCCCTCTTGGTCAAAATTCAATTGAACTGATATCCGGGTTTCAAAATCGTCTATCTATCCCAAGTCATTATACCATACCATGCTCAACTCATCCCGACTCCACTTCAGGCCAGTCAACCAAATCCTCTACCTCTAAGCCAACATATTCTGCTTCTTATTTCTAAATTGATTGTGCATTCTCCTCAATTCAGGTAAACATCAACTTATAATACACCAATATTCTCTTCTTTCTAAAACTGAGCAAAAGTGAAGGCAACATAATAAATATCATAAAGAAGATCCCAGGCTAGGAATTATCATTCAGAGAATCTCTTCCTCCTCCACATTCAACTAAACATGTTGATGGTGTTGAAGATAGAAGAAAGGGAAGAAGACAAAAGTATATCATCCCTATGGCCAAATAAAGTAGGAATTTATTCAAATATGGTTTAGGGTAATTATTTACCGCCATGTAATTATTTCCAGAAACTCATGTCTTCTCGAGCCAAACTAGGTGCTACAAAACGGATTGAAGTTGTTCAGCCAACTCCTGTGTAGAAATGCCAATTCAATTGTCTCTAGCAGCAAGTTTGAAAATCTTTTCCATGATTAGAGATATTTTTTTAATGTACTTCAGATTCTTATCAGTGAAGGAATCAATCTTTTTTTGCTGGTTTATTTGGGTAATGAATTAGTCAAACAAGTAATTTTGATTGCAAGAGTTCGAGATTTTAGTCAAGCAGGAGTTATTTCAGTCAACTAAAATCCATCGACCATCAAGCTGCATTCTTCAACTAGAATGCCTTTCTTTGAATAAGTTTACTTCTAGCATATAGCTGAGCACTGAATAAGAAGTTGGGTAATGAATTAGTGAAACAAGTAATTTTGATTGCAAAAGTTCAAGATTTTAGTCGAGCGGGAGTTATTGAAGTCAGCAACTTTGTTGATATGGACTGACTGGAAACTTGGTTGTTGGGTTGATTTTAGCTTTGATGTTCGACTTGTTTCTTGAAATTATTTCAAAGATTCCTTGGTACTAAGTTGCGGGCATTTTGCATGATAAGTTTTTCTGATTCCAAGTAAGCTTTTGCAGAAACTTTGTCCAAATTTTCTCCCAGTAAGATCATTCCTCATTTGATCAATTGATGCATTTATTTAGTTTTATTTGGAAATCGTGATCTAAAGCCCAAGGAAAAGATCTTTTTATAAAGCATTACTCCAGTAGTACTGTGTTTTTTCTTGCATGTCTTATTATTTTATCTATAGCTTTTTTATTGGTTTTTTCCATTATTTTTTAGTAGCTTATCATTTTTTAATCTTAAATTTTTTCAATCAAAATTAAATAAGTGTGCAACATCTGACATCAAAACATCTAATTGCAACTACAATTGCATCATTAAGTTACCTAGAAAACATTAGGACAATAAATTAACATGCTTAAAAGAAATCACCGACATGTTCAGAAAATGTTGAACGAAGAAACCATGAATTTAAATGGTAACAGAGAACATTGTCTTAGAAACGTTGTGGATGGTCAGTGGTGTGCATTTAGTAGGATGTGGTGGGAAGAGTAGCAAGGAGACAGACAATGATGATTGGATTAACATTTTTGGACCGTCGGATGGACGATCAGAAAGCTTGATTTCGTTGGGCTCATTTTTCTATATTTTTTCATGTATATGCTTTTATTTTTCGGATGCATAATAATCGGCCGATTTAAACAGATTGGGTATAAAGAAATTAGGTTTTTTTCAGAAAGGAAACACTCTATCTATGCTAGGTGTGAAGCCATTGGGTCCCACCTCTAGGGGTGCAGACAGTCACATCCTCCGCCATCCCTAGCCTTCAGTGTCCACTCTGCTTGCATTGGAGCTCTCACCTCCACTTTCCAATCACCTCCAAGGTCCGCCGCACCCTTCCCCTTCTTCCCACCATCAGCCAGCCCCTCGCCACCTTCTCTCCTCCCCTCCACATTGTCCAGCTATTCTATCCGTCTGGAAGCCACAGTCAGGCCCCTTGGCAACCTCCAAAGATCCCATTGCCATCTCCTTCCCCTTCTAAAGCCCTCCCCTAGCCTCCTACCATCCTTACAACCCATTTTCCATCCACCCCAACATCCATATAGCCATTACCCACTTCCCCAACCACCAGCCAACACCTCTACCCGCCCCATCGACCCTCCAAAACCCTTCCCCTACAGCCATAACAACCAAACAGCCACTACACCTTCATTAGATCACTACGTCATTGCCTTCAGTCCCTTGGTGAGTTCCGTACTTATTTTCAAATTTTATATTGTAAGAGCATGGCCTTCGGTCCCTTGGTGAGTTCACTAGTCATGCTTGACTCTAATTAATTTTGGTTTGTATCTTTCATTAAGTATGACACAAACTCGCCATGCTCTTAGTTTTATGCACTCTCTATAATTTGCCATTGTTATCCATTTATCTTATGTGAACTACTTGCAATAAATTGTTAATGTGTGAGCTTTAAAGTTTCGTTACTTAATTAAGTACTCGTCAAAATTAATTGCATGAGTGGATTGTTGCATTGCATTCGCATCAAAGTTAGGTACATGTTGTGATCTTCTGATGATTCATTGGATTGTGTATTGTGTGTTTACCTTCGCACTCCCATTTTAGGGTTGGTCTCAGATTCATGCATTAGTTTGTGATTGTTCGCATTCATATAAGGTTAGGGTATCATGTGTATGTCGCCAACAAATTCGGCTTACATCAGTTGGTATCAGATCCCCGGATTTAGGCCATATTTAATACACAATCACTGAGTCTATAAGTTTCTTCATGGCGTGTTATCGTCACTACAACTATCCTTTATTTAAGAAATTTGAGTATGTTTATGTTCGACCCGGTAGAGTTTCACTTGAGATGTCTTCATATTATTGCAATGATTATTTTTGTTCGCAACACCGCACTTGCAAAGATCGTATCAACCCTTTGACATAATTCAACTATGCTAGAGATGATCATTACGATGATTATAGTCATCCCCATCCCTGCGTGTGGATCATTTTAAGCCTTCAGCGCGCTCGATTATCTTGGGGATAATTGCTACGAGGAAGATAATTTTGAGAACGATCTCGAGTATAGGTTTGGTAGTGTGGCCTCATCGATTGACGCTTTAGTTTGAATTCTTTTAATTATTGGCTCGTGGACAAGAAATATAATCTCGATTATTTTGAATTATTCGGTGAGCGTTGCATCAAATTTGTGTAACTTAAACTTCTAGATCAATTGATAGCATATTACTCTAGGCATTGAGAGGACCCGCGAGCGAGATCTTCTTCACTGCATTACTAGATTGGTAGAGATGAGATGGAACTTGTGTCAGAAGTATCTGCCAGCATCGTATAGGAGTCTCCTGCTTGCACAAGTATTGCTTACATTCCCAATTTTGTTCTAGACTTAGATCTGAGATGCGTACAGAGTTGGCCTATCACTACTTAAAGTCTTTCGAACAGGCATACCAGCTCGTCCTTCATTATGAAAAAAATCTTGAGAACTGTTAAAGTTGGTCGAGTGGACTGACGCCTCGACCTCCCAAGTATGACTCTTTCCCATTTTCAGGCCACTATCACACCAACTCATGTCTTTTTAGATAAGAGATAACATACGAAGTGAGATTATATCACCCATGTGAGGTACATTATCCGATGAGTGAACCATAACTGATTCTAACTCATTTCTTATGACCAGATAGAGAGTGAGTACGAGTGACCTAGTGATCCAATAGCAATACGTCATTCCCCTACCCCATGCGTTGATTTAGATACCGCCATGACCATCTAGTACTCATTGAGTACTTGTTCATGAGAGCTTCATGAGTAGATGAATGTTTCTGAGCCGGGGAGATTGATAGAGATTGTTTCAACATCGACGATGTTGATAGGATTGACATTTGTGGATCGTTAGATGGACGATCGGAGACCGTGATCTCATCGGACTCATTTTTTGGAATTTCTCATCTATATGTTTTATTTTACGGGAAGGAGAGCCTTGGCTCATTGGTTAAGGTGTTGTCATGTGACCTTGAGGTCACGGGTTTGAATCTTGCAGCGGACACGAAGAAGACCGCAGCAGATAAGCAAGAGGAGAACTGCAGCGGTCTCGGTGGCAACACCAGCGGCAAGAAAGGCCACGACCAAGCCGCAGAGACCAGAAGAAGAGACCGCGACGGACAAGCCAAGAAGCCGCAGCGGACAAGATAAGAGACCGCTGCGGACAGGAGGAAAGGTCTGCGGCGATCACAGTGTCAAGACACTAGCGGCAAGAAAGGCCACGACCAAGCCGCAGAGACAAGCAGAGGGAAAGAAGTCGTGCGGGTGGAAAGAAGCCCGCGCGAACAGGAGACAGATAGACCGCGAAAGAAGTCGCAGAAAGAGAGAAGAAGGCCGCGCACACAAAGGCAGCGACAACGCAAGGAGAAGGAGAGAGGCCACGCGAACATCCAGAAAGGAGAGGGATAAGCCGCGCGGTCAGAAGAAGGCACCAAATCAGGCGGAAAAGACCGAGTCCTCTGATACCATGTGCGAACAGAAAACTAGAAGTCCGGAAAATGGAATAATCAAAGCTTTATTATCCAAAAAAAGATATGTGTTACAAAGTATAGTCTCCCTTTTATTGAATGGAGGAGATGAGAGAGATTACACTTAAACAATGTGGGACTAAAAACTTTACAGGTATAAGCGGTTTAACAATATACAAGCCGATCAAGCCGCGCGGTTAGATGAATGTGTTAACCGCTCGGCAACCACCAGAAGGAGAGAACAAACCGCTCATGGAGTCCGCCAGATCGCCCGATCTCCAATTCGCCAGAGATAAACCGGTAGACCGCCAGAACACCAACAGCAACATTCCTGCAACCAAACCGTTGTGGAGAAGCCGACAGACCGCACGGTCTGTAATCCGCCAAGGTCAGACCGCCCGGTCTACATTCTGCAACAGTCCTCTTGTAATAATGCAGAGTAAGATTTGCTTACATTTCACCCTTGTGATGGGACCCTTCACAAGTTCGAATCTTGTATGTGTCGCACGATCTACACTCGGTGTGATGTTGAGCCTCTCGTGGTGCTAAGTCGTTAGGACCCACCTTCATGGGTGTTGACAGCCCATCACAGTCATCCCTAACCATTAGCGTCGACACCACCACCTCTACCTCGCATTAGATCCTCATTGACGCTTTCCAGTCACCTCCAAGGTCTACCCCCTACCCACTCCATCGTTAGGCAGCCCCTCGTATCCCTCTCTCCTACCCTCCGCCTCACAGTATGACGCTTCCATCCGCCTAGACAACAACTTCTAGACCCTTTGGCCACCTCTAAAGACCCCACCGCTACCGCATTCCCCTTTTATAGTCCTCCCCTATCCACTCACCTTCTTTCCAACCCATTTTCCAGTCACCCCAACTTCCATACAGCCCCTCGCCACTTCCCCAACCACCCGCCAACATTTCTACCAGCCCCATCGACCCTCTAAAACTCTTCCCTTGCCTCCATAACCATCAAAAAACAACTACACCCTCATTGGATAGTCACGTCATCGCTTTCGACCCCTTTACTTGGTGAGTTACTGTTACGGTCCCACATTGGCCCTGCCTTGGTCGCGCATGTCGCAAACTATTTATCTAGTCTACTTTTATCTAGTCTACTTTATATTTGATATGCGTAATCGATCCTCTGTGTCTAAGCCCAAGAAGGGGGCACTTTATGAACTATTTATGTGTGTGGGGGTGAAGAAAAAGGGGAGCAAGAAGCATTTTTACTTTTATCTTTTCTAAAAACTCTCTCTCCACCATTCTCTAACTCCACGGAACAAACCGCCCACCCAACCCTAGCCGCTCAGCACACCGAACCCGCCGCCCACATCGCGATTTCGCGCGATCCCGCCACCGCCGCTTCGCCGATCTCGCCGCACGACACTGCAGCCGCCATAGCTCGCCGGGCCACCCTCTCCTCCTCTCTTGAGGACTTCCCTCCTCTTTCCCGGCGCACACGCTCGCAATCCCGAGCACGTAACAACTTGGTATCAGAGGGCACGCTCCTCCCCGCCGCCAACACGCCAGATCTACCCCGATCGACTCCGGCCCACACAACGCCGTCCCGACCTCATCCGGCACGCACAGCCCCTTCCCGACCAGCTACGGCCCACACGGCCCCTTCCCGACCAGCTGCGGCGTGCACGGCCCCTTCCCGACCAGCGTCGGCCCGTACGGCCTTTCCCCGACCTCCTCCGGCCCGCACGACCCTTCCGCGCAGTCAAACCCTCCGCATCCGGCTTCGCACCAGCCGCTCACCGCCGGCCCCTTTTCCCCGCGCATCCTTCTCGGCTCCTCCCTCGACGGGGGCCCCTTGCTCGCTGCCTCTACCGGGCTACTTCCGCTGCCGGACCCTTCTTCCACCACTCTCTCCGGCGCCGACAACCCACTATTTTCGTCCTACGCGATGGCTGACCAGCCCTCTCTCTCGCAAGTTTTTGAGTCTCTCGTCAAGCTCCTCACGGATAACAACAACGCCTTCATTGTCGTCGTCACCACCCAACTAGCGGCCAACCGACAGGCTCAACCGACAACGGGCTCCTCCAATGAGGTGCCGCTTCTGCCAACTCTGCCGGAATATATAAGGATCCAATAACTATACAATCTCAACAAATACGAAAATATCTTCCCAAACATATTTAACATTTATATTCAGCAACTTAGCATCCAATCACATTCACGTATAATCAAAATTAGGGATATCTTCAATCAATTTATCATGGGGTAAGTCTGAAGTATCCTAAAGCTGAGAAATAACCCTTTTCAAGCAAAAACAGCCCTTCATGTAAGAAATAATCTTCCAAATGGGGGAAAGTAGAGATTCCACGCTAAATTCAGCAATAATATATAAGGAATAGCAATTATATCATTTCTAAGATTGATTTCAGCATTATGAAGGCTAATTTCAGCAAAGCCATATCATGACTTAAATTCCCAGCCCAAAAATCATTAGCTGTAAACATGATTTTTCACCAAGTTCAATCAGATTTAAACAAATATTATCATGCTAAATAGCCATCAAATAAAAACAATAATATGTAACTTATATGAATTTCATATTTCCAAAATTAGTCTTATCCCCAAAATCCTCATATCCTCATAATATTGAAACCTTGATGTTAGCTGGACAGAGAAGAGATAATAATCAACATGTTACTTCACTATCTCATCTATGCATGCTATAAAATCAGTCCCCATAACTATTAATTTGCATGCAAGTTAAAACCATCATGTTTCTTGAAACTAATGTATTTTTCTACGTTAACCTCCAAAGAATAACATTAGTTCATGCTCTTTTCACTTTCTAATTTATAACACATCCATAAAATTAAGAACCCTAACAATATCATTTCTCTGAAACAAAATAAATCTCAAGATCACTATCCAAATCCACAAAGGAACCAAGCAAAGGAGAAAAAATATGCTTACAATGAAAGATAGGAGAAGAGATGTAGAAACTTAGGTTTCTTTGCTTAGTTTAGGCTCCGAAACTGAAGAAGAACTTAAGGAAGAATATGAGGCGCTTCGTCTCCGTCGTTCCTGAAGCCGAGAGGCTTCTCTATGTTGCCTGGCTCCGGAAAAAGGAGAAGGATGGGAAAAAGGAGAGCAGCGGCCGGCTTCTAAAAGCCCTAGGCGGAAGTGCGGTGCGGGAGAAATTGAAGGCGAATAACTCCATCCATCGATGAAATTTACGGGATTTATTCCCCCACCGCCTAAAATTGCCGGTCCAATCACCTCTTGCCGCATACCATCTGAACCGGTCTCACCGCCTAAACCTAAATAAAACTAAATAAAACCCAATTTATCTTTTATTTAAAGACAACAATTTAAATACATAACTAGAATTGCTATTAGCACCCCCTTACATGAAACTTTAACTTTATTTGGTACACTCAAACTCAAACTAGTGGTACACTCATTAATTTTAAACGAAATATCATATAAATTCATATTTCATTGCGGGTTTTTAAAATATTTTGTTTAGCGTACCTTGGGACGATCTTTGGGCGTCACACCAATAATCATGCAAAACCTTCGATGTCCACCCCCTTGAACCGCCTGTACTATAAATAAACCCTAAGAAAATAAATGCTGCCTATAACCATACAATCCACATAAACACCTGAATCGAACGACTTATACTGTTCTAGCCTATCGGGCATCAAATACAACACAAAAAATTTTTAAAAAAAAAGTAAAATATGAAGTCGACTCGGATCGACCATCCGAACGCAACCATGGACTTGGATCGTCCGTCTGGGCAGCTGATCACCGCCTCCTGCGGGATACACCTGTGTAGGGCGTGGTGTGCTATCATCAAGTATTTTGCCTTCTTGTGTGCCCATACACACAAGCCTGCCATGTATGGAATCCATACATCCTCTTGTGGTTGAGAATTTCCTGAATCAAAGGATAATTAGAGGAGAAATTGTAAGTATGCCTTCTTCTCTTGCTAATGATGCAGCACATACCTCTCACTATTCTTAACCAAATATGTCAAGTGTAGCGAAAAACTCAACCTTGTATATACTATCTCAATAATGAAATACAATGTATGAGTACACATTTATAGGAGGGAGAAAGAGAAAAGAGAGTCTTATACAAGATGTGGGACTAAAGAGGAGAAAAGAAGAAATACAAATAAATGGGCCTATTTACATGGGCTTTTCCAACACTCCCCCGCAAGGTGGAACGTACAAGTCGTATGCACCAACCTTGGACAGACAATGGTAGAATAGGGTGCTAGGTAGAGCCTTTGTGAGGATATCAGCCACTTGTTCAGTACCAGGAACATGCTTCAATTATATCTTCTTTATTTGGACTTTCTCCCGGATAAAGTGACAGTCTACTTCAATATGTTTCGTTCTTTCATGAAAGACTAAATTCTTCGCAATATGTATAGCCGCTTGGCTGTCGCATAACAGGATGGCAGGTGAGGGAAGTTTTACCCCTAAATCAGTCAGGAGACTTTCAAGCCAAGTAAGCTCAGAGACAACAGATGTCATCGATCGGTATTCTGCTTCAGCTGATGATCGAGCAACCACGCTTGTTTCTTACTTCGCCAGGTAACGAGATGACATCCAAAATAGGTACAAAAACCACTGATTGACTGGCGATCATCCAAGGAACCGGCATAATCTGCATCAGAGTACGCAACCAATGTTGGAGTAGAGGATGAGGTTTTATATACCAATCATTGACCCAGGGTTGTTTTAAGGTATCTAAGGATGCACTCAACAGCTTGAAGGTGAGATGTTCGTGGAGCATGCATAAACCTGCTGACCACCCCAACAGCGAAGGAAATATCCGGTCTTGTGATAGATCAATTTTCCAACCAGTCGTCGATAGTATTCCGGATTTTGAAGAGGAAGGTCTGTATCAAAAGAATGTACACACAACTTATGATTTGCATCCATTGGAGTAGTAGTAGGCTTGCATCCCAAGTAGCCAGCATCTTGAAGGAGATCCAGGCAGTACTTCCTTTGGGAGGTGACAAGTCCATCTGGTCGTCTTGCGACCTCAAGACCAAGGAAGTAACGAACATGTCTCAGATCCTTGGTCTGAAAGACAGAGCTGAGGCGTTGTTTGACTGCTTGAATACCCTTTGAATCGTCTCCAGTAATTAAGATATCATCAACATAAACCAACAGAAGAACAGTTCCCGTTGCCTGATGAGGTGTGAACAGTGAGAAGTCAGCTGAACTCCGAGTAAAACCGACTTGTCGGACGGCCTTACTGAACTTGTCAAACCATGCCCGAGGGAATTGTTTGAGACCATAGATGGGCTTCTTAAGATGACAAACTCGGGACTCTCCCGTGGTCTCAAACCCGGGCGATTGCTGCATGAAAACCGTTTCCTGGTGGTAGCCATTGAGAAAAACATTTTTGATGTCCAATTGGTGTAATGGCCATTGGCGATGCACGGCTACCGAGAGAAGAACACGAACGGTGGTCAGCTTGGCCACAGGAGAGAATGTTTCCTCATAATCGAGGTCTTGTTGTTGGGTGAAGCCACGAGCCACCAGACGGGCCTTCAAACGGTCAATCGTCCCATCAGGGGCATGCTTGATCAAAAAGACCCATTTACACCCAACAGGTGTCTGACCGGTAGGTAATGATACCAAGGTTCAGGTCTGGTTAGCCCAGAGAGCCGTCATTTCTTCTTCCATGGCCGCCCGCCAGCCAGGATATTGGAGAGCCTCCTGCACAGAGTTAGGTATAGAAATCGAGGATAATGAAGTGGCAAAAGTCTGAATTTGTGGAGATAGGCGATGTAAGGATACATAATTCGCCATGGGATGAGTTGTAGATTCTGGTGCCGGATCAGCGGAACTCGGAGCATCAGAGGGTGAGGCAGACTGCAGTGGGGCACTGGAGGCAGGATGGCGACGAGTGTAGACACGAATAACAGGAGGCTTAGCAACAGGGGGGCCTGGGCTGGAGGTCTTGGTGGTGGAGGAGTGGTAACGGGAATGACAGGACGTAAGACAGTTAGTGGTGGAGGTGTAGGATCTAAAGCAGAGAAGAAAGGAAGATCCTCCCGAAAGGTAACATCAGCAGAAACTGTCACCTTTCGGGTAGCCGGTGAGTAGCATACGTAGCCTTTCTGTGTCCGTGAGTAGCCAACAAAGATGTGTTTGGTTTCCCGGGGATCCAATTTACCCAAGGATGGACCAAGGGTGTGAACGTAGCAAGTGCACCCAAAGATGCGGGGTGTGAGAGAGAATGTCGGAGTAGACGGGAACATGAGGCTGAATGGAGTGGCATTATGGAGGATGGGGGAAGGAAGACGGCTAATCAGATAGCAAGTCGTCGAAAGAGTAAAGTTCCAATAAGTTTTGGGAACGTGCATTTGGAGCATGATGGAGCGGGCCACATCGAGAAGATGTTGATTCTTCCGCTCAGCGACTCCGTTTTGTTGGGGGTATAGGCACATGAGATTTGGTGAATAACCCCAAAGTCAGAGCAAAGAGTCCCAAATTCATGGCTAGTGTATTCACGAGCATTATCCGTGCGGAGAGTTTTGATGTTCGTGGAAAATTGCGCTTGGGTCTCAAGAAGGAACGCCTGAAAGACACGAGAAAGCTCGGAGCGATCACGAAGTAGGTATAGCCAGGTCATTCGCGAATAATCATCAATAAACGTTAGAAAATAACGATAACCAGAAATGCTAGTAACTTTGTACGGACCCCAAATATCGGAGTGTACTAAAATAAAAGGAGCAGTGCTCCGAGTACAATGAGATGAAAAAGATGAACGAGGTTGCTTGCCTAACACAAATGATTCACATTGAAAAGAAGGTAAAGATACATCTGGGAGAGCCTTCTGGAGGACTGGTAAAGGGGCATGGCCAAGATGCCGATGCAAATCGATGGAGGAGACTGAAGAGAGGATAGCTGGAGAGTCATCAAGGAGGTAAAGCCTGTTCTGCAGTCGCCCCTTACCAATGATAGTCCGCGTCCTGTGATCCTGTATCAGAAAAGAAGAAGAGGTGAAGGTTACAGAGCAATTCAAATCATTAGCCAGGCGACCAACAGAAAGCAAATTAAACGGGGAGCCCGGAACATGAAGAGTCGAGCATAGAGAGAGAGAAGAAGTGAGAGGGATGTCGGTCGAGCCAGAGACAGGAACAGTGTCCCCATTGGCCACTGTGATACACTTAGGATGAGGGGAATCCTGCTATTGATGTGCCCGCAGGGAGGTGATGTGATGGGTGGCACCTGAGTCCACTATCCAGCGCGGACTAGTGGAGATACAAGCGATACCTTCTTGGGAGATGGAGGCAGCAGAGGCAACGGAGGCAGGTGGGCGACTGAGCAGACCATGGAGTTGTTGGAGCTGAAGGCAGACCTCTTCAAGGTCAGTACGAGCGGAGGAGTCGGTAGCAGCAACAGTGGCATGTGGACGAGAAGGAAGCTCATGCTTGCGATAGCATGTGGCCTCAAGATGACCGTCCTTACCGCAGAAGGAACACTTTGGGCGAGGCCGGTCTCCCCGTCCGCTGGCCCGAGAGCCAAAATGCCCCCCGCGAGAAGGAGGGGGGAAGGCAACAGGGGTGCAGATGTCTGCTGCAGGAGAGCCGGGGACAGAGGAGCAGAACTATCAGGAGACGGTGAGACCTTAAGCAGCATAGAACACACATCTTATAATGAGGGAGTAGCAACCGAGGAGAGGATCTGGGCCCCAACGTTGTGAACATGAGGTGGAACACGAGCCATCATCATGGCCACATTGACGACTTCTTTCTGACCCCGTTGTGCAGCGAGATATAACGTAGGAGGTTGATGTTGGATCCATGCTTCAACTAAATTCTTGGCCCGAGCAACAAAGGAGGTGAGATTGGTGGCCCCGCCAACATTAAGGGACTGGAGATCAGTAATAATGTCATAAAGATGTGGGAGACTATCTTTTTCGGAATATAGAGACTGGAGCTCATCCCACATTGCTTTGGCCGTTTCGTGATACATGGTCATGCGGTAGGGTTCAGTATCAAGGGAGTTGAGGAGCCATGTTTGAACCCGACCATCGTTGCGCAACCAATCGTCAGTAGGAGTAGCAGGAGGCGCTTGGGTCAAGTGATGGAGAAAACCTTTGGACTGTAGTACGCGGCGAACAGAGTGTACCCACTCCACAAAGTTCTTCTCGGCTAGCGAAATGGTAGTAATCCGCAACTCATCACGGAGTTCAGGGGCAGAGGCCGGGCAGTCTGCAGAGGAAGAAGCAGTCTGTCTGGTTGACTCTGGAGAGGTCGCCATGGCTAGGCGAGCAGGAGGCTAGGCCGGCGGACAGGAAGAATACCGACCAGACAGGAGACCGCACGGTCTGGGTGGCAATCCACCAGCGGCAAGGCAATGAGGCTGCCGCGACCAGAATGCGGAGCGGATAGCTAGTAGAAGTCGCACGATCACGGTGATAAAACACCAGCGGCAAGGAGGATGCCACGACCAGTATGCGAAGCCCGCAGCAGAGAGAAGAAACAGCTAGCGACAAGACAGGTCGCGGCGACTAGGCGGTGAAGAGGTCAGACGAGAAGTCCGCACGGTCAAGGTGAGTACACAAGCGGCAAGGAGAGATGCCACGACCTAGATGCGGAGCTTGCAGAGAAGAGGAGAAGCCGCAGCGACAAGAGAGGCAAAGCGCGGCGAGAAGAGAAGCCGCGGCAACTAAGGCAAGGCGCAGCGAGCAGATAGTAGAGCAGTGAGAAGGAAGATCTCGGCGGGTAGACTAGAAGACCGCAGCGAGTAAGATGCGCATCTCGCGGCGAGAAGAGAGACCGCGGCGACAAAGTCAGGTCGCGGCGACAAAGTCAAGTCGCAGCGACTTTAGACAAGTCACGACGAGCAGGAAGAAGGAAAGCGGGTAGAGCTGTGGTGAGAAGTGAGAGGGAGATCGCGCGGATAGATAAGGAGACCGCGCGGGCAGAGGAAAAACAAGGAAGGTAGGTCCCCACCTGTGAGAAAGGTTATAAAGGGAAGGAGGAGGAGGAGGTGGAGGAGAAGAGGTGGAAGCCACGAGAGATACAAAGCAGAAGAAGCGGTTAGAATGACCTTGTCCGCACGGGAAGTCGCGGTAACGGAGACTGCGGCTAGAAAGAGGCAGACCGCACGACATTGCGGCTAAGCAGGAGAGGGGAAGCCGCCCGGTAAGCCGGAAGAACAGGCGATTTCAAAAAAGACAGGTCGGACCGTCTCGCTCTGATATCATGTAGAGAAAAACTCAACCTTGAATATACTATCTCAATAAAGAAATACAATGTATGAATACACATTTATAGAAGAGAGAAAGAGAGTCTTAAACAAGATCTGGGACTAAAGAGGAGAAAAGAAGAAATACAAATAAATGGTTCTATTTACATGGTCTTTTCCAACATCAAGCATATAGGCCAACTAAAGGGAAAACACCGCAATACTTTTGGAACTTAGGTTGGCATACATGCAACAACAAAGTTTACCAATTTTTCCATGCAGAACTCTCTTTTCCATCTCAATTTTGGGTACCTACACAACAAATTCCATATAAGGTCTTGCAAAGTACTTGCATGCTATGCGCTGCGCCCCCCCCCCCCCCCGACACACACACACATATTGTTACAACAAAAAATTTAAGATAGAAAATTCTTGTGAACAATAGTAAGGCAGGCATTCTCATTGATTTTTTTTGCAACAGTGACAAGAATTAACAGATAGAATATACAAGTATCATCAAACTCATCTTAAAACATGCTCCTTTTCAGAAACTTCAATACAAATTTATGTGAAGTAATAGGATAGCATTAATCCTGCCATGAGCTCACCAGCATTTCTAAGTGAACGATATAATTGATATAGGTAAATTCCTTCATCAAAGTGTTAGTTTACCAAAACTATTCCAGTCAACATTTTTGAAGTGTTCATTAATGTTTGAAGTTCCCAGTGTTGAAAAAAATGGGCCGCCAATGATCTGAGAGAAAAATTGTAGAAGAAAATACTAACCTCCTGATGAAGAAGAATCTGATACATCAGCAGGTGAATGGTGACGATACTTCCTATGAGCACTATCATTTGAAGGCTTGCGGAATGATGGCCTCAAATCTGGTTTATCAGGAGAATTTCTTGTTGGAACTGAGCTCATGCTTCTAGCGCCTGAATAAACTCAACAAATGTACTGGTTACCCAACATGAATCACTAGCACAATAACACTAAGATGAGTACAAACTTGTAATGTTTGATGCATATGTGAATTTATATTCATAGTGCACATTTGAAATTTGTTCATATGCGTGTATACATACTAGGAGATGTACGTGTATTGAAAGCATATAATCTGCCACCAAATATATTCATAAGAGGTTGTTGGGAAGCAATTAAAATTTAGTAAAACAGGCTAACCAGGATTTAGTAAAACCTGAAAATCAGAATTTAGTAAATACTTAGGGTGCTAAATCCTTAGAAGTACTTGGTAATGCTTCTGATAAATCTGGGTAAATCCTGATTATATTGTTGGATCGTTGTTTATATTGAAATAGGATTCAGATATACATGATATTTAACTGGGGTAATAGAATTTTGGAGTTAAGGTTAGATGGTTAAATTAGATACTTATCAGCAAAATATGGTAAGATCCTTGGATGATAAACCCAGACAACTGAAGCAGATAAAGATTGTGGAAGGGATAGAAGAGGCAGGAATTGAGAGACATGAATTGGACTCGCAGGAATTGGAATTGAAATCAATTTCAATTCTGTTGTTCGGCTGAATGCAGGAATTCTATCACAGAAATTGGAATTCGTAATTCCACCGTTCCGCAACATATTATAATTTTATGCCCGGGCGTGCATTTTTTGACCGGGGGTGTATTTTTTCGCCCGAGCGCGTATTTTTCTGCCTGGACGCACATTTTTCCGCCTAAGAGAGCATTTTTCCGCACAAGCACGCGTTTTTCTGCCCGGGCGCACATTTTTTCCACCCGAGCACACATTTTTTCGCACGGGCACGCACTTTTCACCCGGGCGCGAACTTTTCGCTCGGGAGCGCATTTTTTAGCCCAGACATGTTTTTTTCACACGGACGCGTTTTTCTCGCCCGGGCGTGTTTTTTTTGCCCGAGCGCGTCTTTTTCGCCCAAGGGCGTTTTTTACGCTCGGGCGTGTTTTTTCTGCCCGGACGCGCTTTTTCGCCCAGCAATGTTTTTTTCGCCCGACCGCGATTTTTTTGCCTGGACACGATTTAAACATAGCCGCATTTTTTTCGCCCGGGCACGAATTTTTAGCTTGAGCGCGAATTTTTAGCCCGGGCGTGAATTTTTTGCCCGGGCACGAATTTTTTTCGCCCAAACGCAATATTTTTGCCCAAACGCAATATCTTCGCCCAAAGGCGAATAAATACGTTCGGGCGAAAAAAATCGGGCTCAAGCAAAAAAATTGTGGTCGTGCCCCTCCTCCCCTAGCAAAATATTCACGCTCGGGAGAAAAAAATGCTTCTGACGAAAAAATGTCTCACGGACAATAAAAATTGTGCACAGGCGAAAAAAAACCCGCCCCGGCAAAATAATCGCACCCGGACGAAAAAAAAAAGCGTCCGGGTGCACGCCCGGGCGGAAAAAACACTCCCAGGCGAAAAAACACGTCCGAGCAAAAATTCACGCCCGAGCAAAAAACAGCGTTGAGACGGTAAAAAATCCGTGTCCGAGCGAAAAAAACATGCCCGAGCAAAAAATTAGCCCGTGCAAAAATTTCGCGCTCGGGTAGAAAAAATCGCGCCCGAGCGAACTATTCACACCCGGGTGAAAATTTCGCGCCCAGGCGAAAAAAATGCACTCGGGAGAGAAAATACGTTGGGGCGAAAAATTTGCGCCCAGGAGAAAAATGCGCGTTCGGCCGAAAAATGGGTTCCCGGCTGAAAAATGGGCACTCGGGCAAAATATTTGTGCCCGGACAAAAAAATGCGCGTCCCATCGAAAAATTCGCTCTTGGACCAAAATGCGTCCGCATGTGAACAACAAAGCTGGCGTCAAGGTCTTTTTGAAAGAGTCGAGGGTGCACTGGTAGGGGTGGGAATTGCGAATGAAGACCTCACGAGGTCAGAATTGAGGGAGACATGTTTCCTTTATAACCAATTCCTATGGGAATTGAAATGAATTTCAATTCTGAGGTATTTTTATGGTCGCCGAACGCTGGAATTGAAATTGTCACTTGAATGTCAATTCCAACGCTCCAACTCCGGCCTATCGAACGGACCCCAAGAGAAGAGAAAAGAAAAGAAGAGAGAGAGACTATAAAGGAGAAAATATTTAATTTCTTCCTTACCCTTCAATGACCCTAATGTTTTTTAAATAGGTTTACAACCTTGTCCAAACAAGCCCCCAAAAATTGGGAGTAATTACAAGATTATCAAACACAATAAAAATAAATACAAACTCCAAATTAACAAATACTTAAAGACGCCTGAAATACGACTCACACATAACTACACCTAAACACTATTCGTAATAAAGACTCTTAATAGGTTGCATAATACACCACACGTCCTTCGATTTGAGCTCGCCCTCTAGCTCCAAATGAAATTCTAACTGTTGAATTATCTGGATCTTTAATTTTCCACGAGAAAAGCTCATTGTAACAAGGATTCAAAGAGTTGACATAATCATTAAATGAGGACAACTCTTGACCACTGATGAAGAGAAAGATGATAATCTTGTGGGAGGTTTTTTGCTTGCGCAGTGAAGTGATTGAAGACCTGTAACTTATAGCGGCAAGCTAGATTGTTCGCGGACGTCGTGGAGAAGATGTTGGTGTTGACGATGGTCCTGAGGATGGTGCTGCTACTTCGGGATATGATGTTGAAGAAGCCAAAGTCAGAGAAGAAGATGTCGGTGTTGCAAACGGCCTTCATAATGGCACTAATGTTGTTGTCGTCGACGTCGAGAACGGTGCCGATGTGCAAGATGGAAAAACGATGTCGAAAGTGAAACTTTATACTAAATGTGGTGCTGGTAGAACTGTCGGTGGCTGCGTGGGAGGAGGAGGCTAGGATCGGCTAGCAAGGGATATGTTGGGTCGAGGCTTTGGGGTGGTGGAAGGTAATGGGCTCACAAAATCAAGTGGCGCAAAAAATAGGGTTAAACCTTCAATATTGAATGCAGGTGAAATTTCCATATTCTTAGGGAAAATAAGTTTGTTGTATCTGCCCCAATTCCTTTGATAACTATATAGATGCACATTCGCCTTGCATTTAAGTTTTTAGCGGTACCATGTGAGAATCTCTCAACACGTAACCATCCCATAACTTGCTCACGTTCTTTGCAGCTCTCAGCTCTCCTGTAACTATTGGCATAAAATTTATAATTTTCATTACTGCAGGTGATCTGACAACGGACATACTCAAGCATGTCATGTAATGATGATAAATGATGATCAACAGGCTCAATGGACTTCCTACGAAATGGTTTTATAGTGCCACATATCACTCTAGAGGGGCAAGTGGCATGTGGTTAGGAGTCTCATCACGTGATGTAACCCAATATATGAGGTTTTGTTATTAAATAGACTTGCGTTCAAATTAACTTCTGCAACACTCAAATCGACTCGATGAGAAATGAAAAAGAGATTAACGACTCAAGGTTCATACAGCGCTCTCAAGTGAACTAATATTCAAGCGAGTAATAAACATGGCATATCCTTCCACAGGGCCTAAAAATGAAATAACGAACAACAAATGCTTTTTAAAATAAACGGCAAACAGTTAGATGACAATTTAGGGCAAGCTGGGTTTTGAAAGTTAAAGACCAAATAAAAATATGCTTAGTAAAATGAGCAGAAGAGATATACTGTAGCTTACAAATGAGGCAAAAAATCTTAAACAATTTTGGAAACTCTGGAGTCCAGGCAAATGGGCTCTGTATGCTTGGGTTGATTCAAAGGACGAGTGTGGGGGGCTGGGTAGCGGATGGCGGGGAATATCAGTGAAAATAATTGGCTTGGATGAGGGCGGCATCAATTGGAAAGGATCAGAAAAAAGTAGGTAAGGGGAACAAGGCTGAAAAGACAAAGGATTGTGTGTAAGAGAGAAATTATAAATTCTTTCTCTAATCAATTTAATATGCAAGGGAAACATAAAACTCAGAGATAATTAGACAAAAAGTATAATGAAAATCTTTTATTCATAAACAAAGACATAAAAAATTAGATCTTTTCACGCAAAGATTGAAGGCAGAAAAAAAAAACCTGGGTTTTTTATACCGACCCGCACTTGAAGTGGTTGGCCTTGGAAAATCCACCACTTAATTTGCCCCAAACCCCCTAGACCTAAGTCAAGAACTAATCTCCAAACCAAGAAGAAATCTGTTACGTGCCGAGGAGTGTGGGGGGAGGAGGCGGAGATACAACGGGGGTAAACCCTAGAATGAGGGAGGAGACAAGAAACTCTAGAGAGAGAGAGAGAAGCTTGAGAGAGAAACAGAACTTGATTAATACTTTTCCCCCCTTACAAAGACACCATGGGTTCCCTTAAATAGAACCCCTCATGGTATAATTGTAAATACAACAACATATGCATAAATATTAAAATACTACGACTATGACTCGACTTGATATAACTCAACACGACTCGATACATAAGTACTCGACTCATAATAATAATAATAAACTAACTACCTGACTCGATACAACGACTCGACTCATAATAATAATATAAGATAACCAATGGAGGACCCGTAACACTTCATCCGTCCTTCAAAACGAGCTTGCCCTCAAGCTCGTGCACCAAGCGAGTGGTCAGATCAGCTGGTATCTTGATCTCCCTCCAGAACAAGGCGCGGTACCGTGTTGCGGTGGCAATGGCGTCGGCGAGGAGTGGCGACACCATCAGTAAAACAGGAGGCAGATGGAATGTAATTGTCTGGCCTGTGGGAGGGGCTAATAACAGCAGCCACGCGGAAGTCGATGGAGCAAGTGTCGGTGGTCGAGACGGCGAAGCGGCCGGTGGGATTGGCATGGTAGAGGCCGGCGGAGCAAGAGTCGACGATGTGTCCGGAGGCGGTAGAGCTGAGGTCCGAAGTGGAGGTGGAAGCGCGGCATGTGGAGCTGACGGAGTAAGAACAGACCGAAGAGGCGGCGCGGTGGCCGGGGCTAGTAACTGCGGAATGATGGCCACAAAAGTAGAGGGTGGTGGTGGCGACTGCTCGAGAGGAGTTGGTGGGGGTGGAAGGGGAGGCTGCGTCGAAAGGTTGACGACGGAGCCCTGAAGTGAGGATGGCGGCGAATTCGGAGGAAGAGGGTACCCGAAAAGTCGAGCGAGATCCTCCAGAAAACGTGCGGAGTTGGCGGCAAGGGTCGCATCAAGCTTCGCAAGAGACACACGAGCGGAGGCTGCCTCGGCAGTGCTTACTGGTACAACCATATCGGCAGAAGGCAGCGAATGGCTGCTGTGTCGACAGAAGAAGGCAGCAAAGGCGGAGATCCTCGATAGCTTCGGCGAAGGCGAGTTCCACGATACAAGGTTTGTTGTAGTAATGGCGGAAGCAGAGCAGCGGGCTGGATCGGGGTCGGCGGAAGCGGAGAAAAGGCGCGATCAGCCTTATCGGGGCGGAACGGCATCAGACTGGCAAGAAACGCTGGATCGGCCTCGGCAGGGCAAGAAACACTGGATCGGGAGGTGCGGCAGCGGGGAGGAAGGTTGGCTCTGATACCAAGTTGTTACGTACCGGGAGTGTGGGGGGCGGAGGCGGAGATACAATGGGGGTAAACCCTATAATGAGGGAGGAGACAAAAAACTCTAGAGAGAGAGAGAGAATGTTGAGAGAGAAACGGAACTTGATTAATACTTTTTCCTCCTTACAAAGACACCATGAGTTCCCTTAAATAGAACCCCTCATGGTATAATTGTAAATACAACAACATATGCATAAATATTAAAATACTACGACTATGACTCGACTTGATATAACTCAACACGACTCGATACATAAGTACTCGACTCATAATAATAATAAACTAACTACCTGACTCGATACAACGACTCGACTCATAATAATAATAATAAACTAATAGTAATATAAGATAACCAATGGAGGACCCGTAACAAAATCAATCCCTACAGCTACAAAGATCTAGTCACTACACCCATCGCTAATTCCGCACCCCAGATCCACTCTAGATCAAGTCGCCAAAACAAGGAGAATTCACACCCTAGATTCATCACAATCTAGTCGCCACAAAAATGGCAAATTCCACGATTACAACAAAAAAGGATATTGAAACGTTCATAGGAAATACAAGATGTAAAAAATTATTCAAGATCTAAATATCTCCCTCAAATCCATGAAACAGAAGAAGAGGAAGGTGTGGTTGCATTGAAACATTGTTCCTTTGCAAAACCTTCACTTTAATGATCCATAGTGATGGCTTCTTCCTCTTGATCCTTTGGAATAAGTGGAAGAGAGTACTTCAGTGCTCCAAGATGGATAGGGCGAACTTCTTCAAGAAAAATCATCAAATTCCTGATTTTCCCGCACGTATATAAAATAATGAAATATTCTAGAAACCAACCGTCGACGCTCGCATTTATCGTCCGGCGATATTGTACAAATATCAAAATCCCCTAGTTTATGTCGCCTCATGTCACGCGCCTTCCTTTTTGAAAAAAGTGCTAGCACTGTAGCATGTAATTGTTATGCCCGTACAATTTAACTTCGAATTGTTATCACGGGACGCTAGCACCTATTGCAGGGTGGTAGTATGCAAAATTTATGTTCATGCAGGTCACCCTGAAGCCTTCCAGGAACCATGCAGAAGAACAAGGAAGTTTTTCTTTTATTACAGTCGGACGGTATCGGCTACCACTAGTGGTAGTGTTCATTTCCTAACCACTATATCTTTGTTTCGCTCGATTAATTTCTTATCCTCCACTTGTATCAGCACATATGCCAATGAACATTGGAGACTTATCAGAATTTATTATTCTCAAACAAGGAGAGTGTTATGATGCGCGACAACCCGCATTGGGGCCGCACGTACCAACGCCGTCTACATGCAACGGAGGCGTGACTTCATGTTCTATCTTATTGTGTTGTGTTTCATTTTTGTTGACCAATTTATTTTCGTATCTACCCATATGTCGCAAGACCAAATGGGGGGTAGCTTGTGAACCTACTTAACCGGCCGATTGGGCCCTTAGATTATTATGCAAGAAATTAAATCCAATCTCTCTCTCTCCTATTTTCCCTCTTCCTATCTATCTCTCTCTAAACTGACGGAAGTCTTCCGCCTTCTGACCTAGCCGCACCCTGCGATCAACCCGTCTTCCGCAGAACGGCAACCGCGACCGCTCCTCATTGCCAGCCATAGCAACCCCTCCGGTGCGTCCTCCTCCTTTGAGGCCGGTCACGGAATCACAAAGGCAAGCACATAGCATTCTGGTATCAGAGCCAGGCGTCGGTGACTATGGCACTTCTTCCGCTTCAACTTCCGTCTGTCCTTCCAGCACAGAAGCAATGGCCCTGCGGCCCAGCAACCCAGCTGGAACTTCTTCCGCTTCCGTCCATACTTCCAGCCCCGCGGCCCAGCAACCCAGCCAAAACTTCTCCCGCTGTCGTCCGCCCTTCCAGCACCGCTGTGACAGCCCCGCAGCCCAGTGCCTCCACCAGCCTACTTCCTAATCTGCCTACTTCCCGTCAAACCCTATCCCTGATGGTTGAAGGTGGTCCGTCCCTAGCCAAGGTAATGGAACACTTTAAACCATGCTCGTCACTCAGACTCCAAAATGGACACCCTCAACGCACGCTTGGATGCCCTACAAGGGGCGCCATCTCCTCAGCCTATGAACACGGTTGATTATCCCTCGGCAAGCCGGGTGGACTCCCCCGCTCCTCGTGCGGACTCCCCCGCTCCTCGTGCGGACTACCCCACCTAGGCACGTTCTCTCCGAATGGATTTTCCCATATACCTGTTGTGACATTTCCTTTGTCAACCAACGTGCGCCAGAGGACGAACGCGTTGGCATCGCTTCCTTCCACTTACTTGGCCTGGTGCAATGTGGTTCACCCAACTTATGCGAGAATGCCCCAATTCATCGTGGGCGGATTTCAGTGCGGCCTGCACCTTACGGTTTGTTCTTGCTCTAACGGGAAATCCACTGGGAGACCTAGTGAGCCTCAAACAGGTTTGCTCCATACTCCATAGACATCTATTTGGAACAATTTCAGATTCTATTATCAAGGGCAACGTCTGTTTTACCGGAGCAACAAGTTCCCCTCTTCACTGCTGGTCTTCATGAGCGATTGCGTTGGGATGTGGAATTCCGGACGCCGCGTGATCCCTCCATGGTCATGAGCCTCGCCTGGGCTTGTGAACGGAGAATGCTATTTGATCGTCAGCCTATGGGATGTCGTGACTATCAAGGAGACGGCTCTCTAGTCGGCTTGACTGACAAGGCTCCAATCAGGGAAGAGCCATCGCGGCCTACTGTCTGTCGCCGTCTGTCCCGCCCCGAAATGGCCGAGCGCCGCAAAAAAGGCTTGTGTTTCAATTGTGATGAACCTTTCACGTCAGGGCATCGGTACAAACGCTTATTTTGGCTCGAAGTATATAATTCTTCCAACGACGACGTGGAGGGCAGAGCAGAACCTGGAATACATTTTGATCCAGCTTGAGGCCAAGCTGGCTTCCGACGGGGGCGGCGATGTTATGATGCGCAACAGCCCGCGTTGGGGCCGCGCGTGCCAACGACGTTTACATGCAACGGAATCGTGACTTCGTGTTCTATCTTATTGTGTTGTGTTTTATTTTTGTTGTCCAGTTTTTTTCGTACCCATATGTCGTAACTCGTAAGCCCAAATTGGGGCAGCTTGTGAACCTACTTAATCGGCCGGTTGGGCCCTTAGATTATTAAGCAAGAAATTAAATCCAATCTCTCTTACTTTCCCTCTTCTTATCTATCTCTCAACCGACGAAAGCGTTCCGCCTTCTGACCTAGCTGCACCCCGCGATCAACCCGCCTTCCGCAGATCGGCGATCATGAATGCTCCTCATCGTCAGCCATAGCAACCCCTATGGCGCGTCCTCCTTCGAGGTCGGTCACCATATCACAGAGGCAGACACAAGAGAGAGAGGTGAACCATGTTCCAACAAACTCTTATTTTGATAATAACAAATCTGAATAAAAAGGACAGCCCAGTGCACAAACATCCTCGTGCAGCGAGGGTCCGGGGAAGGGTCCCACCAAGAGAATAAAATGTAGGCAAACCTTACCCTGCATTTTTCAAGAGGCTGCTTCTAGGACTCGAACACATGACCTCAAGGTCACACGGCAACACGTTAACCAAATGATTTGGAAATTAACCATGTGCAAGAATTAGTTTTCATAGTACCAAATAACTGAAGTATGAAGATGCAGGAATGGCTGATGCAATGAGATGAATGCTCCCCCTAAATGATTACTCCCCAAAAACCAATATCTCCTTTTAAGTGTGTGAAGCAAAGGTGAATCTGCACATAAATACAGGAAACATAAACGAAAGATAATCAGTAATAGCATAGTAGGGAAGTGAGAAAAAAATACACATGAGAAGCAGAGAGGGAAGGACGACAAATTAATCTCATAAAAAAGTATGAAGTATACAAATACTGAAATACACATGATTAAGATCAATTATATTGAAAGATTTTGCAAAATAAACATATGAACATTGTAGAGATCACAACAAGCAACCTAGTACTTTAAAGTAAGTGTATGGAGTGTGTAATGAAGCTAAAGAATCAAATTCTTATGTGTGGACGACTGGACGTGTTACGTCAAAGAATAAAGTGTACATCATTGAAATATCACAAATTTGGCAGTATAAATAATAAGCAAGATTGCACGTCATCACGAAATGAATTATTCACTGATGAAACTATGTAAAGTAAAATCAATTCCATCACTTCTTTACACACAAGTAAAATGATAATGGTACTTCGCACACACAGTGCTTATCAAGATTTATCAAGGATGCGAAGTAGTGTTTGGTAGATCGCATAGCAAAAGAAATACAAGGTATAAGCAACAATGCAAAGAATAGTAATTTAGTGCACCAACGAGGAGATATCGTGTTATTTAAGATTATTTGCACAAGATCAAAATAATTCATAGTAGGGTGATCAACCTCACAATGTTTATTAAAATTGTTGAAGAAAATATGTATAAAGGCCCAGTTAGAGACCACCACCTCTTTAGGACTTAGTCTCACATCTTAGAATGGGATTACTTCTCCTCTCTCTCTCCCACTTCCTATGTAAGTATACAAATACTTGTATGTAAAAACATGATTGAGAAATTAATAAAATTGTCTTTTATTTTTCTCTATTTTTGCGTATTTCCACATGGTATCAGAGCATAATCGATCCTAAGAATTTTTCTGGGTCTTGCTCTCGCCCGCGCCTCCAGCCTGCCTGGGCGGTTACCTCTTTTTCATATCGCGGCTTTGCGGCTCCTTCTCCGGCCCCTCCTTTCATCCCCCCCTCCCCCAACCCAACTGCTTTTATAGTATTTCCTCATTGTCACTTTGGGCCCCACCTGACTGTCGCTTTCACGGTCTCACTAGTCTTGTTGTTGCTCGCCCATTCTGCCCATTGTGTCCCACCCCTGTCGAGCTTCTTCAACTCTGCTCCAAAACGTCGTTGCTTGCTGCTCGCCCAGCTCCTCCGGTCTGTAGATTTAGCTCCCTGATCCTTGTGCATTACACTTTTTCCAAATTTTCAGTTCGAAATTTTGCGTTATTTTTTATAGACATGCGCTGAATTTGTTTCTCGGTTTTCACTTGCATTCTGTGGTCTTTTAGCATTCAAGAGAGTATGCACAACCACAGCTATATAAAGATGTTGGAGACATCCTTGGTGAAGGCACACTATGCCTTGTTAATGAATACAAGATTATTCTAAAGACTCCCTTTCTCACAAATTAGATTTGTATGCATTCAAGTTTAACTTGGTTGAACCCATATAAAAAGGTTTGAAAACCTATGCCGTTTTGAGTGAAATATACATGGCACTCTTGATCAATAGACTAATTATTAAATTTAAAAAGACAACAACAGTTTTAACTTTATTAAAATTTTAACCAAATAACACATGCTTAACAATGCATTTATTTCTAAGGAAATTAATAACATCAGATAAAGAAATAATTAGAAATGTTAAACAAATAATTAATTAAAATGTTTGTAAGGTTAAAAACTTGAATATACAGTTATATGCAAAAGGAAAAAAAACTATGGACATAAAATATGTCAGGAATTATTGAAGAAAATCATTAATTCAGCTACGCGCACCAAGGATGGAAGAATGTCGGCACTAATCGTTATTCCTAAATCATGAAGAACCCTTGAGCAATGTTTGTTTTGGGCTGGAGAACCCTAGAGCAATCGTCGTTCCTGGACGGCGAAAAGGTGGAACAAATAAATGGATTGGCATCTGCTTACTAAAATGAAGCTCTCGTATCATTGCAGTCAAAGAAATGGTTCCTAAATAACATCTCCTAGCAGATACAGAAGTTCTTACATGTAATTATTATCTGCTTCAATCCTCTTTTTTAGTTAATCATGCATTGAAATCAAACCAATCGACAATGGTAAGAATTACATTAAATCAATAAAAAATAAACTTGGTTGTCAGGATCGCGATCCATATCATAGGATCTTACGATCCTACGATCCAGATTTTGTAATTTGATCCTAATTTTGTAAAGCGATCCTCGATCCAACTCTACTATCAGATCCGATCCTACCTCGAAACGATCTCATCTAGGATCTCGATCCTGACAACCTTGGATACAAATAAATATCACCATAATGATCATAGAGGACTGAATTATAACTGGTACCGATTTGATAAAAATATAAAATGAGTGCTGCATTTTTTAAGGAAATGCATGGATATATGGATATCTGTTGGTGGTATTACATTGGTTGAGTAGAAAATTCTCAAGACCTAAAGTTGTCGAGGTAGGAACAATATTATTGAGTGCTGCATTACTATATCAAATTAATTATTTCAAGCACGATGATAACACTTTTGAGGTACAGAAGTTTGAAAGAAGATGTAACTTCATATTATGGAAAATGAAGATTAAATACATTTTGATATAATGAGTTCATTAAATATTCTTATAAAATTTATGAAGCTAGGGGAGTTGAAGGATGATGAGCGTGAGGACGTGGAGTCTCTTCGGAGTTGTTGAGTAAGAACAAATTCTCAAGCTTTAGAAAACGATAGACATGATGTAAATTACAATTTATCATAACAAAATTATTTTGTTAGCTCGTCTTTCTGTTTTTAGGCGGGAAATTCGGCGTAAAACCTAAATATGCAGAAGCTGCAACCTTTTGCTCATTTAACAAAACCTAAAAAGGTTTATCAATGTTATCCAGAAGTTGAGCCCAATTGTTATGATCTCAACACGTGTCCATGGTTCAAGCATCTAAGGACTGGGTTTGATACACATGGCACCATCAGGATGGAGCGGTACTAGTTGACAAGCGGCAAAAGGCTTAGATTCTCACAAGTGTTTTCATCACAGCAACACTGGTGCTTATACGGAACTAGCCATAGACGTTGATTATGCGGATAATAAATAGTATTGTTTTACTAAAGAGTTGTAACGGTCAATTAGTAATTAACGGTCTAATTGTCATGTATAAATACAAGATGTAATTGTAGTTGTCTTTTATGCATGGATTAATAAAGTTCTCTTTCCCTCTCTCCCGGTTTTCTCTCTCTTGCCTTCTCCCTCTCTCTCTCTTCCTCTTCTTTCCGTTCGAATCATCTTCCTCACGTCCGACATATCCCGTCGGTGGTATTATTTTAATCCCGTGCATCAGGCACCTGTTACATTTGGTGCTCTCGTTACTGTTCTCACACTCCCGCAGTGGCCGACCATACAAGATCCAAGGAGACGCAAACCCAAATTTTGGAGTTACAGCAGGAATTTCAAGCGAACAAGGAGACTACCACCATTCAATTGACAGAGCTACGTGAAGATTTACACGTCAAAGAAGCCGTTTTAATCCAACAAATCGTTGAAACTCGAAATGATTCAATGACCAAGATCGACACATTGCGCAACGACATGATGGAGCAGTTCAACAATCGCTAGAACAATTAAGTTCTCGACCACTCAATTCAGAGTTGGGCCAAACATTTTCAAATGGGATTCTTGAACACTAGCCAAATTCCGCTTCTATCCAGGTCGTTTCTTCACAGTTAAACTCTGAATTTAAATTACGCAGCCCTCGTTTTAGGGATGGTAATCCGACCGATTGGCTTTACAATTTGCAACTTTATTTTCAATTCCATAACACCAGCCCGCGTGATTATCTTTTATTAGCAGCATGTCATATTGATCGCCCAGCTTCATGCTGGTATCAAGCAACCTTTCTCGATCATCCAAATATTACTTTTTCACTTTTTGTAGAAGCGATTAATAAGTGTTTTGGTCCCTCTCCCTACGATGATCCAGCGGGATCACTCACAAAATTGCAACAAACAAACACTGTTTTAGATTATAAAACACAATTTGAAGAATTATCAACTCGCGTTCCAGGTCTTACCCAATCATTTTTAGCAAGTGTTTTTGCTTCAGGACTTAAGTTTAGTATGCGTAATGCAATAAAAATGCAACGCCCAACGGATTTACATGACGCATATGCCCTAGCCTGAATGGTAGAAGACCAAGAAATGGAAAACAATTTACCAAACGTATTACCAAAGATCGAGAATTCAAAAATGACACGATAAACAGACCAAATTACTTGATCACCACTACACAGACTCCAATGGAACCCAATTAATAATGATTCGATGCCAAAACCACAATTAGCTCCTAAGTACCCCATTAGAAAATTATCCGCAGCAGAACGACAACGTCATCGTGACCAGGGTTTGTGTTACAATTGTAACGACAAATATACCTTTGGCCATCGATGCAAAGGAGTTGCACACTTATGTACTTCCATGGCATAGATGAACCGGACGCTCCGGATGATAACATCGACGAACTAGTACAGGAAGCAATAGAAAATAGTGGGTCTGTTTGTTTCTATGCGCTTACCGGTGAACCCCCGGGACATTGTATCCGGGTTACCACATATTTACAAAATCAACCATTAGACACACTCCTAGATAGTGGAAGTTCACGTGACTTTATCTCCGAACGAATGGCCAAATTTTTACACTTAACTATCTTAGCAATTCAGCCTTTTCACGTTTTTATGGGCAACGAGATGTCGGTCATCTGTCAAGGTAAGTGAATGTGTTACGGGCCGGAGATTGTGGGGGAAGGGAGGCGGAGATACAAGGGGGTAAACCCTAGAATGAGAGAGGAGATGAGAAGAACTAGAGAGAGAAAGAGAGAAGCTTGAGAGAGAAAGAGAACTTGCTTAATACTTTTTCATCCCTACAAAGACACCCTAGGTTCCCTTAAATAGAACCTCTCATGATATAATTGTAAATACAACAACATATGCGTAAATATTAAAATATTATGACTATGACTCGACGTGATATAACTCAACACAACTCAATACAAAAGTACTCGACATCATACATAAATATTATCTAACTAGATAATTGACGGAGAATCCATAACAGATGCGTAACAGAATGATGTCAACCTGCTCATTCAAACACATACATGTAAATTACCTTTATATGTTCTCCCACTTCACGGAGCTGATATTGTACTGGGAGTACGGTGGCTCAGGTCATTAGGACCAGTTATCACCAACTACTTTACTCTTACAATATCCTACATGTCCGATCATGACCCGATCACTTTGCAGGGGAAAGTATCTGACCCTGACAAGGAGGTTTCATCATCGCAGGTCTCTAGACTTATGTCACTGCAAGCCTCACCTTTGTGTGTCTTAACTTTTGAATTACCAACAACCCATGAGAACGTCATTGGAGGCCGAATGTTTGATAAATCACTACCCCACAATTTTTGGCGCTATTACAGTCATTCCAATCATTATTCCTGGAACAAACAACACTACCACCGAGACCTTCTATTGATCACACAATTCCACTACTTCCAAATTCGAAGTTGGGCAACGTTAAACCACATAGATATCCACATTATCAAAAAAGTGCAATTGAAAGGCTAATAATTGAAATGTTACAAGCTGGTCACATACGTCCTAGCACATCTAGTTTTAGTTCACCAGTAATACTAGTTGAGAAAAAGGATGAGTCATGGCGTTTTTGTGTAGATTATCCTGTTTTAAATAATCTAACCATTAAAGACCGTTTCCCCATTCCTACCATAGATGAGCTACTTGATGAATTGTACCATGCTCGATTTTTTTCCAAGTTAGATCTAAGGTCTGGATACCATCAAATTAGGATAGTTGAATCTAGCATCCATAGAACCGCGTTCCGAACACATCACGGACACTACGAGTTCATTGTCATGTCATTTGGCCTTACAAACGCTCCTTCAACCTTCCAAACACTAATGAATTATTTATTCCAGCCCTACTTGCACAGATTTATCGTTGTCTTTTTTGACGACATTCTAATTTTTAGTGCAACGGCAGACGAACACCTCACAAATTTAACACTAGTTTTTGAAATACTAGGAGCTAATGAACTAAAAATTAAGCATTCCAAGTGTTTTTTCTCAAAAAAGAGGTTGAATTTTTAAGACACTGTATTACCTACGTTGTTAAAGGTGCGACTAACGGTATTGTCTACCCGAACAGTGCTAATATAGAAGCTATAGAACGTTACTCAACCCCAAAATCACAGAAAGAAGTCCGAGCATTTCTAGGCCTCGCCGGGTTTTATAGAAAGTTTATTAAAAAAATTCAACAATTGCTCCCCCATTATCAGATTTACTCGAAAACACAACCTTTGTTTGGAACGACCAGGCTCAATCGACTTCTGACCAACTTAAAGAATTATTAATTTCAAAACCTATTTTATCCCTGTCAAATTTTGAGGAATCATTTTCAATAGAAACTGATGCCTCGGGTAGCGGGATTGGCGCGATTTTATTACAAAATAATAAACCTATTGCATACTATAGTAAGAAATTGTCTCCCCTCATGCAACAGAAATCTACCTACGTACGTGAAATGTACGCGGTCACTTCTGGAGTAGCAAAGTGGAGGCAATACTTATTAGGGCATCCATTTCAAATATATACAGATCACCGAAGTTTACACAATCTTCTTACCCAAGATTTACACACACCCGAGCAATGGCTATTTCTAGCTAAGTTAACCGGGTATGATTGCACCATTAAGTATAAACCAGGTAAGACAAATATAGTTGCAGACTCACTTTCCAGATCTTGCACAGATCATAGCAATTTTAATACAGAATCACCTACACACAAACAACCAGCATCACAGATTTACGCATATCATTATCACGGTCTGTCTCACCATTGTTGGAAGGGTTAGAACGAGCTTATGTTTCTGATCCGTTTACCCAGCAATTATTACGAGACCTAGCACTGAACCCTTCATCCCATCCCGACTAGAGTCAAAAGGGTTGGGAAATGTGTTTTATAAACACGGGTTATTCGTTCCTCAAAACTCGAACATAAACATAAAAATTATCACAAATGCACATAACAGCCTCTATGAACAATGTGACATATGTCAGAAGGCAAAACCTTCTAATTACCTACCTTACGGACTTCTGCAGCCCTTACCAGTCCCGACTCTTATTTGGTAAGAACTAACGATGAATTATATTACCCAACTACCTTAATCAAATAATTTTACAAATATCATGGTAATTGTAGACAGGTTATCACGAGCGGACCATTTCGCTCTCCTGATTTCCCCACTTACTGCACCATTAGCAGCGGTAGCGTTTTGGGAAACAGTTGGAAAGTTCCACGGTCTCCCTACTTCCATAGTATCAGACCGTGATTCTACATTTTAAAGAGATTATTGGACATAACTTTTTACATTGCAAGGAATTACGTTACACTACAGTTCGGCCTATCACCCTCAAACTGATGGGTGGACAGAACAAACTAACTGATGCTTGCAACAATACTTACGATTATTTACACATGAACACCCAAAAAATGGGCAACATACTCAAGTTTTGAAGAATTCCATTTTAATACCACGCTTAACACCTCGACTGGCATGACCCCATTCGAGGCCATATTCAGTCGGCCGCCCCCTGGGCTTTTGACTTATTGTGAAGGAAGTACGAAGAATGAAGTTGTGGAGCTGACACTACGGACCAAAGAAGAAATCATCCATCAACTACGAGACAATTTATAGAAAGCTCAACAACGCATGAAGATGAATGCAGATAGGAAAATGGTTGACAAAAAGTTTCAGGAAGTTGCATCCATACCGTCAGCTCACACTACACAGGACTCGGTGCAAAAAGCTTGCTCTCTGTTATTACGGACCCTTCCAGGTCATGGAAGTCGTGGGGGAAACAGCTTATCGACTGAAACATCCAGAAGGGTGTAAAATACACCTTGTATTTCACATCTCTCTGCTCAAACCTTACAAAGGAAATAAAAAATGCAGTGTGACGCCCTTACCAACTCACAAATACAACAACATGCCACGACATGTCCTTATAGCCGTTGTTAGCCTACAACAGATTATACGAAATAATCTGACTGTTACTCAAGGGCTAGTGCAGTGGAAGGATCTTCCCCCCGAAGATAGTACGTGGGAAGATTTGTACTCTCTACCAGCAGATCTTAAACAGCAAGCCTTAGACAACAACCTTAACTCTAATGACGTGGACGTCATAGATCTACTTCCTCCAGGATGGATCCAAAAAAAGAAGCGCACACCGCTCACCAGACATCATAATAACTGAGATAAGTAGTCATACCTTTTGTTCCTGGATGATGATGTAAGATACGGCAATAGTAACTCACCAGAGGGTCATGGCTTCTTCTACAACAGCAACTCACAAAGAGATCGTTCCTACAAAGGGTTTGTTTCCTACTTCCCGTCACCAGGATATTTGGTCGTCACTTACCCACAACACTGGAAGGATAAACCCTAATACTTCTCCAGCAAAAAGATGAAGAGGCGCGATGAGGGCATCGTTTTTAAAAGGGGAAGGTGTTGTTATAATCTCAACACGTGCCCCTGGTTCAGGCATCTAAGGACTGGGATTGATACACATGGCACCATCAGGATGCAGCGGTACTAGTTGACAGGCGGCAAAAGGCTTAGATTCTCACAAGCGGCAAAAGGCTTAGATTCTCACAAATGTTTTCATCACAACAACACTGGCGCTTATACGGGACCAGCCATAGCCGTTGATTATGCAGATAATAATTAGTATTGTTTTATTAAAGAGTTGGAACGGTCAATTAGTAATTAACGGTCTGATTTTCATGTATAAATACAGGATGCAATTGTAATTGTCTTTTATGCATGGATTAATAAAGTTCTCTTCGCCTCCCTCCCGGTTTTCTCTCTCTCTCTTGCCTTCTCCCTCTCTCTCTTCCTCTTCTTTCCGTTCGAATCATCTTCCTCACCGGTGGTATTATTTTAATCTGGTGCATCAGACACTTGTTACACCAATTCCTTTTTTATCGATGTTATAGCATCGAAACCAGATGTAAGAGTGGGTAAAACACAACTTGGTAAAAGAGAATCATGAGGGAAATGAAAATTACAATTTACTTCAAAGTTGCAAGCGAAGAAGCATCAAAACCAAATATAAGAGTAGGTACAACACAATATTGTGTGCAAACCGTGAATCAAGGGGGAAATCGAAATTTAACCTGAGTTGAGGCAAAGATTGAAGAGGGGTATCTTCAGATCTAATTCCTGATTCATAGATTCATATTACTGTACATCCCATGAAAACATAAGAAAAGCCTCTCCCACGCACGAATGGATGCCAGACTGTACATTTATGCGAGTAGAACGGGAGAATGAGTCCGAATCAACGACTGCTGGTAGAACCGTGCGTCGTGCAAGCACTGCTGAAGAAGGGAGGAAATAGAATGTTATGTTTTAGAGGGTTTAAAAGGATCTGTGTTTTGAAGATGAGCAGTTATCGGGATGTTATGGGTCGGTAAATTAGCAGCGACCGCCTCGCGAAAGCGGTTTTTGATGACGGAGACGACCTGGCCAGCGGCTCTCACCTCGTCTTGGAAGGACGGGGCTCTCTGCCGGAAACGAATTGGACTGTCGACTTGAGCGGAGAGGGCGCGAGAGGAGGAGGCGTTTGCCCTAACCCAGCGTGCGGAGATCAGTGTGAGGAGACCATGGAGAATGAGTGGAGGAAAAAGTCTACCGATATCTTCTTCACCTTTTTGGACGTGAATATTTGGAGCGGAGGAGCTTCTACTCTAGCGACGGGGGCGGACGTTTAGGGTTTCTGCGAGCGGGCGAAGGGTCGTACGGGAGCGGGAGAGGGCGGGGGAGAATCGGGATATCGTTGAGCCGGGAGTGAAGTCGGGGCGTGGGGCGTGGGGCGTGGGGCGTGGGCCGTGGGGTCGATTTGTAAAAAAAAAAATATCATTGCCGTCAAATTTAATTTGTCTTCTATCAAACCCAAATTTTATCTCTACCTCAATTCTTCAACTAGCAAAGTCAAGTTCTAACTTAATTTACACTCTGGCCAGTTTGTTTCCATATTTTTCCTCCCTTGAGTTCCGACTTTAACGTTTTTTTTTCATCAATTTGGCTCGGCGTTGCGCCGTCGTCGGGGGATTGAAATTCCGTTGTCAACGGAGCTTTGCGACAGCCTCTGGGAGCTCCTTTACAACGTAGCTTTCCAACGCTCGCAATCAGGAGCCATGGCCGCCCCCCTCCCTCCCTCCTCCTCCTCCTCCTCCTCCCCCATCCTCACCGCCATGGACGCCGGAGCTCTTTCTCCATTACCCCCTCCCGCCGGAGAGAAGCCGCACCCCCCTCCCGCATGAGCTCCGCCGATGTGCAGACTTCTGCCATGGCCTCCCCCCTCCCTCCCTCCTCCTCCCCCTGCCTCACCGTCATGGACGCTGGAGCACTTTCTCTATTATCCCCTCCAGCCGGAGAGAAGCCGCACACCCCCCTCCCTCCCGCACGAGCTCCGCCGTCGTGCAGATTTCTGCCATGGCCGCCCCCCTCCCTCCCTCCTTCTCCTCCCCCTCCAGTGTTTTGGATTCTCCGACGATATAAGTGGTAAGTTTTGATTTTATTAGATTTCTTATTATTATATTATTTTTATTTTTATTATATTATTAAATTATATTATTATTATCATGATTATTATAATATTATTAATATTAATTAAATTAAATGATTATAATATCACGATTAAATTATATTATTATTATCATGATTATTACAATATTATGAATATTAATAAATTAGTATTAATATTATTAATATGATTATTATTAATAATAAATTATATTTATAATAAATATTTTATTATAATTAAATATTAACGTCGCCGCTGTTTTGGCAAACTGTTTCTCCATTCTGAGCAGCTCTGTCACCGCTGTTTTACCAAATTGTTTTGTCATTTTGAACAGCTTCATTCGAACAGCTCTATTTTCACAGCTTCATTCTCACAGCTCCTTTTGTCACCGCCACCGTCGAATCAAACTGACCATATGTTTGGGATAGCTGTGGCGGATGGAAAAACTATATTCCAATGGCCAGAGCTGTTTTTTTAACTGTTTGGGAGAGCTTTTCATGCCCAGCTTTTCGAAAATCAAGTTTGATGAAGCTGTTTTTGAGAAGCTGTGAGGGGTCAGCTTCAGTGGTTTGTAAATAGATTTTTTATTGACGCGGACGTGATTTTTTCGGCTCGTATGCGATTTTTTCGGCTCGCATGCGATTTTTTCGCTAATACGCGAATTTTTTGTCTATGCACGATTTTTTTTGCAAGGATGCGATTTTTTGCACTTGCACAGTTTTTTCGCACAAACGCAATTTTTTGGTCATGACGTGATTTTTTTTGCCCGGATGTGATTTGTTTCGCCCCGGCGTGATTTTTTTCACTCCGTCGTGATTTTTTCGCTCAGACGCAATTTTTTCTCCCATACGCAATTTTTACGACCTGACGTAAATTTTTTGCTCGGTCGTGATTTTTTTCTCCTGTAGGTGATTTTTTCACTCGTATGCGATTTTTCGCCCTATCATGCACAGATGCAATTTTTTCTCCCGGATACGCTTTTTTAGCGCGTGTGCGATTTTTTCGCAAGGCCATGTTTTTTCGCCGAGGTGCGGTCTTTTCGCCCAGGCGCGATTTTTTTGCCCGGATGCGATGTTTTTGCCTCGGCGCAATTTTTCGCACGGGCATGATTTTTTCGCTTGCAATATTTTTGCTATTTTTTTTATCCGGACACGGTTTTTTCGCGCACGCGCGAATTTTTTCGCCCTGATGCAATTTTTTCGCTCAGACACGATTTTTTCGCTCTGATGCTCTTTTTTTAGCCCGAATGTGATTTTTTCGCTCGAACGTGATTTTTTCTGCCCAAACACAAATTTTTCGCACGTGTAAGTTTTTTCCGTCCGGGAGCAATTTTTTCGCCCGAGCGCGAGTTTTGCGCTCTGGCGTGATTTTTCGCCCGGGCGTGATTTTTTCACCAAAACACGGTTTTTTCTGCCGATCGACATTTTTTCACTCAGACGCGGTTTTTTTGCAAAGTCGTGATTTTTTCGTCCGGGCGAAAATATCGCGCACGGGCAAGAAACCGTGTCCGGGCGAGAAAACATGGACCCAAGCGAAAAATTCACGCACGAGGAAAAAAATTGCTTCCAGGACAAAGAATCGCGTCCGGAAGAAAAAATTCCGTCCGGACGATAAAATTTGTAGAACTTTTCTGAAAGCTCTTTATAAGAGTCCTCAGAGTTTTTTCTACCAAACAGTCTGCAGCTCCATCTGTAGAGTTTTTTAAGAGCTCTTTCTAAGAGTTCTACTCCATCAACTACTTTTCCATCCGTCAGAACTGTTCCAAACAAAGCCTTTGTCTCCTTCATTACTCTCGCTCGCAATTCCCCTCCCTCTCTTGTTTGCGGCTCTAATAGTAAAAGTAAATAATTTGTTTTAAATATTTGTGAACTTGATTAATATTTTATTTGATAACTTTAATTAATTTTTTTAAAAAAAAATAATTGATATTTTTTTTATATAAATTTAATTAATATTTTGTTCAATAAGCTTAATTATTTTTCGTCACAATGGTGGTTGGCGCGGTGGCGATAGCGGTTTCGGAGCAGTGAAGGCGATGGCGATTTCGGTGCGGCGACTGTGATGGCGGTTGGCACGATGACGATGATGGCGTTTTTGGTGCGGCGGTGACGATAGCGGTTTCGATGCAGTAGCGGCGATGGCGGTTGGCGCGGGGGCGGTGATGGAGGTTGGCGTGACGCCGGTGATGGCGGTTTTGATGCAGCTAACGTCTCTAAGGAGACCACGTCAGTAATATTAGCATATGTATCAACTTATATAGAATAAGTGCATGTTTTTAAATAAATATTTAAATTTTTATTTTATCTTTTATGGTTGTTTGCTAATAACAGAAAAGTTTTCAAATAGCCATTTTCAAATTTGAATGTTTGATAATAATAATTGTTTGCTAGAAGTCAAATCGAATTTGCTAATAACAGCACCCAAAAAAATCAAAAGCGAGTGAAATATCATGTCCTTTAAAATATCAACAGTGGGTAGATCGGATTAAAAGTTTAACTTGATTGAAAAAAAAAAATAAAGGGAATTGCAAAAAGCACACCAAAAATCTTAAAAATCAACCCAATTTTTCGGATGTTTTCTAGTTCTCAAACTCTAAGCTACCACAAAATCACAAACTTTCTAGTTCAGCTTCGTTGGATGGAGAAGGCTCATGAATCCCTACCGATGTCGCCTCTCTCGTCGTCAGTGATTTGTGAGGCTTTCGGCGAGCCGCTCGGCACGCATTAACATTGGAGGATTTCCAAGGTATTACATATTGGCTTGTTGGAGCCAAAAAAAATGCGAGGTTTTAAGTAGTAGGGGCGATACTTTGGCTCATAAAAGGTTTTCTTCAATCAATAAGTTTCGTGCGGGAGCGCCCTCGCGGTCGGCCATCATTCGGCCACCAGAAAGCGGACGTGTGACTCAGGGTCAGCATCCCGGTCGGGCGCCACGCGGCCACCCGCACGTGGCTGTGGGGCCTCGATTGGCCTCCCAGTCAATCGTTCGCGTCCCGCGGCCACCCGCAAGCGGGCACAAGAGGTCGCGGTCGGCCGCTTGGCGCCCCGCGACCGCCTCCGAGCGGCCGCAATGGACAAGACCTGCCTCCTCGTTCGGCCATTGCGCATCTCGTGGCCCCCCCCGCAAATGGCCGCAATGGGTCGCGGACGTCCTCCCGGCCCCTCACCCCGTAGTTGTAAGGGGTCGCAGTCGGCCTCCCCGGACCCCACAGCCGCTCGCGACGCCCGCAAGGGCTGGAACCTGTAAGACCCCCCCCCCCCCCCCCCAAAAAAAACTTAAGTCGGGTTGGGTCAGAGGCGGGCATTACCGCCCAAGTCGGTCACCTTTCACTTCCCAAGTGGCATCGACCCACTTTCCTAGCGCAAGACGATCGTTTTGTCAGGCTTGGAACACATCACATCATATTATTATACAGTCTGAACTTGGAAGCAATATGAGAAAACCATCAATATATATATAAGCAAAAGGCCTTGCCATGTGTTTTATACAGGCAGCTCCGTGGGCTCAAATCAACTACTCTCTTTCCAAACACAGTACTATACTCTAAGGACTCGCGTCTCGAAAGTCTGAAGATGAGATGGGTGCATCTGCTCGGGTGGGCTCTAAGGCAGGTATGCTCTCATGCAGTCGTTGGACTTCGTGCAACGCTGTCTCCTAAAAAGGTGTACAACAACGTGTTAATCAAAGACTAAGGCTCCGTTTGGGGGGACTTATTTTCACCGGTCAAGCGGTCACGACCGCATGAACCGGGCCGTAATTAAGGTATGGTTCATGCGGTCGTAACCGCTTGACCGGTGAAAATAAGTCCTCCCAAACGGAGCCTAAGTGGATACACACTTCCTTCCCAGATCTCTAGCCTGGAGACGAAAGTGAGTACCAAAAATAAAAAAGAGAGATAGCTGAAGCAATAAAAGAGTTCGCAGCAACATATATATAAGTGTACATAAACAAACAACAAGCTAGGAGCATTAGTACAATATCAATAACTGAAGTGCAACATTTATATAAACAATTATCAAAGCAAACTCCACTAGTACATGCGCAAACAAGCAGGTGTTCACAACTTACAGGAACTCCATATGCCAACATAGTTTGGACCCCTTCTCTTTCAGCGGGGTAGCAAACCCTGCGGGCCTCACCGATGTGGCCGTCGGTGGCAACGACCAGTCTTGCCACTTCAGGGTGAGGTCGTACCGCACTACCCATGCCCCAACATACAACATGGTGTGCTCCTATATGCGAGCGACATTCGACGATTACTGCATTTAGGCTGACCAACAGAGGAATCCAACGGGACATAATACGACTGGGTACTCATGGTACACACACTACAACATTTTCGATATTCAGCAACACTTAAAAACTGTTACCTAAAACTACTAATTGTTTCCAAAACAGAGAAAACTGTCGACATAGGTGTACAACCCCGTATCCGGGCGAGCGGGATCCTCCCCAAGTGACGGACTCGGGACATGCTACGAGCGACGTTTTAGCGCAACCCCATTCGAAGACGCGCGGGAGCTCATGCGAGCGCGCGGGTGTTTACAGGCGTGTGGTTTCTATTTTATACCTATAATATATATATACCTATTATATAATATATATAATATATATAATATTATATATTATATAATATATATGATATGTATAAAAGATTGGACAAAAAACAAAAAAAGGAGGAAGTAGGGGAGCAGGCGGGACAGCAGGAGAGGGGAAAAGAAATAAAAGAAGAAACAAAGAAAGAAGAAAAGGACAAGGAAGAGAGGGGCGGGGTACAAGCGGCAGGAGCAGGGAAAAAACAAAGGAAGAAAAAGGAAAATGGGGAAGAAGGAAGGGGAAAAGCAGCTAGGGCAGAGCAGCAGCAGGAAAAGAAGAAATCCCCGAGCTCCTCCTCTCGGCCCTTCTCTCTCGTCGAGCGGCCTGGAGCCCGACGCCGCCCGATCCCTCCGCCTCTCCCTCTTCCCGTCGACCGCCTGGAGCAGCCCTCTACACCGCCAAGCCGCTCCTCTCCTTCTCTATCTCCGGCCGCCTGCCTCCCTCTCTCCCGGCCATGGCCGCCGCCGGCAAGCCCGAGCCCGAGCTCCTCCTCCTCTCCCGCCGCCGGCAAGCCCGAGTTAAGGGCTCGACCCCTCTCTTTTTCCCGGCCTAAAGCAGCACAGCGGGGCCGAGCTTCTCTTGGCCCCCTCTTCCAGGCCGCCACCAGCGGGGCCGAGCTCCTCTCGGCCCCTTCCCCCTCTTCCAGGCCGCCACCAGCGGGGCCGAGCTCCTCTCGGCCCCTTCTTCTTCTTCCAGGCCGCCTCCAGCGGGGCCGAGCTCCTCTCGGCCCCATCCTCTCGTCGCCGCCTCAAGCGGGGCCGAGCTCCCCTCGGCCCCCTCTTCCCGTCGTCGTCTCGAGCAAGGGCTCGGCCTAAAAAGAGAGGTCGGCCACCGCCATCGCCGCCTCGAGCAAGGGCTCGGCCTAAAAAGAGAGGTCGGCCACCGCCATCGCCGCCTCGAGCAAGGGCTCGGCCTAAAAAGAGAGGTCGGCCACCGCCATCGCCGCCTCGAGCAAGGGCTCGGCCTAAAAAGAGAGGTCGACCACCGCCATCGCCGCCTCGAGCAAGGGCTCGGCTTTAAAGAGAGGTCGACCACCGCCATCGCCGCCTCGAGCAAGGCTCGGCCTAAAAGGGAGAACGGCCACCGGTACCGCCGCCAAGCACGCGCCAAGGGTAACAATGTTTCTTCTCGGGCAGGTGAAGCCCTCAATTTACATGTTTGCATGGAAGCCCTCTCCACCAACGGGTGGGGGAAGGGAGCTCTCCGACGGGTTGACGTGTACGTCCCCGCTATTAATTGCATCTAGTATCCGGAAGTGGGAGTACGGATTTAGGCATGCTGTGTGAAGCCCATTCGGACGTACGAGCCGAATTGGTGATGTGCTGTGTGAAGCCCATTCGGACGTACGAGCCGAATTGGTGATGTGCTGTGTGAAGCCCATTCGGACGTACGAGCCGAATTGGTGATGTGCTGTGTGAAGCCCATTCGGACGTACGAGCCGAATTGGTGATGTGCTGTGTGAAGCCCATTCGGACGTACGAGCCGAATTGGTGATGTGCTGTGTGAAGCTCATTCAGACGTATGAGCCGAATTGGTGATGTGCTGTGTGAAGCCCGTTCGGACGTACGAGCCGAATCGGTGATGTTCTGGGGGTCCCGGAGAAGACTCCGAGGAATTTGGATATTGTCTATTTGCAGGGAATGCGCACCGTAGCCCCGAAAAAGGGGTGTACGAAATATGTTTGGCCCGCTTATGTTAGCCGACTGTCGTTCAGCTGGCAGTCGTTCACCGAGACGTTGGCGTACAGGTGTTGCAGTACCAAGCGGAGAATAGCGGGCTTAAGCCCAAGCTCGTGCCGGCCCTCGAAGGCCCATTTTTATTTATATTGCCGGCCTGCGTGCCGATGTATGGAATCAGTATTCCTGTAATAATTTATAATCTGTGATGCCCTGTGATTGTATGATTTACTCTTTTTGCTTTGGGCGAGCGGTGTGTTCGTGAACCGCTCGTCCCGTGGGAGCCCCGAGTTTTATGCCGGGAAGCCCCTATTGGCCTGTTGATAGCCTTTTAAGGCAGCGGAGTCGCGTTGTTTGCAGCCCAGTTGGGCAGCGTGTTGTAGAATTGCTCGGCGATATTGCGCCTTTAGTAGCGCGTTTGAGGAGCATTTTGTATAGACCCAAGAAGACACATCTGGATAGGAGAGAGTTGGTCTTGAGACCCTCCTTAGATGTTCCGGTCGGCCAAGAGCGCCCTCCGAAGGTGTCTTAGCTCAGCTTTTGGCTTGGGAGGGGAAGAGTTCATTAGTCTTCCGGGTATGCGGTGGGTCCTCCACGCTGAGACCTTGGGTCTGTCCCTTACGTTCCTAATCTAGAGCCTAGATTGTTCATCTGAGTGTAGTAGGTGTGCGGTCACCCCTCTTTTGGGACCCCGAACTCCACGGAAGTCAATTTTGACTTCGGTCAATTTTGGCTTCAACAGTTATGGTGCGGTGAGCGTGGAGAGTGACCAGCACAGAAAAACTCATGCGAACGTCGTGGTCATAGAAGAGGAACTAGGTGACGACCAAGGTCATGTGATGAAAGAAGTCCCCTCCCACTCCTCTTTTGTCAATCCTAACCATCCTAGCGTTTCGTCTCCCCTCTGGTTCCCAAGAGGGTGGACGTAGCGGGTAGATGTGCCTCGTGTCGGACTTTGACTTGGTTGACTCTGTCAACAGTTCTTTTGAGTTATTTGATTACCTTTATTTTTGCTTATAGTTGGTTTGGAGAGGAGACCCCCGAGAAGACCCGCTGACCAGGCTCTTATCAAGCTGGCAGGGCTGTAAGCTCACTCGGGGGGTTGGAGTTGGTTTGGAGAGGAGACCCCCAGGTAGACCCGCTACGCAGGCTCCCATCTAGCTGGCAGGTCCGTAGGCTCGCCTGTGGGGGATAGGATTGGTTTGATCGTCATCGGCACCCCGAGCTCGGCTCGGCCCCAGGTAGACCCGCTGCGCAGGCTCCCATCTAGCTGGCAGGTCCGTAGGCTCGCCTGTGGGGGATAGGATTGGTTTGATCGTCATCGGCACCCCGAGCTCGGCTCGGCCCTAGGTAGACCCGCTGCGCAGGCTCCCATCTAGCTGGCAGGTCCGTAGGCTCGCCTGTGGGGGATAGGATTGGTTTGATCGTCATCGGCACCCCGAGCTCGGCTCGGCCCCAGGTAGACCCGCTGCGCAGGCTCCCATCTAGCTGGCAGGTCCGTAGGCTCGCCTGTGGGGGATAGGATTGGTTTGGTCGTCATCGGCACCCCGAGCTCGGCTCGGCCCCAGGTAGACCCGCTGCGCAGGCTCCCATCTAGCTGGCAGGTCCGTAGGCTCGCCTGTGGGGGATAGGATTGGTTTGATCGTCATCGGCACCCCGAGCTCGGCTCGGCCCCAGGTAGACCCGCTGCGCAGGCTCCCATCTAGCTGGCAGGTCCGTAGGCTCGCCTGTGGGGGATAGGATTGGTTTGATCGTCATCGGCACCCCGAGCTCGGCTCGGCCCCAGGTAGACCCGCTGCGCAGGCTCCCATCTAGCTGGCAGGTCCGTAGGCTCGCCTGTGGGGGATAGGATTGGTTTGGTCGTCATCGGCACCCCGAGCTCGGCTCGGCCCCAGGTAGACCCGCTGCGCAGGCTCCCATCTAGCTGGCAGGTCCGTAGGCTCGCCTGTGGGGGATAGGATTGGTTTGATCGTCATCGGCACCCCGAGCTCGGCTCGGCCCCAGGTAGACCCGCTGCGCAGGCTCCCATCTAGCTGGCAGGTCCGTAGGCTCGCCTGTGGGGGATAGGATTGGTTTGATCGTCATCGGCACCCCGAGCTCGGCTTGGCCCCAGGTAGACCCGCTGCGCAGGCTCCCATCTAGCTGGCAGGTCCGTAGGCTCGCCTATGGGGGATAGGATTGGTTTGGTCGTCATCGGCACCCCGAGCTCGGCTCGGCCCCAGGTAGACCCGCTGCGCAGGCTCCCATCTAGCTGGCAGGTCCGTAGGCTCGCCTGTGGGGGATAGGTTTGGTTTGATCGTCATCGGCACCCCGAGCTCGGCTCGGCCCCAGGTAGACCCGCTGCGCAGGCTCCCATCAAGCTGGCAGGTCCGAAGGCTCGCCTGTGGGGGAAAGGTTGGCTTTTGAGATGTTCTGGTTTAGCCACGTCTACGACACCCCGAGCCGGGCTCGGCCCCAGATAGACCCGCTGCGCAGGCTCCCATCAAGCTGGCAGGTCCGAAGGCTCGCCTGTGGGGGAAAGGTTGGCTTTTGAGATGTTCTGGTTTAGCCACGTCTACGACACCCCGAGCCGGGCTCGGCCCCAGGTAGACCCGCTGCGCAGGCTCCCATCAAGCTGGCAGGTCCGAAGGCTCGCCTGTGGGGGAAAGGTTGGCTTTTGAGATGTTCTGGTTTAGCCACTTCTACGACACCCCGAGCCGGGCTCGGCCCCAGGTAGACCCGCTGCGCAGGCTCCCATCAAGCTGGCAGGTCCGAAGGCTCGCCTGTGGGGGAAAGGTTGGCTTTTGAGATGTTCTGGTTTAGCCACTTCTACGACACCCCGAGCCGGGCTCGGCCCCAGGTAGACCCGCTGCGCAGGCTCCCATCAAGCTGGCAGGTCCGAAGGCTCGCCTGTGGGGGAAAGGTTGGCTTTTGAGATGTTCTGGTTTAGCCACGTCTACGACACCCCGAGCCGGGCTCGGCCCCAGGTAAACCCGCTGCGCAGGCTCCCATCAAGCTGACAGGTCCGAAGGCTCGCCTGTGGGGGAAAGGTTGGCTTTTGAGACGCTTCGGTTTAGCTACTTCATTGACGCCTCGAGCCGGGCTCGGCCCCTGGTATACTTATTGTAAGTAAGGGTATAAGGGCAGTTCGGTAGCATGGAGCGTTACAAGAATCGAGCGGTTCAGTTATGATCCAAGAGGTGCACGAAAAGTTTAGCGTTTTGAACGCAAATTTTGGATTTTCTCAAATTTTTTCTTTTGAGTCGCCTCCCGCTCGCCGGATCTTTGGGATTGGACATTTCTTTCCGAGCTTGTACCAACCTCGAAAAGAGCGGGGATTGTGTACAACCCCATATCCGGCCGAGCGGGATCCTCCCCAAGTGGCGGACTTGGGGCGAGCAACGAGCGACGATGCGGCACAACCCCGTCCGTAGACGCGCGGGTGCTCGTGCGGGTGCTCGTATATGTGTGTGGAGGTTTTGTGCTTTATATACATATAATAAATAAATATACTTAGTATATATATTTATTAATGATATATATTAATTATATATAATATATATGATTTCATTATATAGTTTTGTTTTACATATACATGTTAAAAAGGGGGGGGGGGGAGAGGCATACGGGTAAGGGGGCAGCAAAAACAAAAAACAAAGAAGAAAAGAAAAAAGGAAAAAGAAAAAGAGATAGCAGCAGGGGGGGGCTCGGTACAGGCATGGAAGAAGAAAAAAGCAGGGAGGAAGGAAAAAGAAAAAAGGCCCTAATGGCTCCTCCCCCCCGATCGGCCGCCTAGAGCCGACGCCCCCTCTCCAGATCTCTCTCCCGTCGCCGGCAAGCCCGCGCCAGCCCGGCCTCCTCCTCCTCTCCCGCTGCCGGCAAGCCCGAGCCAAAGCTCGGCCCTCCTCTTCTCTCTCCGCCATGGCCGCCGCCGGCAAGCCCGATCCCGAGCTCCTCCTCCTCTCTCCAGCCGCCGGCTTCAGCAGCCCAACGCCGCAAGGAGCAGGCCGGGCTCCGCCCCCTTTAGCTTTTCCCGTCCAGGCCGCTTCCAGCGGGGCCGAGCTCCTCTCGGCCCCTTCCTCCAGGCTGCCTCCAGCGGGGCCGAGCTCCTCTCGGCCCCTTCTTCTTCTTCTTCCAGGCCGCCTCCAGCGGGGCCGAGCTCCTCTCGGCCCCTTCCTCCAGGCTGCCTCCAGCGGGGCCGAGCTCCTCTCGGCCCCTTCTTCTTCTTCTTCCAGGCCGCCTCCAGCGGGGCCGAGCTCCTCTCGGCCCCTTCCTCCAGGCCGCCTCCAGCGGGGCCGAGCTCCTCTCGGCCCCTTCCTCCAGGCCGCCTCCAGCGGGGCCGAGCTCCTCTCGGCCCCTTCTTCTTCTTCTTCCAGGCCGCCTCCAGCGGGGCCGAGCTCCTCTCGGCCCCTTCCTCCAGGCCGCCTCCAGCGGGGCCGAGCTCCTCTCGGCCCCTTCTTCTTCTTCTTCCAGGCCGCCTCCCGCGGGGCCGAGCTCCTCTCGGCCCCCTCATCTCGTCGTCGCCTCGAGCAAGGCTCGGCCTAAAAGGGAGGCCGGCCACCACCATCGCCGCCTCGAGCAAGGCTCGGCCTAGAAGGGAGGCCGGCCACCGCCATCGCCGCCTCGAGCAAGGCTCGGCCTAAAAGGGAGATCGGCCACCGGCACCGTCGTCAAATCACGCGTCAAGGGTAACGATGTTTCTTCTTGGGCAGGTGAAGCCCTTATTTTACATATTTGCATGGAAGCCCCTCTCCACCAACGGGTGGGGGAAGGGAGCTCTCCGACGGGTTGACGTGTACGTCCCCGCTATTAATTGCATCTAGTATCCGGAAGTGGGAGTACGGATTTAGGCATGCTGTGTGAAGCCCATTCGGACGTACGAGCCGAATTGGTGATGTGCTGTGTGAAGCCCATTCGGACGTACGAGCCGAATTGGTGATGTGCTGTGTGAAGCCCATTCGGACGTACGAGCCGAATTGGTGATGTGCTGTGTGAAGCCCATTCGGACGTACGAGCCGAATTGGTGATGTGCTGTGTGAAGCCCATTCGGACGTACGAGCCGAATTGGTGATGTGCTGTGTGAAGCCCATTCAGACGTATGAGCCGAATTGGTGATGTTCTGTGTGAAGCCCGTTCGGACGTACGAGCCGAATCGGTGATGTTCTGGGGGTCCCGGAGAAGACTCCGAGGAATTTGGATATTGTCTATTTGCAGGGAATGCGCACCGTAGCCCCGAAAAAGGGGTGTACGAAATATGTTTGGCCCGCTTATGTTAGCCGACTGTCGTTCAGCTGGCAGTCGTTCGCCGAGACGTTGGCGTACAGGTGTTGCAGTACCAAGCGGAGAATAGCGGGCTTAAGCCCAAGCTCGTGCCGACCCTCGAAGGCCCATTTTTATTTATATTGCTGGCCTGCGTGCCGATGTATGGAATCAGTATTCCTGTAATAATTTATAATCTGTGATGCCCTGTGATTGTATGATTTACTCTTTTTGCTTTGGGCGAGCGGTGTGTTCGTGAACCGCTCGTCCCGTGGGAGCCCCGAGGTTTATGCCGGGAAGCCCCTATTGGCCTGTTGATAGCCTTTTAAGGCAGCGGAGTCGCGTTGTTTGCAGCCCAGTTGGGCAGCGTGTTGTAGAATTGCTCGGCGATATTGCGCCTTTAGTAGCGCGTTTGAGGAGCATTTTGTATAGACCCAAGAAGACACATCTGGATAGGAGAGAGTTGGTCTTGAGACCCTCCTTAGATGTTCCGGTCGGCCAAGAGCGCCCTCTGAAGGTGTCTTAGCTCAGCTTTTGGCTTGGGAGGGGAAGAGTTCATTAGTCTTCCGGGTATGCGGTGGGTCCTCCACGCTGAGACCTTGGGTCTGTCCCTTACGTTCCTAGTCTAGAGCCTAGATTGTTCATTTGAGTGTAGTAGGTGTGCGGTCACCCCTCTTTTGGGACCCCCAGGTAGACCCGCTGCGCAGGCTCCCATCTAGCTGGCAGGTCCGTAGGCTCGCCTATGAGGGATAGGATTGGTTTGGTCGTCATCGGCACCCCGAGCTCGGCTCGGCCCCAGGTAGACCCGCTGCGCAGGCTCCCATCTAGCTGGCAGGTCCGTAGGCTCGCCTGTGGGGGATAGGTTTGGTTTGATCGTCATCGGCACCCCGAGCTCGGCTCGGCCCCAGGTAGACCCGCTGCGCAGGCTCCCATCAAGCTGGCACACCTACTACACTCAGATGAACAATCTAGGCTCTAGATTAGGAACGTAAGGGACAGACCCAAGGTCTCAGCGTGGAGGACCCACCGCATACCCGGAAGACTAATGAACTCTTCCCCTCCCAAGCCAAAAGCTGAGCTAAGACACCTTCGGAGGGCGCTCTTGGCCGACCGGAACATCTAAGGAGGGTCTCAAGACCAACTCTCTCCTATCCAGATGTGTCTTCTTGGGTCTATACAAAATGCTCCTCAAACGCGCTACTAAAGGCGCAATATCGCCGAGCAATTCTACAACACGCTGCCCAACTGGGCTGCAAACAGCGCGACTCCGCTGCCTTAAAAGGCTATCAACAGGCCAATAGGGGCTTCCCGGCATAAACCTCGGGGCTCCCACGGGACGAGCGGTTCACGAACACCGCTCGCCCAAAGCAAAAAGAGTAAATCATACAATCACAGGGCATCACAGATTATAAATTATTACAGGAATACTGATTCCATATATCGGCACGCAGGCCGGCAATATAAATAAAAATGGGCCTTCGAGGGCCGGCACGAGCTTGGGCTTAAGCCCGCTATTCTCCGCTTGGTACTGCAACACCTGTACGCCAACGTCTCGGCGAACGACTGCCAGCTGAACGACAGTCGGCTAACATAAGCGGGCCAAACATATTTCGTACACCCCTTTTTCGGTGCTACGGTGCGCATTCCCTGCAAATAGACAATATCCAAATTCCTCGGAGTCTTCTCCGGGACCCCCAGAACATCACCGATTCGGCTCGTACGTCCGAACGGGCTTCACACAGAACATCACCAATTCGGCTCATACGTCTGAATGGGCTTCACACAGCACATCACCAATTCGGCTCGTACGTCCGAATGGGCTTCACACAGCACATCACCAATTCGGCTCGTACGTCCGAATGGGCTTCACACAGCACATCACCAATTCGGCTCGTACGTCCGAATGGGCTTCACACAGCACATCACCAATTCGGCTCGTACGTCCGAATGAGCTTCACACAGCACATCACCAATTCGGCTCGTACGTCCGAATGGGCTTCACACAGCATGCCTAAATCCGTACTCCCACTTCCGGATACTAGATGCAATTAATAGCGGGGACGTACACGTCAACCCGTCGGAGAGCTCCCTTCCCCCACCCGTTGGTGGAGAGGGCTTTCATGCAAACATGTAAATTGAGGGCTTCACCTGCCCGAGAAGAAACATCGTTACCCTTGGCGCGTGCTTGGCGGCGGTACCGGTGGCCGTTCTCCCTTTTAGGCCGAGCCTTGCTCGAGGCGGCGATGGCGGTGGTCGACCTCTCTTTTAGGCCGAGCCCTTGCTCGAGGCGGCGATGGCGGTGGCGACCTCTCTTTTTAGGCCGAGCCCTTGCTCGAGGCGGCGATGGCGGTGGCCGACCTCTCTTTTTAGGCCGAGCCCTTGCTCGAGGCGGCGATGGCGGTGGCCGACCTCTCTTTTTAGGCCGAGCCCTTGCTCGAGGCGGCGATGGCGGTGGCCGACCTCTCTTTTTAGGCCGAGCCCTTGCTCGAGACGACGACGGGAAGAGGGGGCCGAGGGGAGCTCGGCCCCGCTTGAGGCGGCGACGAGAGGATGGGGCCGAGAGGAGCTCGGCCCCGCTGGAGGCGGCCTGGAAGAAGAAGAAGGGGCCGAGAGGAGCTCGGCCCCGCTGGTGGCGGCCTGGAAGAGGGGGAAGGGGCCGAGAGGAGCTCGGCCCCGCTGGTGGCGGCCTGGAAGAGGGGGCCAAGAGAAGCTCGGCCCCGCTGTGCTGCTTTAGGCCGGGAAAAAGAGAGGGGTCAAGCCCTTAACTCGGGCTTGCCGGCGGCGGGAGAGGAGGAGGAGCTCGGGCTCGGGCTTGCCGGCGGCGGCCATGGCCGGGAGAGAGGGAGGCAGGCGGCCGGAGATAGAGAAGGAGAGGAGCGGCTTGGCAGTGTAGAGGGCTGCTCCAGGCGGTCGACGGGAAGAGGGAGAGGCGGAGGGATCGGGCGGCGTCGGGCTCCAGGTCGCTCGACGAGAGAGAAGGGCCGAGAGGAGGAGCTCGGGGATTTCTTCTTTTCCTGCTGCTGCTCTGCCCTAGCTGCTTTTCCCCTTCCTTCTTCCCCATTTTCCTTTTTCTTCCTTTGTTTTTTCCCTGCTCCTGCCGCCTGTACCCCGCCCCTCTCTTCCTTGTCCTTTTCTTCTTTCTTTGTTTCTTCTTTTATTTCTTTTCCCCTCTCCTGCTGTCCCGCCTGCTCCCCTACTTCCTCCTTTTTTTGTTTTTTGTCCAATCTTTTATACATATCATATATATTATATAATATATAATATTATATATATTATATATATTATATAATAGGTATATATATATTATAGGTATAAAATAGAAACCACACGCCCGTAAACACCCGCGCGCTCGCATGAGCTCCCGCGCGTCTTCGAATGGGGTTGCGCTAAAACGTCGCTCGTAGCATGTCCCGAGTCCGTCACTTGGGGAGGATCCCGCTCGCCCGGATACGGGGTTGTACACAATCCCCGCTCTTTGCGAGGTTGGTACAAGCTCGGAAAGAAATGTCCAACCCCAAGTATCCGGCGAGTGGGAGCCGACCCAAAGAAAAATTTTGAGAAAATCCAAAATTTGCATTTAAAACACTAAACTCTTCGTGCACCTTTTGATCATTTTGAAACACTTGATACTTGTAACGCTCCCTGCTACCGAACTGCCCTTATACCCTTACTTACAATAAGTATACCTGGGGCCGAGCCCGGCTCGAGGCATCGATGAAGTAGCTAAACCGAAGCATCTCAAAAGCCAACCTTTCCCCCACAGGCGAGCCTTCGGACCTGCCAGCTTGATGGGAGCCTGCGCAGCGGGTCTACCTGGGGCCGAGCCCGGCTCGGGGTGTCGTAGAAGTGGCTAAACCAGAACATCTCAAAAGCCAACCTTTCCCCCACGGGCGAGCCTTCGGACCTGCCAGCTTGATGGGAGCCTGCGCAGCGGGTCTACCTGGGGCCGAGCCCGGCTCGGGGTGTCGTAGAAGTGGCTAAACCAGAACATCTCAAAAGCCAACCTTTCCCCCACAGGCGAGCCTTCGGACCTGCCAGCTTGATGAGAGCCTGTGCAGCGGGTCTACCTGGGGCCGAGCCCGGCTCGGGGTGTCGTAGACGTGGCTAAACTGGAACATCTCAAAAGCCAACCTTTCCCCCACAGGCGAGCCTTCGGACCTGCCAGCTTGATGGGAGCCTGCGCAGCGGGTCTACCTGGGGCCGAGCCCAGCTCGGGGTGTCGTAGAAGTGGCTAAACCAGAACATCTCAAAAGCCAACCTTTCCCCCACAGGCGAGCCTTCGGACCTGCCAGCTTGATGGGAGCCTGCGCAGCGGGTCTACCTGGGGCCGAGCCCAGCTCGGGGTGTCGTAGAAGTGGCTAAACCAGAACATCTCAAAAGCCAACCTTTCCCCCACAGACAAGCCTTCGGACCTGCCAGCTTGATGGGAGCCTGCGCAGCGGGTCTACCTGGGGCCGAGCCCAGCTCGGGGTGTCGTAGAAGTGGCTAAACCAGAACATCTCAAAAGCCAACCTTTCCCCCACAGGCGAGCCTTCGGACCTGCCAGCTTGATGAGAGCCTGCGCAGCGGGTCTACCTGGGGCCGAGCCCGGCTCGGGGTGTCGTAGAAGTGGCTAAACCACAACATCTCAAAAGCCAACCTTTCCCCCACAGGCGAGCCTTCGGACCTGCCAGCTTGATGGGAGCCTGCGCAGCGGGTCTACCTGGGGCCGAGCCCAGCTCGGGGTGTCGTAGAAGTGGCTAAACCAGAACATCTCAAAAGCCAACCTTTCCCCCACAGGCGAGCCTTCGGACCTGCCAGCTTGATGAGAGCCTGCGCAGCGGGTCTACCTGGGGCCGAGCCCAGCTCGGGGTGTCGTAGAAGTGGCTAAACCAGAACATCTCAAAAGCCAACCTTTCCCCCACAGGCGAGCCTTCAGACCTGCCAGCTTGATGGGAGCCTGCGCAGCGGGTCTACCTGGGGCCGAGCCCGGCTCGGGGTGTCGTAGAAGTGGCTAAACCAGAACATCTCAAAAGCCAACCTTTCCCCCACAGGCGAGCCTTCGGACCTGCCAGCTTGATGAGAGCCTGCGCAGCGGGTCTACCTGGGGCCGAGCCCGGCTCGGGGTGTCGTAGACGTGGCTAAACTGGAACATCTCAAAAGCCAACCTTTCCCCCACAGGCGAGCCTTCGGACCTGCCAGCTTGATGGGAGCCTGCGCAGCGGGTCTACCTGGGGCCGAGCCCAGCTCGGGGTGTCGTAGAAGTGGCTAAACCAGAACATCTCAAAAGCCAACCTTTTCCCCACAGGCGAGCCTTCGGACCTGCCAGCTTGATGGGAGCCTGCGCAGCGGGTCTACCTGGGGGTCTCCTCTCCAAACCAACTATAAAGGAAACATAAAGATAATCCAATAACTCAAAAGAACTGTTAACCCGATCAACCAAGCCAAAGTTCGACACGAGGCACCTCTACCCGCTATGTCCACCCTCTTGGGAACCGGGGTCAATCATATAATATTCTCCCTAAGGCACACTTTGGTATCCTCGATAGAACGTCCTATTCAATTTACATATATCTTTCTTGTTTCACTATTTTAAATCAAATCATAATTTGCATTTTCTGTTCTCATATTTTATCATATTCGGGTATTTTTTGGTAGAATAAAATCGTGTAACTTTGTTGGTGTATCGAGCTCTCATGATTATACTTGCAATTAGAAATGTATAAATAACATGCTAACAATCAACCTCATGTAGGATTTCAACTAAGAGAAATACGGTAAATAATATTTGCTTGGTTCATTATACTCATCACTTTAACCGCCTTGTGTTACGCGGTGATACAGTAAGTGCTCTTCGCTTCATATTCATATGTATGCTTGTCATGAGAGAGTGAATGATTAAGCCTTTAGTAATTAATTGCCTGCTAATCTTTCTTATATAAATCTAAAAAAAACCGTAATTATACTTATATTTCACTTATAGCAAACATCTCTTTGCTTAATCATGACAAATGTTCCGAGGAGTCATAAGCAGATGTGGTGGTAATTGGTAGTGGTATTGGTGTGTTAGGCTAGGCTGGGCTTTTAGCTAAATACAATCAGGATATATCTGGTGGTGCTGCACATCCATTTGAAATTAAGGGTTACAAGTTTGATTCTGGTCCATCTTTGTTCTCCGGGTTTCATTTTACAGGTTCGCAAGCAAACCCCCTAGCACATGTGAATTAGTTACGGTTCGTGAATGTCGCGATCCTCTTTGATTTTACTGCTCTTTTTATTCCCACCTCTCCCATCATAAAACACACATTTGAGGATAATTGTTAATATACGTTTTTTAGAACTTGGATGTCTCACCTAAGTCTGAACCCAATATGCTAATACTAACACTTCGGCCCTTTGACTGTGCATTTCCTAACCATGAAATTCTAGCCAGCGGAATATTATTTTAAGTGCTACTTTTCAACTGTGAGGTTTTAAACTTTGGTATTTGAGAAATGTTTGAGAAGAAAAGTTAGGATGGTTAAGATCGACTAAAGAGGAGTGGGAGGGGACTTCTTTCATCACAAGACCATGGTCGTCCCTTAGTTCATCTTCTATAGCCAAGACGTTCGCATGAGTTCTTCCGTGCTGGCCACTCTCCACGCTCACCGCACCATAACTGTTGAAGCCAAAATTGACCGAAGTCAAAATTGGCTTCCGTGGAGTTCGGGGTCCCAAAAGAGGGGTGACCGCACACCTACTACACTCAAATGAACAATCTAGGCTCTAGACTAGGAACGTAAGGGACAGACCCAAGGTCTCAGCGTGGAGGACCCACCGCATACCCGGAAGACTAATGAACTCTTCCCCTCCCAAGCCAAAAGCTGAGCTAAGACACCTTCGGAGGGCGCTCTTGGCCGACCGGAACATCTAAGGAGGGTCTCAAGACCAACTCTCTCCTATCCAGATGTGTCTTCTTGGGTCTATACAAAATGCTCCTCAAACGCGCTACTAAAGGCGCAATATCGCCGAGCAATTCTACAACACGCTGCCCAACTGGGCTGCAAACAGCGCGACTCCGCTGCCTTAAAAGGCTATCAACAGGCCAATAGGGGCTTCCCGGCATAAACCTCGGGGCTCCCACGGGACGAGCGGTTCACGAACACACCGCTCGCCCAAAGCAAAAAGAGTAAATCATACAATCACAGGGCATCACAGATTATAAATTATTACAGGAATACTGATTCCATACATCGGCACGCAGGCCGGCAATATAAATAAAAATGGGCCTTCGAGGGCCGGCACGAGCTTGGGCTTAAGCCCGCTATTCTCCGCTTGGTACTGCAACACCTGTACGCCAACGTCTCGGCGAACGACTGCCAGCTGAACGACAGTCGGCTAACATAAGCGGGCCAAACATATTTCGTACACCCCTTTTTCGGGGCTACGGTGCGCATTCCCTGCAAATAGACAATATCCAAATTCCTCGGAGTCTTCTCCGGGACCCCCAGAACATCACCGATTCGGCTCGTACGTCCGAACGGGCTTCACACAGAACATCACCAATTCGGCTCATACGTCTGAATGGGCTTCACACAGCACATCACTAATTCGGCTCGTACGTCCGAATGGGCTTCACACAGCACATCACCAATTCGGCTCGTACGTCCGAATGGGCTTCACACAGCACATCACCAATTCGGCTCGTACGTCCGAATGGGCTTCACACAGCACATCACCAATTCGGCTCGTACGTCCGAATGAGCTTCACACAGCACATCACCAATTCGGCTCGTACGTCCGAATGGGCTTCACACAGCATGCCTAAATCCGTACTCCCACTTCCGGATACTAGATGCAATTAATAGCGGGGACGTACACGTCAACCCGTCGGAGAGCTCCCTTCCCCCACCCGTTGGTGGAGAGGGGCTTCCATGCAAATATGTAAAATAAGGGCTTCACCTGCCCAAGAAGAAACATCGTTACCCTTGACGCGTGATTTGACGACGGTGCCGGTGGCCGATCTCCCTTTTAGGCCGAGCCTTGCTCGAGGCGGCGATGGCGGTGGCCGGCCTCCCTTCTAGGCCGAGCCTTGCTCGAGGCGGCGATGGTGGTGGCCGGCCTCCCTTTTAGGCCGAGCCTTGCTCGAGGCGACGACGAGATGAGGGGGCCGAGAGGAGCTCGGCCCCGCGGGAGGCGGCCTGGAAGAAGAAGAAGAAGGGGCCGAGAGGAGCTCGGCCCCGCTGGAGGCGGCCTGGAGGAAGGGGCCGAGAGGAGCTCGGCCCCGCTGGAGGCGGCCTGGAAGAAGAAGAAGAAGGGGCCGAGAGGAGCTCGGCCCCGCTGGAGGCGGCCTGGAGGAAGGGGCCGAGAGGAGCTCGGCCCCGCTGGAGGCGGCCTGGAGGAAGGGGCCGAGAGGAGCTCGGCCCCGCTGGAGGCGGCCTGGAAGAAGAAGAAGAAGGGGCCGAGAGGAGCTCGGCCCCGCTGGAGGCAGCCTGGAGGAAGGGGCCGAGAGGAGCTCGGCCCCGCTGGAGGCGGCCTGGAAGAAGAAGAAGAAGGGGCCGAGAGGAGCTCGGCCCCGCTGGAGGCAGCCTGGAGGAAGGGGCCGAGAGGAGCTCGGCCCCGCTGGAGGCGGCCTGGACGGGAAAAGCTAAAGGGGGCGGAGCCCGGCCTGCTCCTTGCGGCGTTGGGCTGCTGAAGCCGGCGGCTGGAGAGAGGAGGAGGAGCTCGGGATCGGGCTTGCCGGCGGCGGCCATGGCGGAGAGAGAAGAGGAGGGCCGAGCTTTGGCTCGGGCTTGCCGGCAGCGGGAGAGGAGGAGGAGGCCGGGCTGGCGCGGGCTTGCCGGCGACGGGAGAGAGATCTGGAGAGGGGGCGTCGGCTCTAGGCGGCCGATCGGGGGGGAGGAGCCATTAGGGCCTTTTTTCTTTTTCCTTCCTCCCTGCTTTTTTCTTCTTCCATGCCTGTACCGAGCCCCCCCTGCTGCTATCTCTTTTTCTTTTTCCTTTTTTCTTTTCTTCTTTGTTTTTTGTTTTTGCTGCCCCTTACCCGTATGCCTCTCCCCCCCCCCCTTTTTAACATGTATATGTAAAACAAAACTATATAATGAAATCATATATATTATATATAATTAATATATATCATTAATAAATATATATACTAAGTATATTTATTTATTATATGTATATAAAGCACAAAACCTCCACACACATATACGAGCACCCGCACGAGCACCCGCGCGTCTTCGGACGGGGTTGTGCCGCATCGTCGCTCGTTGCTCGCCCCAAGTCCGCCACTTGGGGAGGATCCCGCTCGGCCGGATATGGGGTTGTACACCTCCGATTCGAACATTCCGTTTCCACCCGCCGGATCGATCCGCCACCGCCGAACCAAATGATGCCGAAGTGTTCGAACCAGAGGGGGGAGGTGTCTGCTCCAAACAGAGATTTTTGGGGCGTTTCTCAAGGCGGGCGGGTGGAAACGAAGCAAACGCTGTCGGAGGTTCATTTGTTTACCCTCATTCCGACGGCGTTTGCCCAAAACAAAGTTGTGAAACGCCCAAACAAATTGAGCCTAAAAGTTCAGATCTAAATACAACTATAATGGCACCGCCCGGCCACACTCACGATCATCGTCGTCGTAGTTGTGAAATGCAAAGTTACTCACTCCGCCGGTGAGCACTCGCCCTTGCAGATAGCCTATCTACTGCGGAGCTTGCCGCGCAAGCTAGGTATAATCCAAACTCTTACAGAAGCCTAATTTTTATATGGATTCTGCGATGCAATCCGTGAGGTAGCCTGAAATCACCACGGCGGAGCCTCCGGCGAGGAAACCCTTGTGATTCAAATACTTCATGCAGGGGCATACGTTGGAGAACCGCAGGCCAAATGATCCACCCCCAAGGATGACAGTGGAAGAGAGATACGTATCATTTCATAAACCCACTTCCAGTGTAGTAAAATGCACCATGGAGCAGGTTGAAGAATGAGATTGATTATCAAATGTCTGCTTGTTTCGTGCTGCCACTCATGGTGCCTTCTATATGCTCCATTCCTCTCTTAGATGAAGGCACCTCCACTACTTCTATTGTGTGGGACTCCTATATATTGGCAGAGGAGCCACTTGGGGTTGCCCTTTCTCCGGAATGCCCGAATGCAATTGAATTGATGCATGAAGAAGAACCCAGTTGTGCCTAGGACCCTTTCCCAACACCAATAAGCCTCCCTTCATGTACCTCATTTGATGAAGCACTTCTCGCGATTTTTTATTCGGCCCCCTTGATGTTATTAATGATGAGCCAGTCATGAATGTGGAGCCATCATTAATAATATCAAAATCGATCACCTTTAGAATGATGAGGAGGTTCATTAAGTGGTTTAATATGATCATGATCCCTTTCACGAGCTGCCTTCTCAAGGGAAAATTTCAACGGGCTGCGGCTACTCGGGCATTTGAAGAGATCAAAGAGAAACTGACGTCTGCCATTGTTTTGAGACTCCCTAATTTTAATAAGGCATTTGAGGTCACATGCGACACATACAATGTTGGCATAGGTGGTGTGTTGAGTCACGAGGGACGTCCGACTTCTTACTTTAGGGAGAAGTTTAACTAAGCAAAGCAGGAATACTCGAACTAGGATCAAGAGTTGCATGCTACCGTCCAATTTCTTCGCTGCTAAAGGCACTATCTCCTACCCTAGGAGTTTGTGCTCTGCTATAATCAACTGACATTGCGTTAGATTCATAGAGGAAGTTAGGACATCGACACGCCAAGTTGGTCGAGTACCTGCAAGATTTTAACTATGTTCTTAAACACCGCACGAGCGTTGAGAACAAACCTACTGATTCTCCACCTAATCACATTGTTGCAGACGTTGAGCGCATAAGTAGATGAATTTGAGAGAGTGATCACAGACTATCTGACTTACCTTGATTTTGGTGAGATATAAGCCGCGCTGGTGAGAGATTCCCTAGAGCCTACTGAGGGGTTCCAAATTATCGAGGGTTATTTATACTGGGGCTCTTGTCTATGCATACCCAGGACCTCCTACTGTGATTACCTGATCTGGGATGTGCATGCGTGTGGTACCGCCAGACATTTCAGTTGAGATAAATCTATAACTCTTGTGGATGATCACTTCTATTGACCGAGCCTGAAGAAGGGTGTGGCTCACATCATCTGACATTGTTGTACTTGTCAGAAAACCAAGGGGACTAAATAGAACACTGGCCTATGCACTCCTCTGCTTGTTCTACACCAACCCTGGGTAGATATTAACATTGGTTTTGTGCTCGGGCTACCTCATACTTTGGGAAGCACGACTCTCTTTTTGTCGTCATCGCTCGATTTTTGCAGATGGCTAATTTCATTACGTGCAACAAGATTGCATATGCGTCTTATTTCCCGTCATTATTTGTTAGCTACACAGTCTACCAAAATCCATAGTGTCCGCTAGAGATGCGACATTCACGAGTTATTATTGGAAGACGCTATGACACAAAACTAGTACGAACCTGAAGTTTTATTCGACTTACCACCCTTAAACTGATGGGCAAACTAAGGTGGTTAATGGGCGTCTAAGTAACCTGCTTGGGTGTCTATTGGGCGAGCATGCATCTAATTGGGATTTCGTCCACCCCATTACGAAGTTCACTTATAATAGTTTAGTTAATGAGCCTATTGAGTTGAGTCCATTTCATGTAGTGCTAGGTTATGATCCCAGGAAGCATACCAACCTTATCTCTGTTCCCCTAGAGTCCTCTCAGTGAGTTAATTGAGTCCTTTACATGTCATTTGCATGAGTTTTATGAGTTGGTCCGACAACGGTCACTACTAGTAATGAATCTTATAAATCACATGCAGATAGATGTTCATAAGCAAGGTTATGTATTTCATGAAGGCGAGCAAATGATTGTGAGAATCCGTGCTGAGAGGCTCCCTCGAGTGCGTGCTCAAAATTGAGCACCAAGCGAATGAGTCTCTACACAATCTTGAGATGAATCAAAGCAAATATCTACGAGCTTGATATCTCTAAGAGCATGAGTATCCATCCAATATTTTATATCGGGGACCTGACGTCATACTATGAGCCTCACGAGTATACGAACCGGTGTTGTGGAGACCTTCCCGAGCTTACACCTCCACCACATCCTCAGCCTTACACCCAGTCGACTCCTGGGCCCTACTCAACTTTGGGTCAGTCTCTTATGGATTCACTGTTGGCACTACCGACCTCATCGGGACTACCAACATGTGAGTTGAATGCAAAAAGCATCATAGTGATAATATCACATGAGTACGTCCTCTCTTCGGACGGTCCTTTATGCCGATATTGAGTACACTAACGAGGACACCCCTTCAACAATGATACCTGCTTGGATAGCGCCCGTAGAGCTTGGCCGACTCGCTCTTGGACTTCGACTACGATATGATTATTTCCATTCATCAAAGATGTATGCTTTTCATTCGGGGGGAGTTGATGAGGATCACCCACCATGTGGCTCGCCGCAAGGCGGAGCCCACGTTCGTGTATTGGCGCTGGAGGTCTTGACCTGATCGATGTTTCAACTCCTCAGATATGTTCAGATTTTTGTTTGCTTATGTTTATATATATATATTATTATTATTTTAGCCATTATTTAATGTAATATGGTCGTTACATTATCAACCAATCATAGTCATTGATGTAAGGTTGCCATAAAGTAGTTTGATTATAATCAAGAGTAAGGGGAAGCCGCCATGCGATTGCAGATTTTCGAAGAACTTTTCTACCTGGATACTGCCGTTCTTCTCATTGTGACAATTTCGTGAGCACATAGGTGACGACTCCTAGGTATTTTCTATCATCTCTTGTATCATCACTCCTTGCCGCCACCCACATCCCCTACATAACCACCGCAAAATTCCACGATCCCCCTAATGGGAAGTTTCAACAGCATTCCAAAGCAGCCCTTCAGAAACCCTTCCTGGTCCCCTACACCCCCACACGGTTTTTCCACACACCCCCTCCCCATAACACCCACGTCAACCTCCCACTGGAAGCTCTCCCTCACACTGCACCCTTCCCAATAATAGCCCATCCACCTTTCCTCACAGTAAAACCATCTAATCATCCAACAACAGCCATCAAATACCTTAATACTTGCAGCAACCCCTATACCCAAACCATTTATCCACTGTTTTCCCCATTCATACCATTTCCCAAGCCAGCTGATCCACCCATCCATCATTCTCCACTGCTGGCAGTCCCCCCATATGCCATTTTCTACTTTTATAGGCAATTTCCTGCCTTTTTCCATTGCAGTCGAACATTCTCCACTGATGGGAGGGGAAAATGGAGGTTGGTGGAGGTAATTAATGGCTGGTTTGGGTTATTATGGTAGGAGACAAGGAGGGATATAGGTGGGGTTGCCGATGGCTTCTACTTACAAAACAACTTCTGGAAGGGGAATTACTCCTGGGCCATGATTAGGAAAAAAGATTTTATGTGTATTCTCTATGAATAATGAAATATATACATGTACGATAAGGGGTGATCCTAACACCCGAGGTGACTCTAAGCTAATGTACAATATATCTAACACCCCATACAAACTCACGAGGGATCATACATCAAGAGTTTGGACAGTAGATAAACATGTTGGGTTCTCGTCCGCGGCTTTGTCATCAAATATGTAATCTGTTGCTCGGAAGGAACAAATGAAGGAACAAGAGTGCTACGACCATAGTGCTCTCGTAGGAAGAAAGCATCCACCCCGATGTGCTTGGAGAGAGAGTGTTTCACTGGGTTTAGAGTAATTTGAATGACACCGATGTTATCACAGTAGAGGGGTGTGAGATCTGGAGAGGAGACACTAAGGTCCTCAAGAATCCAACAGAGCCAAATAATATCCTCAACAGTGGTAGCCATGGCTTGAAGCTCTGCCTCAGTGCTGTAATAAGAAACACCAATCTGTTTCTTGGACTTTCATGCAATAAGTGAAGAACCCAAGAACAGACAAAACTCAGTGATAGAACGACGGTCAACAAGATCACTAGCCCAGATAGCATCTGAGTAAGCCCAGAGCTGTAGAGAACTACTGCTGGAGAAGAAAAGACCACGAGAAGTCGTCGTCCGGAGATAGCGCAGGAGCCACATTAGATGACCATAATGTATAGAGGTGGGTGCACTGACAAACTGACTCAACACATGAACAACATGAGCAATGTCGGGCCGAGTAATGGCGAGATAGACGAGACTCCCCACGAGGTGACGGTAGCGAATAGGATCAGAGAGCGAAACCCCATCATCCGGACGTAGCTGAAGGTGAAGCTCCACAAGGGTGTCCACTGTATGAGAGTCAGAGAGAGCGACTCGAGCGAGGAGATCAGATGTGTAACGCTGCTGAGAGAGCTGAAAACTACTGTCTGTAGAGCTGACCTCAAAGCCCAAAAAGTAATTTAGTTGTCCAAGGCCAGTCATCTGAAATTGCTGCTGAAGGTGATGCTTGACGAAAGCTACATAAGAAGGGTCATCGCCAGTAATGATTATATCATCCACATAAAGTAACAAAAGAGTCCGACCACGAGAGGAAGAGTGCACAAATAGAGCTGGATCATGTGGACTTGGCTGAAAACTGGCGGCTGTAATGACTGAGTTGAAACGTGTAAACCACACGCGGGATGTCTGCTTGAGCCCATAAAGGGCTTGTCTCAAGTGGTAGACAAGGCCTGGAGGAGAGGATGGACCAAAAGGAGGAATCATGTATACATGCTGCTGAAGATCACCGTGAAGAAAGACATTCTTCACGTTGAGCTGTGACATGGACCAGTGGCGAACAGCTGCAACTGCAATAAGAGTCTGAACCGTAGTCATGTGAGCGACTGGAGCAAAGGTCTCGTTATAGTCTCTCCCCTGCTTCTGCTGAAAACCACAAGCAACTAGTCGAGCATTGTACCTCTCCACAGAACCGTCAGAGTGAGTCTTGACCTTGAAGATGCACTTGTAAGTAATAGGAACATCACCAGGTGGAAGAAAAACAAGATCTCATGTACGAGTGTGCTCAAGGGCCTCCAACTCAACACACATAACAACCTGTCACTCAAGTATCTGGGTAACCTCACGATAGGAAGTCAGCTCTGGAGTACTACAGACAGTAGTTAGAAGGGAAAGTAGGTCCAGTGGTAGGGTAGCAAGGCTAAGGCGATCAGGAGGACGCTTATCACGAGGTGGGTTGCGGTGCACAGGAGGATCATCCGCATTACACTCGCTAGAGGAGGCAAGCACTAAGTCTGGGGGCACTGGAGGCGAGGAGATATGAGGAGGACGACGAGTGTAGTGAATCAATGATAGGGAAGAGGAGAGATACGATCCTAAGTGGACAAATCATCAGAGGGAGAAGTGTGTGACGAAGGAGAGAAGTGAGGAGGTGACGAAGTAGACTGTGGCAAGGGAAGAGGAGGTGTCAGAGTATACTGTGACAAGGGAAGAGGAGGTGGACATACCAGAGGAGAGAATTCATGTGGCGGGGAGATGATAAGAGTGAGAAACTGCACATCAGAGGGAGTAACAAATGAGTGTGAGGTCGAGGGAACAGAGGACACGAAGAAAGGGTGAGACTCGTCAAAAGTGACATCACGTGAGATGCGAAGTCGACGTGCAACAAGGTCATAACATCGGTAACCCTTGTGCTAAGTACTGTATCCAAGAAAGGCACAAGGAACAGGCTGAGCCGAGAACTTGGTACGCTCACGTGGAGGGAGAAAAACATAACATCGACAGCCAAAAACACGAAGATGAGTGTAACGTGGGGGTCAAGAGTATAACACTCACCGGGACTTTGGTCCTGAAGGAAAGTGGAAAGCTGCAGTTTAATAAGATAGACATTAGTGGAAACAGCCTCAACCCAAAAATGAGGAGGAACGTGGGAGGAGATAAGAAGGGTGCGAGCTGTCTCAATAATTTGGCGATGCTTTCTTTCAGCGGTGCCATTCTGAGCGTGAGTAGAGAAACATGCAAACTGAGGAAGAGTGTCGTGGGTAGCTAGTAGAGCTTGGACGACATAAAATAGGTACTCCACCCCCGAGTTAGAACGAAAAATACGTATGAAAACATAAAACTGTGTGCACACCATAGCAGAAAAAGTAACATAAGTCTGAAAAAACTCAAAGCGAGAATGCATAAAGTATACCCAACAGTAACAAGAATAATCATCAACAAAAATAACATAATACCAGTGTCTGCCCTTAGATATAAAAGGTGTGGGACCCAATACGTCAAAATGAATGAGGTCAAAAGGACGCTGAGACCGAGACTCACTAGACAGATACGAGAGTTGTAGCTGTTTACCAAGCTTACAACCCATACAAGAGTGAGACCGATCAACAAGAACAAGACCAATGAAGCCATGACTAATGGGAGTCGCAAGACGTGAACCACTAGAATAACCAAGACGGTGATGCCACTGAGAGAAGCCCACCGAAGGAATATAAAGAGTAGAAGCTATCGGTGACGAGATAGTGGATGAAAGACGAAGACGATCAAGGATGTATACCCCTCTACGATGACGACTAGCTCCAAGGAGTGCCCCAGTCAGACGATCCTGCACACGACATGTAAACTCATCAAAGGTAACAAGACAACCGTGGGATGTGAGCTGGCTGGCAGATATGAGGTTCATAGATAACTTGGGTATGTCGGTAACATCGGGAACATGAAAGTGGCTGGTATGAAGGTCACGACTAGTAATGGGGTGAATGGTGTCATCTGCTACCATGATACTTAGGGCAAAAAAGACAGGCTGACAGGACAAGGGGTGAGTAACATCATATGCCATGTGAAAGGAGGCTCCAGAGTCGAGCAACCAGTCAGAGGGAGAGATACTTGCAGTAGCGGAGGCAGCTGACTGAGAGACATAGGCGTCTGAAGCAGCCCATGGAAGAGCGAAGGCAGAGGAGCGAGACAGTAAAGTCTGCTAGGAGAATTGATGGACAAGCGTAGATACAGGGAGATACTGCGTCAGAGCCGAAAAGTGTACGAAAGGTGCATCAAGAGCACGCTGCTGACCAGGCTGCTGAGCCCTTTGAAGCTTGCGACATTCAGATTTGACATGACCAATACACTGACAGTAGTTGCTGTGGACAGACGGGCGATGAGGAGCACCAGACTGAGCTGCAGAAGGTGTCGGAGGAGGATGAGCACCGAATGCCATCGAGATGATCGACCGAGGAGTTCGGGGTTGCAGGATCATTTGGTGGCAGGAAAACGACAGGAATCGACGATGGCAATGTTGAGTCTACATCAAGAACAACGAGGCTTCAGAAGATAAGCCGGTGGAGGAGATACGAGACGGCTGAAAGCAGGGATCAAGATACAAGATCGACAAGGATCAGAGGCAGAGGAAGGCGGGCTACGAGAAGAAGAGCAGTAGATCTGGATCTGAGTGAACAACTAACATAGACTTCCTCTCCTGCAGCAAAGAAAAGGAGGCACAAAAACCTGCAGAGATGAAGGGGCGCTCGATCGGGATTGAGCAAGGCGCGACAAGAAACAATAACAGAACAGGGGCTGCGACGATCAGGGATAGAGACCGGCGTCTGCAGGAGGTAGTGGAAGACGCCGCTGAAACAAGCAAGGCGTCTGAAGGCGTTGCAGAAAACGGCGTAAGATTGCGTCGCAGAAACAGGCGGAAACAGGCGTCACGAAAATAGGCGTCGCTGAAGATGCGATCAGTGACGAGCGAGGCGGAATACTAGAGACGATCGGGCCTTCTCCAGCTGCGATGCTCGCGGAAGGCGTGGAGGTGATCAGGTACGTTGCAGAAGAGCATGAGAGACGAGCGAGGCGGAAGCGTGAGGCTTCGAGAGGGAAAGGAGCGGCAGTCAACCATAGATTGACTCTGATACCATGATAGGAAATAGGATTTCCTGTGTATTCACTATGAACAATGGAATATATACATGTTCAATAAAGGGCGATCCTGACACCCGAGGTGACTTTAAGTGTACAACCCCGTATTTGCTGAGTGGCCCCCCCAGGAAAAGCCAAGGAAGGAAGACAAATGTGGCTCGAGTGAGCTGGCGAGGCGAGTGGAGGACAGGCCCTCCCGACTCACCCAAGGCGATCCCCTGTAGCTAGTGAGGGAGAGCGGGGGATCCAACCCAGCACTCGCCCCAGGTTCAATGCGAGTGGCGAGTGCCAGACCCACCAGGTACTCGCCACCTTAAGGCGAGTGGGAAGTCGGCTCGCCAAACTAATCTACCGAGAAACTCCTTTGGGCCTGCTAATAGCCCCTTCACACAACAGAGTTTCGCTATTGGCAAACCATTTTGGACCGCGATTAGTAAATCCAAAAGGCGGGATTCTGCTATTTACAGACCAGTTTTGGAAAACTATAAATAGACCCCCAAGGGCACCTTTGGAAAGGACTCTTTTTGGCTTCTCTCTCATCTTGTTGATCTTGGTTGGCGTGAAGCTGCCATACCGCTTGCTGTGGTTTCCGGGTGGACAGTCCGGTGCTCCTCAGTGCTCTCCAAGGTGCCGCAGCTCAGCATTTGTTAGGGAAGAGAAGCTCTCTTTGATCTTTCGGGTGTGTGGCGAGACCTCCTCACTGTAGCTCAGGGGTCTGTTTCTTAGTTCCAAGCGACCGACCGAGTGTTCTTTACTTGGGAGAAATACGTGCAAGTTGCCCCATCGATCCGAACTCCTCGTTGAGCCGTGGTTCCCGGGTTCAACAGTAAGCTAATGTACAACATATCTAACATGCTAGTCCTTCTGGAGGCCGCATCTGCTAAAATTATATGTAGTTGATGAAATTGGGAAAGTCAATGAATGGGATTCATGTGTTGGTAATTGTGGCCTATAAACTGCATTTCATAGGTTTGGGGCAGGAAAAATGAATTGTTACGGCAGAAAATATGGAGAAATGTTAATAGTGGGGTTTTGATGGTTAAGTGGCGGTGTTTATTGTTAATAAGGTGAGTGGGAATGATAGTTATCGGGGAGTTATGTTGGAATTGTTGTTGGAATGGAGAGAATGGGCGGTTACGACAATATATGGTTGCTGGTTATGAGGGGGACGTGTAATTATTGGGTAGTTATATGGAAGAGGAGTTTGCTACCTTGGTTTCTGCATCAAGGATCCACGGAATCGGCGCGGTGAGATGACCGCAAGAGCCTATAATTTTTGTACAGAATTTGCGATCTCTAAAAAGATGCCCTTAGATCCCTAGTTATAGACTCAGAACTCACTATGAATGGCCAAAATCGTTTGAAATATAAAACCACTAAATTAATATGAAATAAAAATAAAACAAATAACTAAAAATACAAAAAGTAAATAAAATACATTAAAATATGCCATCATTGCTCTGAATGCGACTACCAACTTAGATTGTCCATCCTAAGATCCTATTTCCCCCTCCTGTGTACGTAGACTCGTGTGAGCTTCGGTAAGTGTTGGCCCGCCCTCGATTTGCAATCCCCATCACATATAGTTCTCTCTTAAATCTGTTGTCATTTCCTAATTTATCTAACCCTTTTAGCATCTCATCCTTAGCGCGCTTGAATTGTGATTATGAAATAATCAGTTTCTTCTTAAGCACACTTTCTAAATCTGTACATTGCAATCCCCTTCACATATAGTTCTCTCTTAAACTGTTGTCATTTCCTAATTTATCTCATCCTTTTAGCATCTCATCCTTAAAGCGCTTGTATTGTGATTATGAAATAATCAGTTTCTTCTTAAGCACACTTTCTATTTACATTTATTTTTATGCTGATCAACGGTAACTTTCTTCTTTCCATGAGGCTCTCCCTGGGAAAAAAAGCTCTCTGAAAACAGTTGGCAATGTTAAGAGCTAAAACAAATTTACAGGTTTGTTTGCATGCTGTCAGTTGGCATGGCTCTTGTAAGGGATCTTCACGCTCACATGCTTACAACATGGGTGTTTCAAAGTTCAGGTTGAATTACTTTCAAACAGTAGCAAGTTTCAATGAAGGCAAAAATTACAAGGCAAAAACTATAAATTTAAATCATACTGTGGAGGAAACATCTCAATTGTACCGTAATTCTTTTTCAATAATTTATTGTAGTAAACCCTTGAGCAGTCATTGGCTGATGAAAAAAGAACAATTTTTGCAACATGGATTTTTACCTTTCGGCACACATTTTTCTCGTCGTTCCTACTCATCAGATACAAGCAACCAAGGAGTTGACCTTCAAAATGGCGTTTCAACTAATTATGCTAAGGAAACAACAGAGAAAGCTACTGATTTTATTGGGAAGGGTGGGAGTGATTTTTCAAATGACACCTATCAGTCTGTGGTGAGTGCTGCTTCCTTTGTAGGAAAAAGAGTTAAGGAAGTTTCGGATGAAATACCTACTAAAATGCAACAGCTGTATGATTCATATCCATATCTGGAGAAAGTAATAGTTCCTGTTGGTGGCACTATAATAGCAACCATGCTAGCTTGGGTTGTCTTGCCTAGAATTTTAAGGAAAGTTCACAAGTATTCAAGCCGGAACCCTCTTTCACTATTTTCAGGAACCTTTATTGCAGAAGAAATTCCCTATGGTAAAAGTCTATGGAGTGCTATGGAAGATCCTGCTAGATATCTTATCACCCTCATGGCATTTTATGAGTTGTGAGATTCCTTTTACTTGATCCCCATAATATTTTCTATTTATGTTTTAGATAAATATTTTATTACTTACATTACATGTCTATTTGTTAGTTTACCTGGCTTGGTGATTCATAACATTATGCCTATTTAATCACCATTATCTCTTTTTATGTTATTTTTAAAACTAATTGATATTCAGCACATTCCATTATCTTAAATAGTTGAAAGTGCAATGGTCTGCTAGACCGCCATAATTTAAATACTTTTCATTTATTATTAATTGCAGAACATTTTTTTTTGTGTGCATTGAAATTTGAAAGACATCGCGGCAGAATCTGTAAATCAAAATATGCAGAATAGAAAAAGTCTTTCGATATATATATTGTACAGGATATATATGCATATATTAGATGCATACTTATATATATGCGAATATATATTGTACAGGATTAAACTTTACATCATCCATCACTAGATGTGCACACCCCAAAAATACACACCCCACCAGACAGGACACAACTATGGCTAGGGACACACAAAACTAATAGGCCTAAACACAAACTTCAATATCCTGTCTCAAAAGACGTATCACAAAACCAACTAATCTATCATGGAAATATCATAATATCCTCGCGCTGCTCTTCTCGTCCAGTCATGTTTCCCTATGTTGTTCTAACTTTGGACACAACTATAATAATTTTAACCCACAGTTTTTATTTCTCCTCTAGTAGCATCATCTTTACCTCTGGCAGTCTGCTAGAAACCTCCCCCTCATTTACTTAGAATGATAAGGGATAAAATCCGTCTGTCATGCCGGCTCAGTGAATTCTTCTCTCTTTAACTACTTACATAAAATTCAAGAGATTAGTATAGTATGCACATTCAAATGAATCAAAATACATAAATCATGATAGGTATAAAAATTTAGAGAGCTACTGACTCTAACAAGAAGTATGCTAAAATGATTCATAAGAGAAATGTTGAAATATGCTAAAATAAGTAGTGCATGATTCCTTTTTAGATTATTTCTTACTTTGTGTTATTTTATCAGTTCGTTTATCTTCGGATAAATAATTGTTGAAATGGTAAATCATTATCACTAATTCATTACAATGGGCCTCACTCAAATATATAAAAGTGAGTAATGAGAAAAAAATACATAAAAAGGATAAATCCAAGAAATATTAATCAATAAATGCTAACACCCCCCTCAAGTGGGGCGTGTAATGTTGACCATGCTCAACTTGATAATGATCCTTCCAATAGTACTCATACTTTATCCTTTTGTGAGAATGTTTGCCATTTGTTGTTCATACAAAACGAACAGAGTACATACTATTCCTCTCACTATGTATTTTAATGAAGTTTTTGTCAATCTCAATGTGTTTGGTATGATTGTGTTGAACAAAGTTATGAACAATGCTAATGACATCCTTGTTATCACAATATAGTCCGATTGACTTTATTTTCTCAAAGAGAAGATCTTTCTTAATAGTTCGAATCCATAGTCTTTCACAGATTTCATGTGCCATGGCTCTGAATCTTGCTTCAACACGGGATCTAGACACCACATGTTTTTTTTGCTCCTCCATGTAACTAATGTCCCACCAAGCAAAGTGCAGTATCCTGAGGTGACCGTCGATCATCAATCGACCCAGCTTAGTCTGCGTCTGTGCAAACTTCAATATTTATCTCGTCATTCGGTGAGAATAGGATACCACTCCCAGAAGAGGATTTGAGGTATCTGAGAATACAATGTGCATTATGAAGATGACGAGTCTTTGGTGAGTGCATATACTGACTGACCACTCTAACTTAATACAAGATATTTGTGATATAGGTGACAAATAAATCAACTTTCCTACTAATCTCAGAAAACCAGGAATGTTCTCAATAGTTTCTGTCATCTCTCCCTAGCCTGCAGTTTGCTTCGATAGGGGTGTCAAGGGATCTACACCAATTCATTCCCGATATGTCAAGTAATTTATGAATATGCTTCCTTCTAAAAATTCCATGCCTTTACCTGATAACTTCATTGCCCAGAAAATACTTGAGGTTCCCTTAGTCATTTATCTCAAATTCTCAACCAACCTTTCTTTTAGAGTTTGAACTTCCTCCAAATCATCTCCTGTTATAACAATGTCATCCACATAGACTAAGCGTTGTCAATTTTCATTCCCTGTGTTCGATGAATAGAGTATGATCCACATTACTCTGAGTATATCCAAAGATCCTCATAGCCTTGTGAAATTTTCCAAACCAAGCTCTAAGTGCTTGTTTTATGCAAGATAAAGGCTTCTTAGCTTGCATATCTTCCCTTCAGTTCATTCAAGAGCAAGTCCAAGAGTTAGGAACATAAACATGCCCTTTTCTAGGTCTCCATGAAGGAACTCTTGTTTCACATCTAACTAATTGAGATTCCATCCCTTATTGTTAGAAAAGAGATCTATAAAGACCCAAAGAAATGTCTATCCTGGGTCCTCTTACTTCATATGTATTAGTCCCACATCATAGATTGAGATTACTTTCCTTCTTTTTTTACCTATATTAATGTACAAATATTCATGATGTATGCAGGAAAATTAATAAAAATTTCAATTTATTCCTCTGTATTATGGTATTCTCAACATGGTATCAGAACAATACAGTCCTTTATTTTTGGTTTTGTTTTCCTATTCCGGATCCCTCTCACGCTATGTTGGGTGGTCAGCACATGTTTAACCGCAACTCTCCTTCTCTCTGCTCTATTGGTTTCTCCCCACCCGTCCCTCCCCTTGCTTTTATAGATTTTTTCCCGTGGGTCCCGCTTGTGTGCATCTTCCGCGGATTGTCGATGCTTGCCGCGACTTCCCTTTCTTCTCGCTGCTCTCTCTTACCGCGTCTTCTTTACCGCAGTCATCTTGGTCGCCTGAAGTTTTTAGTCGGCCGCTGGGATCCTTGTTGTAGCTGCAGCTCTCCTGCTTTGCTCTTGACGTCTTCAGTTCGCTCGCAGTTCTCTCTTTGACCGCGTGTCCGCTTGCTCTCATTGGTTTGCCCGCACTCCAACAATGTTTCTCTCTTAATTAGCTGCGACCAACATACTGTTCGTTGTGTTTCTCCGTGCCTTCCTCCTCGTGCGACCTGCATCCTGATAGCTGCCTCCTGATTTAGTCGCAAGTATCGCAAGATCTTTGCCTCCAGCTGCTAAACTCGCAGCTCGCAGGAAGATTTTGGTTTCTGCTCGCCGCCGCAGCTCTCTTTTATCTAGCCGCAAGTCTTGCCACCGCCGCAACTCTCATTTCTAGCCACAACTTTTGTAACACCCCTTCCCAGTATTTCTGAAATCAGCCGTCCGGCTGGGTCAGCGATATAAAGAAAACTAGGAAACAGTATTAAAACTAGTAGCAGCAAGTAAAGAAATCTATACTAAGCAATCTAAGACTTACAACGGAAGTTTAAAAAGTAAACTAAGGGTAACCACATACCTGATATCCGGATTCACAGAGCCACTAAACAGGAAATAGAACTGAATTAACTGAAAATCTGGTTAACCATAAATAGTCTGATACAAAATAGATAAAAAACATTAATCTGTTACAATGTTCTCATCTACAAGTACATGCTGAAATAGAGTAAACTGAACAAGATAAAATAATACAAACTGATGCCACCATAATGCTCATTCTAGACGTAGTTTCCCACCTGGATCACCTGAAAAACAGTGCCCACGAAGGGTCAGAGTAAGGAAAAATAACCCCTCCTAGTGACACTAAAACCCAGTTTTACATATGAATGCATGTATGCCTTTGAAAAATAATTTTATGCATTAAAAACTTTTATGCTATGTGCTATGCATGTCTTCGCATTATTCTCTGGTCAAACATCTACTCGTACTAAGCACGTGACTTTTATTTTTCTAACTCAAGACCTGGCGTTTACTAACTAGCATACTGTCTCACGTCAGGTCTATACTTGAGTTCTAGGTGGCTTCTAACCTGCTTATCTACTAGGAAGGCTCTAGGTAGAGTAGCTCCTAACGCGCAACTGAACTGACGACCCGAGACCATCTTACGAACCCAATTGTTCTAGTGTCACGCGGACACAGTCTCGAATCTACTAACTGGCTCAAGGGAAGACACTTCCCAAGTTTGTACTACTCATAAGGTTCCATGTGCCTTATGAGAAAGGTAATGCGCCTCTACCTAGCACGAAAGACCTCTGTGTGCTGGCTGACCTTTTTGGTCTGACGCTACTCTGCAAGGGATATCTTTTCTGGTGTACTACTAAGCGACCCTTGACTTCCTGGCGGTCGACTTGAAGGGGCAATTACGCCCTTGATCGGAACAAATTTCAAACCTACGAACACGGTTAACGCTTTCGTACTCTACGTTTCTGTTCATGACCCGACTACTTGGGTCTTGGGGAAATCGTGTCACCCTACACGTTTTTCGTAACCATTTTCCTATCACCACACCTTTCTATGCATGATCATGGTACTTGAAATAAATCTATTTATGTGTATAAAATTACAATACTTGATATATCTAACTAAATGGAATTTAGATTTCCTTACAGCGGTGGTGCGGCGCTCGTACACTCGGCGCGGCGGCATCTTCTATTTCAAAGGTGATCCTACTGTTGGGGACCTTCAAGTGCTGCCCCGACTCCACCGAAAACCTGCAAAATTTAGGGCAGCCCTAAATCCAACATTTCCCCTAAGGATTTCCGGAGGAAAAATCCAAATCATCTAAGGTTGCAAGAATATAAGTGCTAGCTGTGCATATTACCTATATGCGGAGAGATTGGGGCTCTCAAAGCGTCCCACACAAAAACCCGCGGAGGATCACGACCACCAAAACCTAGAATAGGGCAATAGGAACAAAAAATTGTTTAGTCTAATCCTCTAAAACGAGGGATCTTCAAGAGGAAATCGAGATTAAGGAGGAACTCAACTCTTCCGGTTAGGGTTTGATCCAACCCCTCCCACGACCAAGGAAAGAAAAGGAATGCTTGTTGACGCCTTCAGAGGAGGGAGGAGGAGTCGAATCTGCGTTCCGGAGGAGGATCGGGCGGCGGCGAGTCCGGCGGAAGGTATCGGCTGCGGAATCGGAAGTCGACGGGTTCGCCCTTTTGCGGGAGACGGAAACAGGCGGAACGGCTTGCGGTTTTCTCCCGATAGAAGAGGTGTGCGGGATTTCTAATAGAGGGGGGTGTGACTATTTCTTATTAACCGCAAAAAGAGAGGGGGAGAGAAATTGTTATTGGCACCCCAACTCACAAAAATACTTGCATACTAACCCATTATCACCGTGCGCGCCACATCTAATATAAAATGCGTTACACACTATTATTAACGCACCAAAATAAACTAATAGACGCTAATATAAGGAAAAGTAACCTTATACCTTGACGACGAGCTCCTCGATCAAAATTGGTCGCGACTCGCCCCTACAATTTTAAATAAATTTTGCGTCAAAAATTTGGATGTTACAAATCTCCCCTCCTAACAAAAATTTTCGTCCTCGAAAATTGAAACCATACCTGAATCGAAGAGAAAAGAATAGTCTGCATTGCTCTTTAGCTCATCCTCTCGCTCCCAAGTATACTCTGGACGACCACTGTTCATCCAAAGGACCTTGACCATGCGAATCTCTCTATTTCTGAGCTTCTGAATCCTTGAGTTCACTATCCTGACTGGTCTAACTCCAATACTAAGATTTGTCTCAATTGGTGATTCCTCGACACTGATGATCTGACTGGGATCTCTGACTGCTTTCCTCAGATAGGAGACGTGGAATACATCATGTACACCACTCATTTCCTCAGGTAAGGCCAACCTATATGCAACCTCACCAACTCTTTCTAGTACCTCAAAAGGACCAACGAATCTGGGGCTCAACTTCTTCATCCGCTTTATTCTAGAGACTCCTCTTACTGGTCTGACCTTTAGATAAACGTAGTCTCCAACACTGAACTCTACTGTCCTGTGCTTCTGATCATGATACTTGGCCTGACGATCCTGAGCTGTCTTCATACGCTCCTGAATGAGCTTAATCCTATCAGTGGTCTTATCAATCCATGACTCTCTGATAGAAGATCTTTCCTCACTCTCTGCCCAACATAACGGTGTCCGACAACGTCTACCATAGAGGGCCTCGAACAGTGCCATCCCAATACTCGCCTGAAAACTGTTGTTGTAGGAGAACTCCACAAGAGTAACATACTTCTCCCACTTTCCTCCAAAATCTAGAATGCACATCCGAAGCAGATCCTCCAAAGTCCTATTAGTCCGCTCAGTCTGTCCATCGGTCTAGGGATGGAAAGCGGTGCTGAAATGTAACCTGGTACCCAAACGCTCCTGAATGTAACGCCACTCCCTGGAGGTGAATCTGCCATCTCGGTCTGATACTATAGTCTTGGGCACACCGTGAAGTCGAACTATCTCATCTAAATATAACTGGGCTAACTTCGGACCTTGATCCGTCTTCCTAAGAGGAATGAAATGGGCAACCTTAGAAAGTCGATCTACTATAACCCACACCGAATCATTCCCACTCTGCGATCTCGGCAGACCATGAATGAAGTCCATGGATATATCCTCAAATGTCCACTCGGGGATGGGAAGTGGCTGCAACTTGCCTCCAGGCCTCTGACACTCGGCCTTAACCAACTTACAAGTCTCACACTTCCCTACATAATCCGCAACATCACTCTTCAAACCTGGCCACCAGACTGTCTTCTTAAGATCTGCATACATCTTCGTGCTGCCGTGATGTATGGAATACCTGGAATTGTGTGCCTCGAAAAGAATGTCCTCCCGAAGGTGACTAACATCTGGGATGCACACTCTGTCATCATGCAATAATAACTCATCCTGAATAGAGAATCTCTCTTTCTGACCTGACTGCACTGAGATCCAAATCTCTGCCATCTTTGGATCTAACGGTATAGCTGTCCTGATCCTATCTCTAATATCGCACGAAATCTCCATCCAACTCAACCAAGCTGAACCAAAACTGCAACGGGGCACGACGACGATGTCCAGTCTCTCCAGCTCTCGAACCAACTCCTTCTGCTGAGTGAGAAGATAAAAACATGAGCCTCTCCTGCTAAGGACATCAGCTACCACATTCGCCTTTCCTGGGTGGTACTGAATGTCTACATCGTAGTCTGAAAGAAACTCTAACCATCTACGCTGCCTCAAATTGAGCTCTCGCTGATCAAAGATATACTTGAGGCTCTTATGATCAGTGAAAATCTCGCAACGCACTCCATAGAGGTAGTGTCTCCATATCTTCAGAGCATGAATGACTGCTGCAAGCTCCAAGTCATGTACGGGATAGTTCCTCTCATGAACCTTTAACTGTCTCGAAGCATATGCTACGACCCTTCCATGCTGCATAAGAACACAACCCAAACCCTGACCTGAAGCATCACTAAAAATCTGAAATCCGTTTGGTCCTGAAGGTAAACTCAAAATCGGTGCGGTCATCAATCTGTCCTTCAAGTCCTCAAAGGCTAACTCGCACTCAACAGTCCACACCATGCCCTTTCCCTTCCTAGTGAGAGAAGTCAGTGGTAGTGCTATCTTTGAGAAATCTCTGATGAATCTCCTGTAGTATCCAGCAAGACCCAAAAAGCTGCGAACCTCTGAAATTGTCGACGGTCTTGGCCAATTCTTAATAGCCTCTATCTTCTTCGGATCAACACTAACCCCTTTCTGACTGATGATGTGGCCTAAGAATGCAATCTCTGAAAGCCAAAACTCACACTTAGAAAACTTGGCAAACAACTGGTTCTTCCTGAGTGTGCTCAAAATAATTCTGAGGTGTGTTGCATGATCTTCTGCACTCTTAGAGAACACCAAAATATCATCTATGAAGACGATGGCAAAACCATCCAAGTATTCCCGAAAAACCCTATTCATCAGGTCCATAAATACTGAAGGGGCATTGGTCAGCCCGAACGGCATGACCACGAACTCGAAGTGTCCATATCTGGTACTGAATGCAGTCTTCTGTATATCCGCGTCACGAATCTTCAACTGGTGATAGCCTGATCTCAGATCTAACTTGGAAAAAGTGTTCGATCCCACCAATTGGTCGAACAAATCATCAATCCTGGGAATCGGGTACTTGTTCTTTACGGTCAGCTTATTCAATTCACGGCAGTCTATGCACAATCTCAGACTACCATCCTTCTTCTTCACAAAAAGCACTGGAGCACTCCAAGGCGAAGTACTAGGGCGTATAAAACCCAAATCAAGCAGCTCCTGCAACTGGCTCTTCAACTCTGCTAGTTTCCTTGGAGCCATCCGATATGGAGATTTGGCTACCGGTGTAGCCCCAGGCTGCAAGTCTATCGGGAACTCAATCTCTCTAACTGGAGGGGCACCAGGGAGCTCTTCCGGGAAAACATCTGGAAACTCCTGCACCACTGGTACCTCTAACAAATCAGTCTTAGGCTCCGCGCTCATCAGTACTACGAAGGTTTCACAACCTTTACTGATGCACCTTCTCGCTTGGACTGCAGATATGATCATCTTCACTACTCCCTTCAAGCCCTGAAAAGAAAAAGATGTCTGGTTGGGGCCATCAAACTGTATCTGTTTCGCCCTACAGTCAATCCTGGCGTTGACTGCAGAAAGCCAGTCCATACCAAAAATCAGGTCGAATCCTGCTATAGGTAGCTGCAAAGCTTGCACGATAATCTCGGTATCACCAAACTGTACCGGTACCCTGCACTTATCTCTGGTCTGCAGAAGGGATCCATTCGGCATCATGACTTCCAGCGGTACTGACTCTGGGAAGACTTCTAAATCCAACTTACGTACTAGAGATTCCGCGATAAACGAGTGCGAGACACCCGTATCAAACAGAATCTTAGATGGTAAATTTCGAATCATAAGGATGCCTACATGAATGATTTATGAAGGATGAAAAATTTAATGTGTCACTACGGAAGATTTAAAACCAACTTGTTAAGCAAACAACACTTACCTGTCACAACATCCTCCTGATCCTTCGCCTCCTGCTGACCCAACCCATAAGCTCTGGGCTGCACTAAATCTCGACCCTGCTGTGGTCTCCCATCAGTAATCATCAACGCTTTGCCCTTATCTACCCTGCTAGAGCCACCAACCTCGTACTTCGACTGCATGGATAAATTACGTTAAAAATCTATCGTAATTACACAAATGTAATCAAAACAAAAGGATCTTGATTACCTGATTTGTCCCAGCTTCCTGACAGAAGCGAGCTATGTGTCCAGGTTGTCGGCACTTGTAACATACGTCTGCACTGGCCAAACACTCTCCTGAATGACGACGCTGACACTTGGGACACGTGGGATAGTCCTTGCTCCGGTCACCAGATTGACCATTCTTCTTAGCATCGGGCTTCGGCTTCTTGCTCCAGTTCTTTCCTTGATCGTTTCTGCTCTGCTGCGGCTGATGCGAATCCTGAGATCGCTTCGCACGGAAACTACTTCGCTTCTGAACCTTCTGCTGGTCAGCCTCCAGTCTGCGAGCCGTATCCACTAAGCTCCTGTAATCAGCGTTGACCATAGTCATCAGCGGCTGTCTCAACGATTCACGCAAACCATCCACGAAGCGACTGCACCTCTCAGTCTGATCTCCCTGCATCACGCCCGCATATCGAGCCAGATGAGTCAGCTCTCGTTCGTACTCAGTAACTGTCCTGTCCCCCTGGAAAAGCCTCAGATACTTCTCCTGGAGACCTCGTCGTGCGGAAGGAGGCACGAACCAACTAGCAAGAGCTCTAGAGAACTCGCCCCAAGTAAACATGTATGGTGTACGACCTGGCCAAAAGTATGGTCATACCATTTTAAAATTAAAACATTACTTTCTAAGATAAAGGAATTGATCATAACATTTTACCTGCAGGATCATCTGCCCGGTATTTGTCCCACCAGACCTTTGCCTCTCCCCGGAGGAGGAAAGCTGCCAGAGGAACTTTCTTATTCTCCGGGCACTCTAAAACATTCAGCAGGTCTCTGGTGTTAGCTATCCAATCATCTGTATCCATCGGGGTCTCATCCCCACTGTAGTTCGAAGGCTGAAGTTCTCTAAAATTTCTCAAATAGCGCTCCAGGGTCCTCTCCACCGGTGCTGCTGCAGGAGCTGGCGCAGGGACTGGTACTTGAACTGGAGCTGGAAACCCTGCAACCAGTCCTCTCTGAAACTCCATCAAGGCAACAGTAACCGCCTTGGCAATCTGAGATGCTATGTCAGTGCCCTCTGGAGCTGCTGGAACTGGTGGTACCTGAGGCACGGCAGCGTCTCCCATGGTTGCACTAGGAACCGAATTCTGGCGTGAAGATTCACCTTGTTCACTAACTCGTGGTGCCTGATAGAATATAAAAAGGAAAACTGATTATTTATCGAGCATCTAAGAAATCTGGCTTAGCAACTTATTTCGTACTCTAGCGAACACTAGGGTTTAATCGCACTTAAAATACTTTACTGACAAGAGTTTACTCTTATATGCTCCTATGGCTCTGTGAATTCTTTCTAGGGTCCAGGGATCCTAAACCTCCCTCTGATACCAATTTGTAACACCCCTTCCCAGTATTTCTGAAATCAGCCGTCCGGCCGGGTCAGCGATATAAAGAAAACTAGGAAACAGTATTAAAACTAGTAGCAGCAGGTAAAGAAATCTATACTAAGCAATCTAAGACTTACAGCGGAAGTTTAAAAAGTAAACTAAGGGTAACCACATACCTGATATCCGGATTCACAGAGCCACTAAACAGGAAATAGAACTGAATTAACTGAAAATCTGGTTAACCATAAATAGTCTGATACAAAATAGATAAAAAACATTAATCTGTTACAATGTTCTCATCTACAAGTACATGCTGAAATAGAGTAAACTGAACAAGATAAAATAATACAAACTGACGCCACCATAATGCTCATCCTAGACGTAGTTTCCCACCTGGGTCACCTGAAAAACAGTGCCCACGAAGGGTCAGAGTAAGGAAAAATAACCCCTCCTAGTGACACTAAAACCCAGTTTTACATATGAATGCATGTATGCCTTTGAAAAATAATTTTATGCATTAAAAACTTTTATGCTATGTGCTATGCATGTCTTCGCATTATTCTCTGGTCAAACATCTACTCGTACTAAGCACGTGACTTTTATTTTTCTAACTCAAGACCTGGCGTTTACTAACTAGCATACTGTCTCACGTCAGGTCTATACTTGAGTTCTAGGTGGCTTCTAACCTGCTTATCTACTAGGAAGGCTCTAGGCAGAGTAGCTCCTAACGCGCAACTGAACTGACGACCCGAGACCATCTTACGAACCCAATTGTTCTAGTGTCACGCGGACACAGTCTCGAATCTACTAGCTGGTTCAAGGGAAGACACTTCCCAAGTCTGTACTACTCATAAGGTTCCATGTGCCTTATGAGAAAGGTAGTGCGCCTCTACCTAGCACGAAAGACCTCTGTGTGCTGGCTGACCTTTTTGGTCTGACGCTACTCTGCAAGGGATATCTTTTCTGGTGTACTACTAAGCGACCCTTGACTTCCTGGCGGTCGACTTGAAGGGGCAATTACGCCCTTGATCGGAACAAATTTCAAACCTACGAACACGGTTAACGCTTTCGTACTCTACGTTTCTGTTCATGACCCGACTACTTGGGTCTTGGGGAAATCGTGTCACCCTACACGTTTTTCGTAATCGTTTTCCTATCACCACACCTTTCTATGCATGATCATGGTACTTGAAATAAATCTATTTATGTGTATAAAATTACAATACTTGATATATCTAACTAAAAGGAATTTAGATTTCCTTACAGCGGTGGTGCGGCGCTCGTACACTCGGCGCGACGGCATCTTCTATTTCAAAGGTGATCCTACTGTTGGGGACCTTCAAGTGCTGCCCCGACTCCACCGAAAACCTGCAAAATTTAGGGCAGCCCTAAATCCAACATTTCCCCTAAGGATTTCCGGAGGAAAAATCCAAATCATCTAAGGTTGCAAGAATATAAGTGCTAGCTGTGCATATTACCTATATGCGGAGAGATTGGGGCTCTCAAAGCGTCCCACACAAAAACCCGCGGAGGATCACGACCACCAAAACCTAGAATAGGGCAATAGGAACAAAAAATTGTTTAGTCTAATCCTCTAAAACGAGGGATCTTCAAGAGGAAATCGAGATTAAGGAGGAACCGACTCACCGGAACCAAAACGGAACTCAACTCTTCCGGTTAGGGTTTGATCCAACCCCTCCCACGGCCAAGGAAAGAAAAGGAATGCTTGCTGGCGCCTTCAGAGGAGGGAGGAGTCGAATCTGCGTTCCGGAGGAGGATCGGGCGGCGGCGAGTCCGGCGGAAGGTATCGGCTGCGGAATCAGAAGTCGACGGGTTCGCCCTTTTGCGGGAGACGGAAACAGGCGGAACGGCTTGCGGTTTTCTCCCGATAGAAGAGGTGTGCGGGATTTCTAATAGAGGGGGGTGTGGCTATTTCTTATTAACCGCAAAAAGAGAGGGGGAGAGAAATTGTTATTGGCACCCCAACTCACAAAAATACTTGCATACTAACCCATTATCACCGCGCGTGCCACATCTAATATAAAATGCGTTACACACTATTATTAACGCACCAAAATAAACTAATAGACGCTAATATAAGGAAAAGTAACCTTATACCTTGACGACGAGCTCCTCGATCAAAATTGGTCGCGACTCGCCCCTACAATTTTAAATAAATTTTGCGTCAAAAATTTGGATGTTACAACTTTCTCCTTTTTAGCCGCAGATCTTCCTACCTAGTTGTGGCCGCTGGTATGTGTCTAGTCGTAAGTCTCTTCTATCCAGGGTATTGCTCTAGCTGCTACAGCTCCTAACCACCCCAGCTCTGTGCTTCTAGTTCACCTTTCTTGCTGCATGATCTCTTTATCTGCTCTAGCCGCCTGTGTGCTCCATGGAGTCCATTGATTCACTCTCCCTTCCTGCTCGTGCTGCAATACCTATTCCTGTAGTTCGTGAGGAGCTGCAGATCACCACTATTTCTCTTAGTGGGAAGAAGAATTTTGTTGAGTGAGTGCATTTTGTCCGTCGCTTTCTTCAGACTAAGGGTCTTTTGCATCATTTAACTAAGGGCACCCCTTCTGCTCCCACTGATGTCTGGCTTCGTGATGATGGACGTGTCCAAAATTGGATCCTCAACTCCCTAGATGGTGAACCTTATCGTATGACCATGTGTCATGAGACGACCAAGGCTATGCGGGATGAACTCCATTCCCTATATTCCGACAAAGATAGTCTTCAACATCTGTTTGACATCATCACAGATCTTCAATCTCTAGACTCAGCAGGTGCTGATGACTTAACCTTCTTTATTGCGCGATCCAAAACTTTGGTTGAGGCATGGATTCAACATCAAGCTTCTACTACTGATCTTACTGCGCAACGTGCTCAAAAAGAAGCTGTTGGTATTTCCATGATAATGGCTCGTGTTCCGCCTCATCTTCACAGTGTTCGGGCTCAGATACTCTCCTCCTCCACTATTCCCTCTCTCTCCGATGTTTGCTCAATGTTGTTAAATGTGACACCACCCCCAGATGCTCCTGGACCTCTCTCTGGCTCTACTCTAGCACTCATCTGTCTCTCCATCCCCTCCTCCATCTACCCGAGGAGGTCGCACCGGCTACCGAGGGAGAGGTCGCCACAGTAGGTCTAAATTCAAGTGTACTCACCGTGGCAGGGATGGACATATTGAGACAACTTATTATAGTAAACATGATCTGCCTCCTCCACCTAATGTCTTCGTTGTTGATGCCACATCTTCTACCGCTCGCGTCGATATTGAAGCTATGCGCCTCCAGCTCCATTATCTCCACGGGTTACTTAATCGTCTGTCTGGCTCCGTTGTCTCTATCTCCAAAGATGGTATCACTTGTCTCTCCAATAGTCCACGTTGGATTGTGGACTCTGGTGCCACTCACCATATCTCTTCGCAAAAACTATCTCAATACTTGGTATCTTTGCACCCAAGTTTATCACAGTGACTGATGGAGACACTGTAATACCCCAACCTAGTTTAACAACCCATCAGCCGTCCGAGCGGGTCTAGCGACAAGAAATCAACTTAAGAAATATTATTAAAACTAGTACATAACAGGAATAAATGAAAAGAATTGAAATGTAAACTTACAACTGAAGTTGCATAAGAATCTAAGGTTAAAAGTGTACCTCATCCTAGTGATTTCACAGAGCCACTAAAATGGAATAGGAAACAAATAAATACATATCTGAAAGTTTTACAACAAGTCTGATACAAGAAAATCTTAAACATTAATATTACATATATCCAAAACTAAACAATATGGTATTAGAAGCAAAACAACGACTGAAAGGAAACAAACTATATGACCGACTCCATAATCACACTCATCCTAGGCGCAGTTTCCCACTTGGGTCCCCTGTAAAAACATGCCCAAACATTGGTCAGGCCAAATGGAGAGTAAGAAAAACTATTACTCCTAGTGACACTAAAATTGCTCTAGAAGAAAGTATGCATGCTTGAAAATACTTTTGGGCTATAAGAAAAACTGTATGCTAGTGTTTGTTGCATGGTTTTCTAAAAATAAAACTAACAATATAAATGACTGTTCTAATTAGTCATAAACTATGATGTTTTCTCAAATTCCTAATACTTTGGTTATCTAGGAGTTTCTAAAGTTCAGTCTAAACTTGAGTTCTAATTTCACTTATGGTTGTTCTTTGACAGAGTTCTAGGCTGAGTAGATCCTAACGCGCAATACTATTCTAACGATGCGAGTCTTACTAACGAACCCAAGTGTTCTAACGTCTCACGGACACAGACTCGAATATACTAATTTCTAAAGCGGGATACATCCCCCAAATAATTTGTCTCATAGGGTATACTACCACCCACGAGAATGATAGTGCGCTTCTATCAAACACGGGAGAAGATCTCCACCGTACCTACCAAACATTTTTTGTCTAATGCTACTCTGCTTGTGAACATGTGCGTATAGTTAAGGCAATTCACCAAATTGGTTTAAGATGACTATAACCACATTTCTAACTTTAATGCTTCCTGTTCGTCAATCTAACCGAGTGACTATACTGTTCGTATGGTCTAACTGTTTGGGACTTATTAAAATTAAACATATACTGCATATACTAGCTACACAAATAATTGCATTAGTCATCTCTATTGATAGTAGAAATTTTCTATAAAATCGTATCAATTTTACTGAATTATACTAAACATAATTATACAGGCTATCTGATATGTCTAGCCAAGAAGAATAAGAATTTCTTACCGCAGGGTTGCGTCGTTCGTATACCCGATGTGGCGGCATGGTTTCTTTAGAAAAGTAATTTGAACCCCTAATTGACCTCTAATTGGCAAGGACGCTAATCTTCTTGAGCAACCTAAAACAAGACACTTAACATACCCGTTACTCTATCTGAAATTTAAGTAATATAAGTCTATAGTGACAGAAAGACGTTTACCACTTCTCCAACAGTGGAGGTTGTTATTTCTGTTACGGATAATGCCCTCCTAAGCTGGATGTTGTGCCTCACAACCCTAACAAAAATTTATAAAATCATACGTCCATAACACGGTTCTAACATTATTGCTAACTGAAATCAAAAAAGATTTCGCCAAACCTAATTGGAAAGGAAAAGGGATGAGATATCGACCTTTAATTTCGATTGAGAGCCCCGCTGGACGCTTCAGAAATTTCTGCTAGCAAGAAACTTCGATTAAAGGCTCGGGGATGGAGCAGGAAGTCGAAAAACGCATGGAAACAAAAGGAGGCGTGGCTGGAGAAGCTGCTGGGATGCCTCAGGTCACTGGACCTGTGCCTGAACTGATGGCAGTCGGCGGAAAACCGAGCCAACGGGCTGGAGACAGCTTCAGCGGCGTCTATGGAGGTGGAAAGTTCCGTCGCCAACAACGACCGAGCGGGAGACTTCCTTGCCGACGTTGGAAGAGAGGGACGACTGCGAAACTGCTTCTCGGGAGAGGTTAGCGACAAAAACCGCAAAGTAGGGTTATTGGCCCAAGGGATTTGCGGGATTATATCATTACCGAGCGACGCCCGAGCGGTTAGATCATGCGGGAGAAACAAATTGCGTAACCGCCTATGAGCCCAACGACTGAAAGGAAAAGCATGCCCAAACATGGGTCAACCCAAATGAAGAGTAAGAAAAACTATTCCTCCTAGTGACACTAAAATTGCTCTAGAAGAAAGTATGCATGCTTGAAAATACTTTTGGGCTATAAGAAAAACTGTATGCTAGTGTTCGTTGCATGGTTTTCTAAAAATAAAACTAACAATATAAATGACTGTTCTAATTACTCATAAACTATGATGTTTTCTCAAATCCCGAATACTTTGGTTATCTAGGAGTTTCTTAAGTTCGGTCTAAACTTGAATTCTAATTTCACTTATGGTTGTTCTTTGACAGAGTTCCAGGCTGAGTAACTCCTAACGCGCAATACTAGTCTAACAATTCAAGTCTTACTAACGAACTCAAGTGTTCTAGCATCTCATGGACATAAACTCAAATATATTAATTTCTAAAGCGGGATACATCCCCCAAATAATTTGTCTCATAGGGTATACTACCACCCACGAGAATGATAGTGCGCCTCTATCAAACACGGGAGAAGATCTCCACCGTGTTTACAAAACATTTTCTGTCTAATGCTACTCTGCTTGTGAACATGTGCGTATAGTTAAGGCGATTCACCAAATTGGTTTAAGATGACTAGAACCACATTTCTAACTTTAATGCTTCCTGTTCGTCAATCTAACCGAGTGACTATACTGTTTGTATGGTCTAACTGTTTGAGACTTATTAAAATTAAACACATACTGCATTAGTCATCTCTATTGATAGTAGAAATTTTCTATAAAATCATATCAATTTTACTGAATTATATTAAACATAATTATACAGGCTATCTGATATGTCTAGCCAAGAAGAATAAGAATTTCTTACTGCGGGGTTGCGTCGTTCGTACACCTGACGTGGCGGCATGGTTTCTTTAGAAAAGTAATTTGAACCCCTAATTGACCTCCAATTTGCAAGGACGCTAATCTTCTTGAGCAACCTAAAACAATGCACTTAACATACCCATTACTCGATCTGAAATTTAAGTAATATAAGTCTATGGTGATAGAAAGACGTTTACCACTTCTCCAACAGTGGAGGTTGTTATTTCTGTTACGGATAACGCCCTCTCCTAAACTGGATGTTGTGCCTCACAACCCTAACAAAAATTTATAAAATCATACGTCCATAACACAGTTCTAACATTATTGCTAACTGAAATCAAAAAAGATTTCGCCAAACCTAATTGGAAAGGAAAAGGGATGGGATATCGACCTTCAATTTCGATTGAGAGCCCCACTGGACGCTTCAAAAATTTTTGCTAGCAAGAAACTTCGATTAAACGCTCGGGGATGGAGCAGGAAGTCGAACAACGCATGGAAACAAAAGGAGGCGTGGCTGGAGAAGATGCTGGGATGTCCCAGGTCGCTGGACGCCTGGACCTGCGCCTGAACTGACGGCAGTCGGCGGCAAATCGAGCCGACGGGCTGGAGACAACTTCAGCGGCGTCTATGGAGGTGGAAAGTTCCGTCGTCTGCAACGACCGAGCGGGAGACTTCCTTGCCGACGCCGGAAGAGAGGGACGACTGCGAAACTGCTTCTCGGGAGAGGCTAGCGACAAAAACCGCGATGTAGGGTTACTGGCCCAAGGGATTTGCGGGATTATTACATTACCGAGCGACGCCCGAGCGGTTAGATCGTGCGGGAGAAACAAATTGCGTAACCGCCTATGGGCCAAACTGGCACCTCTTTAGAAATGAAGAGATTTCATCAAATATTACAAAATTGTCATTAGCTAACTTTACTAATACTAGAAAAATTTATGCGTTACATCCTCGCACTAAACACACACAAAAAATCTACGTGCGTCGAACACCTATTCAACGATTACCACAAAACTAACAATCAATGTACAAGATTTAACCCTACTAAAACCGTATATCGCTGAGACGCTGCCGCGATCAGTTTCGCTCGCACTCATACCCTTTAATTGAATTATGTTTTGAATCAGTAAACAGATGTTACAGACACCGCTCCTGTCTCTGGCCTTGCTAATATGTCTCTCAGCCCCTCTATCTCTCTTCGCTTGGTTCTTCATGTTCCGGGCTCTCATTTCAATCTACTTTATGTTAGTCGGCTTACTGAAGATTTTGATTGTTCTATGACCTTCACGTTTTCTTCTTTTGTGGTTCAGGATCGACGGACGCGAAATATCGTTAGTAAAGGACGATTGTGCAACTGGCTCTACCTTATGGACGTTTCTCCCACCATTCTCTCATCTGTCACGTCTATGGAGTGGTATCGGCGTCTTGAGCATGCTGCTCTTCCAATTCTCAAGAAGACTCTTCCTGACTACCTCTTCTTGCTTTTTCCTGCGAGTCATGTATCTTTGGAAAACACCATCAATCTTCTTTTCCTCCTCATTGTATTCAGAGCGATACTCTTTTTGATTTAGTGCATTCAGATGTTTGGGGCCCATATAAAATTGCTAGTCTTTCTGATTATCGTTATTTCAATACTTTTATTGATGATTATTCTCGTATGACGGGATTATACTTACTTCGCGATCGATCAGATCTAACTCGTGTGTTTCGGGCCTTTATTATTGAGACTCACACTCAATTTTCTTGCACAATTAAATTTATCCTTACAGATAATGCTCGTTAATACACCAGTCATGCGTTTGATGATCTCTGTACTGAGTTTAGGATCCTCCATCACACCTCTTGTGCTTATACTCCCCAACAGAACGGTGTGGCTGAGCGCAAGAATCTACATCTTCTTGATGTTGCTCGCTCCCTCATGTTTCAAATGCAGGTTCCCAAGGCTTATTGACACTCTGCAGTTTATACGACATGCTATCTCATCAATCGTCTACCATCCTCCATTCTCAGCTATGCCACTCCGTTTAGTCTTCTCAGCTATGCCACTCCGTTTAGTCTTCTATTTTTCATGTCTTGCCAAATCAACTTCCAAGGACTATTATTTATTTCTTAAAATAGGTAGAATAACGATTGTATTTTATCCCTGATTATTGCCGTGTCTGGTTCCAAGAAATTAGTCATTGGATTCCTTCTGAGAAGTCTACGTTACTCTGAGAAATTTGAGTACTTTTGAGAAGATGTCGACACATCTCTTGAATATATATATATGCGTTGCGTCGAATACTATTCGACGTCATTGCGAAGAATTCACTTTGAGAATTTGACATCACTTTGAGAATTCGACGTAGCTTTGAGAAATCTGGGTAACTTTGAGAGGAAGTCGATGCAACTCTAAATTTATATCGACGTTGCGTCGATGTAGCTTTGAGAAATCTGGGTAACTTTGAGAGGAAGTTGATTTAACTCTAAATTTATATCGACGCTGCGTCGATTTCTTTCGATGTTGCGTCGAAGATTATTCAATTCTACTCTGGAGAATGTCTGACACTTTAAGATCTTCTATGCTTTCTTTAGTTACATAGATTTGTCCTTGACTTAAATTATCCTTCTATACAACATGAGTAATAATAATATTCTAATTCACCACTCTTCAAACTGTAAATCAAATGAAGACGTGAGTTTTTCGCAATTATCTTCCCCTATTTGATATATCAGTTTTTACAAGAATGTTGAGTGATTTTTTCAATAGAGGAAACATGAAATTTAGGCAAAACACCATTACATTGCACTGATAAGAATAATCATTGATGCCATCAATCAAAAATTTTAGGATAAAGAGTTTGAACATGATCCAGTCATCATGGACACAGTATTTTATAATATTTAGTTAGTATTTGTTGATAATTTATAGTTGTTCTAAATATTTTTAAAGTGAGTCCTAATTTACTTACAAATAGAGAGAGAAGAGCATATGGATATAAAAAAGAAGAATACAAGAAAAAGGAAGACTAGACTCTATCCTTAACATGTTCTTTAAGATAAGGACAATACATATGACAGCCACATTTGCCTCTCACTCCCCCTAGATTGTGCCGTCTTTATCTGCAACAAACACTTGTTGGGCAGTAAGCTTCTGTGGTTGAAGAGTAGGAAGATCCAGATGGGGAGAACCAATGCCAGAGGATGCGTGTCCACTGGCACTCTTTCCCCTGAACGGAGCTTAGCATTCCTCGCTGGAATGCTTAAGCATCTAGTGAGCTCATGTGGCATTTTCATTTCTTACAAGAGGTTGTGTAACATCAACCTCGTGCAGGGAAATGAATTCCAGTGGCCATATGTGTCATTTTCCTGCGCATGCATATTTCTTACTAGGAAATACCATTTTCCCCTTCTTGATTCTATAGAAGATAGAGATCAAGACCATTCTATAAAGGAATGATTCAGAAGAAGAGTTGAAGATGTTGCTTGAAGGAGACAATTGTCTGAAGTTTTTAAGGGTTATAGAAGGTAAGAATGACGAGAAATGTAAGATATATAAAGATGAGTGAGATGCACATACGAAACAGTTCTTAAATAGACAAGATATTTGACTTAACTTAAATGCAATGGCGATTCAAATCGTTTGACCAAAAGACAGTTGGGAGAAATAAAGTCGCGACTGTTCGGCATGTGAGTGTTCTGAGTTCTTTAACTCTCAAGTGACAAATTTTTGATATGTTTGAGGACACACAAAGTTCTCTTATCATTCACTGCATGCAATTCTAGTGCATGTGATCAGAGCCTCTAAGTCCTAGACTTTTACTAATCATGAGCATTTTAATTTTCATGACTTGTACCCTAAGTCCTATTAACTATTCCAGCAGTTGAGTATTTTTTGTTAATGTGTCCATTCCACATCTGGTTTATGGGGGGACTGTTCCGTTCCTGCATTAAGAATAAACATTAGACAGAGCCTAGTATACCTTAGGTCCTGTTTGTCTAGTATAATAATTAATGTGGGAATATAAAGGATTTCTCATGTTACTCCTAGTATGAGAGGTTGCTGATAGATCATACCAGTAATCTTTCATAAAGTGCCCTACCTTCTGACAAAAATGACACTCATATTTATTGTATCTAGTTTTTGTTTTCATGTAATTATTAGGAGAGTGATTGTGAGAGGTGCTTAAATAGATTCCATTAGGTCTGCTGCAAAGAAAAGCAACAGTCTGGGAGTAAATGTCAGGTCGAATAGTATTCGAAGCATATGAGTTGCGTCTTCTACGAAACTTAATAGTTGCGTCAAATAGATTTCAACATGACATAGTTGCGTTGAGTAGTATTCGACGCATACTTTGAATACTAGGGATTACTTAGATTTTTGTAATATTTCTTTTTTCTCCAGCTGAATTTCTTGGAGCTTTTCCAAGGATTCCTTCCTGAACGTATGAGTTTGGAAGGTTCATATTGTTATCATTATTGTTTGATTTTGATATTGAAGGAATGTCTTCAACTACAGGGACTTGAGTTTTGCCTTTTAGTTTAACAAAGCCCATTAGGTTTTTCTAGGCAGGTGTGTTAGAGGTACCTTGAGCAGTTGAGGCATTAATATCCAAGCGTAAGTGTCTGAATCTCACATTGAGATATTTTCAGTTATATCTTTGAGCTTGTTTGTTTTTTCCATTAAGACAATCCTCAAAATTTTTTGCTTTTCTAAGAGACTCCTGAAGGTCAACATTTTCTGCCTTCAGGGCTATTATAGATTTATTCAAGATGACTATTTCACATCTTAATTCATAATTTTGTGGATTGGATACTTCTTGAGTTAGATCAACAATATCTTTTTTAGAGATTCAATTTCTTTTTCTGCCTTTTCATTTTCAAGGCACATTTTCTTGAAAAATTATTTAAACTCATCTGCTTTGAAGTCAATTTCATCAAGTAAGGTTACCTTTTTTTCCTCTTGAGGAAGTTCATCAAAGGAACTGTCCTCTTCAGAGTTGTCCTCTTCTTTATCTTCTGAGCTTGAGGAGCTGTCCTCTTCAGTGTTGCTCTAGGTTTCACGCATGAAACCACTCCCCTTCTTCTTTAGGTACTTCTTCTTTGGATCATATTTCTTCTTATGATCCTTAAATGTGACCTGCTTTACACAAGTAAGACAAATTATATCTTTAGAAGGATTCTTGTCATCCTTCTGGATCTTTCAGACTTGATCCACTTCTTGAATCTTCTTGCTAGAATACTCATCACTTAATTCTCAACAAGTGGTTTTCCTTCATTACTGGCCTTCAAGGCAGTAGATTTGTCCTTGGTGGAGGAGGAACTCTTTACATTATAGCTTCTGCTGCTCTGGTCTTAAAGATAAATTCATAAAATTTGAGCTTACCTAGGAGATTCTCAGTAGTGATCTCCCTTTGACACCTATACTCTCTTATAGCCCAGATTCTGTTGCCCCATGAGCTTGAGAGGCACATGAAGAGCTTATCATTGATCTCGGTTATTGAGATCTCCTTGTTAGGTTCTTCAATTTACTTACTATAATGCTGAATCTGGTGTACATATCAACTATGGTTTCTTCAACTCATTTCTTGAAATTTTCATATTACGAAATGAGAGAAGATCTCTTATCTCTCCTTTCATTAGAAGATCCCTCTACCATTCTTATGAGAGAGTCCCATATTTTCTTGGCAGATTGGCAATCCACAACTTTTTGAAAAATGTCATTAGACATTGTGGGACTAGTATGTTCATGGCTTTTTTATTGTTAGATCTAGTATTCTTGTCAGTCTATGTCCATTTAGCCTTAGGATTTGGTGCCAACTTTCCAATAGTGTCCAACTTTGATGGGATTACAAGACCTGCCAAAATTTAGTCAAAAATGTCCTCATCAATAGGGTTCATATATAATTTAATTTTAGATTTCCAGAAAAGAAATTGATTTAAGTTACAAATAGGAGTCTTGTAGTTGCATAATGATGGCGATCGACGACCCGCGCGCGTCTATTCCCGCAAGAGGCAAAACTATGGCTCCCAATCGGACGACCATAAATGTTCGGCCCGATCGGGGGCTAAATACATCAAAATAATAAAAACTAATATATCAAATTGGCTCGGAACAACCCTCCGGGCGCAACCTCAGGCTCGGATCGCCCGACCGGGTCGTCGATCACCGCCTCCTGCGAGAATAAACGCGCCCGGGTCGTCCATCGCCATCACATAATCTCTGCCTCGTGGTGTGTTCATATTTGTGATATAAACTTTTCTCAAGTGATTGGATTCTCAGATATTTTGTTGATCAAGATGTTAACCTTTTCTGATCAACTTCCCTTTGATATCAATTGAAAGAGCAGATAATCTCTTGAGAAATACTCTAGAGGGGGGTGGGGGTGGGGTGGGGTGAAGAGTTTATTTAAATTTTAAGAGACTGTTTTCTTGTTTTCACAGATTCACACTACAATAGTTTATATCACAACGCAACAATCACAATTAAAGAAAAGCTCAGAAGCGACATAGAAAGAAAATACACAGAAGACACATAAGTTTATAATGGTTCCCCAAATGTTGGGTACATCCACTCTTTGGCCTCAACAAGAATTCACTATCAGTAGTGCTAAGTATTTTGATAAGGAGACTCTTAGAACTAGGAATTTTGATAAGGTGTTCAAAAACCATAGAGTCTTTTGATAAGGAGACTCTCAGAACAAGGAGTTTTGATAAAGTGTCCAAAAACCACCGAGGCTTTTGATAGGGAGACTCTTAGAATCACTGAATCATTTGATGATGGATTCTCAGGATTCCTTGTTAACAATTTGAGGTGAGGTGAAGTTTTCACAAAAACATCTCCTTTCAACAGATTTCTAGAGAAGAAGTTTTAATAGCACTGTGTGGATTCTGACAGGAATTAGCAGCAACTTCTTGGTTGAAGAAGAGAAAATTGATTCTCAAAAGGATAGAGAATTTTGTTGTTATCTTATGAGAATATAAAACTTCTTGTATCGCTGTCTTGCTGTTCTTCAGAGTTGAGAAATATCTAGTTAGAAAAAGAGGAAGAAGAAAAGAAGTGATTCCCTAGATTTTTCTTTTACATGGCTTTTATCATTTTGAATTGTCTATTGTATCTCCTTTTATATTCCTTCTTATTCTTTGACAAAAAATCGAATGCAGGTTTTTCAAACCCTTTCCAATTAAAACCTTCTGAGTATTCAATGTTGATGAATCATATTTCTTCATGCCTTACTAAATCAAGTTCCAAGAACTATTATTTCTTTCTTAAAATAGGTAGAATAACGGTTGTATTTTATCCCTAATTACTGTGGTGACAGGTTCCAAGAAATTAGTCGTTGGAGGCCTTCTGAGAAGTCTACACAACTCTGAGTACTTTTGAGAAGATGTTGGCGCAGTTCTTGAATATATATATCGACGTTGCGTCGAATATTATTCGATGTCACTTTGGAGAATTCGACGTCATTTTGAGAATCCAACGTAGCTTTGAGAAGTTTGAGTAACTTTGAGAGGAAGTCAACGCAACTCTGAATATATTTTGATGTTGCGTCGAAGACTATTCTATGCTACTCTGGAGAATGTCTGTCACTTCGAGATCTTCTATGTTTTCTTTAGTTACACATGTGTCTTTAAATCAAATTACCCTTCTATATAACATGTGTAATATCCTAATTAATCACTCTTCAAACTGTATATCAAATCAAGTGGTGGATTTTTCCCAATACGGAATACTCCGCTAGTGGCGTCTCAAAATGGATTAGCGGAACGACAACTTGATGTAAGTTTAGTGAGTCATTAAGCTTGTTATAAGACATTTCCCTAACAGTACACCGTAAGTATACATTACGGGATATATATACCAATTTTTTATATTTAAAACAATATTAAGCTAATGATGAATTATATGTTCACGAATGTTATAATGATAAAACTTGACGGAAAGATGCATGTTAAAAATTGAAAAGACTATGTATGAGAAATTGTAATTCCACCTTCACTCTATATAATGTATCTTTGATTTCGGCTGGATCTTTGATATAGTATGTAGTTTTGAAGGATGTGTTACAAAGATCATGAAAGCTTAACAGAGATGAAAGAATTGCCAAAATGTTAAAAGTGAAATAAATGAAAGTATACAAACAAAGAAAAAAAATGAAATAACAATTGAGACAATGGGGAGTGGTTCATGTGACCATGCAGGATTGCCTGACCAAACACAACCTTAGTCTTTTAGTTTCTCTCCTCTTCTCCTCTTCCCTAGTTAGGGTTAGAGTTAGGCAATACTCCCCTCTTTCTCCCCTTCCTGCTGTCGAGCACGACTCTTATCTCTATCCCACCTTCGGCGAAGCTACCGTCCACTTTACGGGAGTCCCGCATCAAAATAATGACAAGCTTTCATGAGGGTGCTATAAAATATTATGCAATCATTAAAAGATGAATCACTTTCATGAAAACTGTTTATATGTGCACAAGGTTCTGTTTGAATTTAATTTTTGAGTTACTTATTACATAACATAATTCTTTCCCTTTCATATGGTATCAATGTGTTTTTAGGATTTTCTTGTATTATTTATTTTCCAGTGCTGTTTTGCAGATGTATAATTATTGCACCAACCACTTCACAATATCTTCCTCAAGTCTGGAGGGGTTCAGTTGTTCTTTCTCTTGTGTGGTTTTTTCATAGCTGGAAAACTAATGTTATTGCCCGTGCTTTGGAAAAGCCTGCTACCCTTGGTCTTGACAGAGAAAAGATATTAACATTAGAGAAAATTTCATCTATGGGTCTTCTTGTATTAGGAGCAATAGCTCTAGCTGAGGCATGTGGTGTGGCCGTGCAGTCAATATTAACTGTTGGAGGCATAGGAGGTAATATTGAATTCCAATCACATGAACTGCAGTATCTTCCTAGTTAACAATTTATTGTATTTTGCTCTATCTAGTTACTATTATCTGTCATGTTTGTGCTTCTTTTGTCAAGAATATTGTTCTAGATGCTACCCAGATTTGCCCCAACTGCCACAATACAACTGCTGTCCACCACTTCGGATTGTTACCGCTACTACTATATGTTATAGCTACTTGCCCATTTATCTAGTCTTAGTATTTTATATATTTAATATTTTCCTTGTCTTTAGTAATTTTTGCTTATGCCATTATCAAGTCCTATATGAGGACACCTTGGGGTCTTGTAATATCATGCATGATAAGAAGCCTAATTTCTTGTCCTCTTGTGCAAGATTTTTGGAAGCTCTCTCCTCTAACGACTCGCTTAGGAAGCCGCAGTTAAGGCTCCACTATATCTCCCGCCACCGACATCTTCCCCCTTTGTCCACCACTCTGAGTAGTCCCATAATGACTTGGTATCAGAGATTTTGATCCCCCTCTCTTCTCCGTCAAATCCTCCAGCCTCTCCAAATCAGAGTATCTTCCTTCGCGCCACTTCCGCGAACTCCCAAATCCCGAGCCGTATCCATTCCTTTCATCCGGAAGCCACCTCCATTTTCGGCTGCATCGTTCCCATTGTTGAGGTATATTGATATAATGGTAATGGGTCTTTATTAGGTTTTGGTCAGGATCCGATAAGAATCCAATAACCCGTCAGGGATTTTGGGTTACGCCTATAAATACCTCTGCTGGGGGCAACGTGGAGGTCGTTCCAAACTGACGGCCACACAGGATGCTTCGTGCACTCTTACATTCTCGAAGATTTTTGTTTGAGTGCCGTAGCCCCCAATCTACCGTGCAACCCTGCCGCTCTCGTTTTTCTCTGTGAACACGCTGCGCCGCTTGTTCTCTCATGATTTTTGTCGTCGTCACTCGTCGCAATCCGGTTTTGCGATTCTGACGTTCTTCTCTGCCGACACTTTTTTGTTTTTTGCGAATCGTTCTCCACCGCCGCTACTCTTTTGGTGTAAGAACCGCACGCCGCTCCTGATCAAGTGCAGATCCGTTGCAGGAGGTGCGCCGTTCTTTGATCCACCGCCGCACGCGTCCGTCGCCGTTCGGAAAGAGGGAAAAGTTTTCACGAGTTTCAGCGTGCTGCGCCTCTCTACATCGCGAGTTCTGCATCTGGTTTTTTAGCTGTTTTCTTGCTTCCGCCGCAATCTAGTTCGCTGGATCTGTGCTGAGATCACAGCCGCTCGTGATTTCTTGGAGCCTGTCGTCGTTGAATCGCAAGTATGCATTTAATTTTGAGGCACTGCTCAGGTACTCCAGACTGAGACTGTAGATTTGCTACTCTCTTCAGGTACGCATTTAATTTTGAACAATGTTAAATTTATACCTACATTAGCTGCTAATTTAGCTTCAATTAGCCTGTTATGCGATGCTAATATGTCATTTAACATTAGTGACGATAAAATAACTTTAATGGTTCACTCGCATTATTTTGGTTGTGATTATGTCATAAACAGGATGTATAGATTGAGTTTAACAAACGAAGTAGTAAATCAAGTTAGTTCAACCTTGATAGATTCTAAGACTTTACATGCATGATTATGATACGTGAACTATATAAAACTACTGTTAGCAAAAACTTATAATATCCCCTTAGACACAACAACCAAGTTTGACAAATGTGAAATTTTTAATCAGACTAAGATAACTAGAACATCTTTTAGTCAGGTTTCTAGGAACACACAATTGCTAGAGTTAATACATTTCTACATTTGTGACTACAAAAACTTTATCACAAGAGGAGGTCAGAAATATCTGATAACTTTTATCGACGACTACTGTAGATTTAACCACATTTATCTCATTAAAATCAAAGATAAAGCTTTTCAAAAATTTCATATATTCACAAATAGGGTTGAAAATCAACTTGACATGAAAATAAAGATACTAAGAAATGATAGAAGAAAAAAATATGTATCGGAGGAGTTTAGAGACTTTCTTGTCAGCAATGACATAATTTCTTAAACCACCGCCCCATATTCACCACAATCCAACGGTATCGCCGAGAGAAAAAATAGAACTTTAACAAAAATGTTGAATTCTATGTTGTTGACTGCTGGCATACCTGCGGTCTATTGGGGAGAAGCTTTCCTCACTTCAAATCACATTCTTAATAAAGTTGCTCGTATAAAGTTGAAACTGACACTTTATGAGGTTTGATTTAAGAGAATTCATAGATTTGTCAATCTGAAGACTTGAGACTGTATCGCTTATGTTAGAATACTTGTGACTCTAGAAGATCAAAGATTAGACCTACGACAAACACTCGTGTCTATCTAAGATGTGCAAAGAATAGTATTACAGACAGATTTCTAGATCTCTCAACTAATACTGTAATAGAATCTAGATATGCTATTTTCTTTGAGGATAAGTTCCTTAAAGATAAAACCCCGACGTTTCCAGGTTTGTCATTCACTAGTACTGAGACTGTTGTTGAGACAGAACTAAGGATCTCTGATATTGAGCCCGTAGACACTAATGGTTTAGAATCTAGAATGTTATCTAATAGAGCACAAGTGACTAAAAGCTTCGGTACAAATTTCGTGACTTACCAAGTTGAAACTGATCCATCCACCTATAAGGAAGCGATGTGATCTAGAGATTCTCTATTATGGAAAGAGGCCATAGATGATGAGATGAATTCCCTCTTGCAAAATCACACTTGAACTTTGGTTGACTTGCCTAAAGGGGCTAAAACCATTGGAAGTGAGTTCTGGTGGCATGATGAGTATGGAGGAGGGAGCATATGTCAATGGAAGTGATGGAGCTATGGACGAGGGGAGCGCATTCCAAGCGGTTGTTGATTGGAGAGTGACATGTATGGAAGTCATCATCTCTTCGTAGGCATTTAATCAGAGGGTTAGGGCCTTCTCGACCCGTTCGATGCATACGTCCACCATCCCTTGCATGGATAATCCATGCCCCGGAAGGAAGGAGGTCTCCTACGAGAGATAGACGTCATTGGATGGGAGACATATCAAATGTCTCTACTTGGGTCGGTAAGCGTAAACACTCGACGGACGCGTATATATTCTCTCATTGTTCAATGGATGTTCGACAGTCTTGCTGATCGCAATGAGTTAGGGGGGGGACTGGAAGAGTCGTTTGCTATTGGTGGGAATGGAGCGGGTGTAGCATAATCAAGAGGAGGGATCGTCAGGCAAGCCAATGGCACGCCTTAACAAGAACATGAAGTAGGCTGGTTCCCGACTTCGCCAAGGTGCATCCGGAAGGGCAGATCAGACTAATGTTACCTCTAGGAATTTCCTAGGGTTCCAGGAAGGAAAAAAGGAGGAAGAAGAGGAGGTGGAGATGGATAAATTCATGGAGCACCTTGGACGGCCCCATGCTTTCTCCCAAAGAATACCATTTCTCTCCTTTTGAAGATCGTTCTTAATTTTTTTTGTAGCATTAAAATAATCGGCTTGGCTTACACTAAACAAAGATGCAGAAGTTTGTGCCTCATTTCATCTAATTTGGCAAGAGATTATCCTATGTTCCATATCTCAACAGGAAATTTTTGATTGGATCTTCATATTAGTACCAGCTATTTATTGGACAATTAGGATTTTTTTCATTTATTTGTAGCATTCCGTTTCATTTATTGAATCTCCACTTGGAACCTTGATCAAACTCCAGGTGTTGGATATTTCATTGATGTACATAGTCTTTATATTCCATATCATTCATTTGGGAGGATCAACAAAGAATTTACATATTTTCTGTTACAGGAGTTGCCACTGCTTTTGCAGCAAGAGACATCCTTGGAAACTTACTTAGCGGTCTTTCTTTGCAGTTTTCAAAGCCCTTCTCACTTGGTGACACAATAAAGGTAATCATTATATCATTCCTACGTAAGAGTTGTACTCCAAGCTATATTTCATTGTTTATATGAACTATTTCTTCAGAACCATTTCCTTTCCTAGGGAAAATGAATGGTTTTATGTTTAAGAAATTTTAAATATTTTGTTATATTTCTTTCTTTTGATATCGTTACTATTTTAGGCTGGCTCAATTGAAGGACAAGTGATTGAAATGGGTCTAACAACCACATCCCTTATGAATCCTGAAAAGTTTCCTGTCATCGTTCCAAATTCCCTATTTTCCAGTCAGGTTTGCAGTATATCCTTTGGTTTTGTATTTCATTTCTCTATTTTTCAGTTACTCGGTCTTCATATTTCTGAGATTGTGATGGGCATATTTTTTGTTACAGTTAGTGTCTCTGTATAAAGCTTAAGGAAGAAATTATTAACCAAGATCCACATCACCTACCCTCCCTTTGTAATGTACATGCTTTCACAATCTACTTAATCCGGCTACTAGTCATTGTAGCTCTTTGTTATTTGTAGGCAGGGTTGTCTCAATGATATCCTTGAATTTCTCGCGGTTGATTTCAATCCCTTTGTTGTAATCTGACATCTCAAAAAATTTATCTCGGGTTGCACCAAATATGCATTTGGTTGGGTTCAGTCTCATGTTAGTCATGTTGTATCACTGCTGTCTAGCAAAAGTCTCGGCCAAATCTTTGAGATGCAATAAAAATAACCTGCTTTGCATTAGTACATCAATGTAGACCTCAAATATTACGGTGATCATCCATTGCTAAGTAGCGTCAACGTTCATCTGTCCAAATTACAACATTGTAACGATACCATATATCATTTGTATGAAGGCGATTTTTGCTAAGTTGTCCAGATCTATTTTATTAGATAGTACCTAAAAAGCATCTAACATGCTCATAACTTGATAACTAACTACCAAGTTGACTAATATATATATTTTCGGCGAGGAATAACAATCTTTAGGACATGTCTGATTCAAATTTGTAAAGCTTATGCATATTCTCCACTTGTTAGGTTTTCTAACCATAGTAAAATTGAATATAAAATCATAATATTGAAGTTCATAAATAAAGTCGGCATCTAAAAATTAGTCAACTTTTCAAATATGAGTAGCCTTCGTTTTGTTTGATTGGTTTCATATCTAAATTGAAATTAAGATGGTGGCATACTTTGTGAATATCTATTTTTGTCTGACAAGTCATCAATTGATACTAGTCCTTGTTATTCAAATTGGAGGGCATTTGCAAAGTCCTGTGGCCATCTGCACTAGGATGTGTACACTACAAAATTTCTCCTGCAGTTGTATGCTAGTGCCTTTAATTTCTGGAGTAATCAATGAAACTTTAATTATCCACAAATGGCTTTAGCGGCGAGACATAGTGGATCCTAGCCCCGACATGTAGTTGAAGTCTATAGGACACCTCGCCAGTTCTTTGTGTCACCTGGAAGGAGTTGTAGTATTTTAGTACCATTTTTTGATATGGTGACTTTGAGGCCAAAATCTAATAGTAAATGTGGCGCTTCAGTCACTCTTATTCGTTGTGCACGAAGAGAAGCTCACAATATAAGGTTTTCCCCAGGAAGTAGGCACCGAAGAGGGAAATCTTATCCCATATCAACACCAACTCATAATGGTGGAGCATCTTACGGAGGAACCGAGGTGTGAATGCCTCGCTTCTCCTCCGTCATTTGCTCTCAACGCCACGACCCAACAACTGTGCTATGTGAATATCCATCATATCATAATCTCAAACATAAACCGAGTAATGTGGAAGCAAGGGAGCAAGCATACGTAAATAGTGGAAGCAATACACATTTACGGATAGTATCGTAGTATTAACAGTGAGAAACCTAGACAACGTTAATAAATAGTCCAGAGCTAAAGAATTTATGTACAATACCCAACATTTATGAAGAGAGTCATCTGACGACTAACAACACACGCCGGCCAGGGGTAAAAGTGAGGTTTGACTAATTACTTGTCTACTCTTCCGCTCAGCAATCTGTCTACATCAGAGAGTCTCTCGTCCTTCTCCACCAGGTACTACATTTCTTCTCTTTTCATTTAGTTTTATGTCAATTAAGAGTCTCGACCCTAACAATGTCATAGTTATACACTTGCTGCCACGTGAACTATAATGTCCTCTACTTAGATTACATGTACTTGTATCAAAAGAACTGGAGCGTATCGCTAGTCTACGTAAGACTAATACCATAATAGATAAAAAAAAGTATAGAGAGGTAGAGTAATAATAGTGCATGTAACTAAAACTTTCATCAACAAATAATCTTCATTAGCTATAAAACATATAACCATCCCATAAAAGTTATATGTTTATACATGCTATGCTATAGAGATAACTATTACAACGCGATAAATCTACTCTAAAAATAAGTGATCTATAATGGCTATATACATATAACCCTCCTATAAAAGTTATATGTTTATATATGCTATATTACTTCTACCACAATATAAAAAAATGGGAAGTAGCAACAATTTTAATAAGTCTTCTAACATAAAGTTTACAAAAGTAAGGATTTACATCATCTATAAACATATAATACCCAATAAGAGTTATTGATACGAAGACAGCCTGCCACACGATCCCTTAATAGTCTATGTTTCCCTAAGGGCATTATTGTATCTTATGTATACCCACTTCACGTATGAGTGGAGGAGAGCCATTTAGTTATCTTTGAGATCTTGTTTAGTTTTAGGCTCTCATAGACGAGAGAGACTCATAGAGCAAACCAACCCTCAAGAGTTCGGGTAGAGTTTGTCCCGACATTTTGTATCCTTATTTTGCATTCATGCATACAATTTTGGCTTATGATAGTGTACATCTATCAATTGGTCCGACTTGTTCATTTAGGGTTTCCGTCAAAATCCTAATTAGATCTATGTCCCTGTTCCAGCCAACACCACTGATATCCTCTTCTTTTACCGTTTGAGTACACCGCCTCACACTCACCCTACTAGCCCACATGTCTTTGTTGACGAGGCCGCTGCCGCTCGATGTCTCAGAGGATCCCGCCTAGACGTTTGATACCTCGGCCAACCACGCCTACGCACGCTCGATCCCTCCCCGCGCATCTTGTAACATCCCAAGTTTTTCAGGGACCTTAGGAGTTTAGATGCCTTAGTCTAGTGCACCTAGGCTGGCTCATTGAGATAGGAGAGATCTCTTAATCCACATTAAATCCTAGGTGTGAATGTGCGTCCATATATGAGCTTTGAGTCTAGATGGCTAGGCTGACCCTCATTGGCGAGAATGGGTGTGCCAAGGCCATTTGGTCACACCATTGGAGTCCTTATAGCCCTAACTAGTAGGGATGTCCAAAAATAACCAAAGAACTGAGAACTGGATCGGAACCGAACCAAATGTTTCACGTCGGTTCCAAATTGGTTCGATTCGGGTCTGATTCCCATGATACCATAACCAACAATTTGGTTCGGTTTCCGGTTCCATAGGTCGGATACTCAGAACGGTCCTGAGAACCAAAAATCAATGCTAAAGACAATTTTTTGAGAAAAGGTTTATATTCGTATAACTTAATACTTGAAAATAATTGAGAATATAATCGAATGATCAAAGAAAATTATTTTTAACACATGTAGTTGTATGACTTCAATGCTATAGAGAGTTATGATTCAATTATTTTGAGACAATGGTAGTTGTATGATAAAGAATCATGAGTTGAAGAGTCATTTTTTTAATTATTTTGAGACATGAGTAGAACCAAGAACCGAACCAAAGTGAATAGTTTGGATCCGGTTTTATACTTTGGGACCGTGGGTCGGTTTTGATTCTAAAAATTTGGAACCAAACCTATATGGGTTGGTTCTTGATTTTGGGTGAAACTATACCGAACCAATCCTAGTTGGCACCCGTACTAGCTAGCTTAGATTATGCTATGGTCATAGTAGCCATGGTATATCTCCCCTTAGCCAATCAGAGATTGACACATCACCCTAAAGGTCAACTTAGGTCAATCAGGGTCAACATATGTCAAATTAGATGATTTGAACCGTTAGGGATGACCTAGACCCATTTGGATTTCACCGTGACTCTATCTCCACCTCATCACACTTATGGTGATGCCAAGTCACCAATTTGATCAAGCGTTGACTAAGAGATATCAAACCCGACCATAAGGGGGTTGCCCAAGCTTCTTCCTCTTAATCATTCCTAATAGAGGCTAAGCCCGACCATCTCTTAGCCCTAATAGGTGTTGGTTTTCTATGAGAGACACATCACATGTGCGCAGCGGAATTAGGAATCAAGAAAACCCAAAGAGAAATGAATCTTACGATGAACATTGATCAAGAAGTAGAAAATAACTTTAGATAAAAGTAGACCTTAGTGGGATAGAGTCACTACTCAACCAAGGTGCTCCAAGGAAGTCCGACGAACACTTGCGGCTGGAGTTCCGAGCGTAGAAGTATATCCACGCCTCTATGGGTATCTACACGAGCAAGAAGAACCCTTAGACTCTTGTCACACAAGATCTAGGTTGGAAGAAGGAATGCCCTCAACGTCTCCACATATTGCTAGATCCGTTAAAGGAGAGGCGGCGGTGACGAAGACGAGGCTTAGGAAACACTTTCCCGGCGACGACAACGGATCGAGATGGTCGGCGGTACGGAGCAGTGGCCGCGACTTCAAGGTTGCGGAAAAATTCTGCCGGGGAAGAAATCGCTGTACTCTCGATCTGAATCGATTAGGTCAAGCGTATCCAGAGATAACATTTATCTCATCTATTTATATATACCGAAACAACAGTTACCCGCAGACCAGACCAAAATTGGACTAAAAAGAATCAAACCAAGATCAAAGACCATTCGTCGAAATGACACGAATACACCCGACGAATCAAAGACCATTCGTCGAAATGATACGTGAACATCTGACGAATCAAAGACCATTCGTCGAAATGATACGTGAACATCCGACGAATTCAGACGGAACAAATTCGTCTAAACATCAAGAGATCATTCAACGAATCCAAGTTCAATTCGTCGAAATGTCAAAGAGACATTTCGACGAATCCAGATCGATTCGTCGGAACAACAAGAGACAATTCGACGAATTCAGATAGAATAGTCCTCGAAACGTCAAGACACTTCTCGATGATATACTTGGTCATCTATATTCACAATATAGGTCCTGTGTTGAAAAACCTCCAAATCCATAACGTCATAGGCTTGACCTTTCACTCATATCACATATGAGCAATGCCAACACAAACCTTTCCAACTTCTCAAATACTCTTATATGCGACCCCATAGACTCATATTGCGTTGACAGTGAGACTACCTATTTGACCACTTCTAGATCACAATGGTAACACTAACAATAGGTGCTTCCCTTCACTCTTATCCGTATGGACACCTCCAAAGGGTGTGTAGAGGCTAAACCTGCCCAACTGGCCATGTGTTTCGTTTGGAGTCTAACCATCTTTGTGAACTCAAACGAAACGAGGGATCTGGAGACCGCCACCGATGACTAAAGAAGGAGTATGTGTTTTCCTCCACAACGCCACCTCCATGTCGTTGCGTATCCGTTCAACGTCAACTGTGCTCCCTGAGGTAGCTATCTAAACTTCCTCATTGCATAAATCCTATAGATGGAGAGACTCGGGCATTCCGGCCACCGGAATAGTCCATTCCGGTCACCATAGCCTCGGACCACCACCGGCGAAGGAAGTGCCCCAGACATGTAGGGGTTCACTGGAGAGCACCTTCAAGGTCAGATGAACCACCTGTTCTTTCTACGGCCCTTGAGTCAGCTACCGTCATCGGAGAGGAAATCCGAGCGGCTGCAGCCTGGGAAAGAATAATCTACACCTTCTGGTGACTCGGTGGCTACGACCACCAAGCTGCCCCACCCACATGGCCGCCGTCCTCCAGCGAGTCGATTGACTGTGGAGCCCCTCCGTGGGGCTCATTGGAAAGGAGTGGTGGTCGCTGTTACTCAGTCGAGAAACATTAACCGTTGATGAGAGGTTGAAGACGAAATCAAGGCCGTCGGAATCGTCGAGAATGATTGGCTCGTCACATAGCGGATCGTAATGACTCAATCCGCTGTGATTCATATAATGTTTGCAACATGATTTAATCAGAACTGCCAATCTGTTTTAAGAAACGCGTTGAGCACTATCCGCAAACCATATTAGATGAAATAAGTTTAATTAAAAATGTGACATATCATTTAATTATTGCAGTTTTTTTATTTAGCAAATTATTGAGTCTTCTGGACATTTTTAAGAAATCTGGTCTACATGAAAGTTGTAGAGGACATCAAGACCTTTCATGAATGGGGTGACACCACTCATGGTGACGCCTGTAGCCACCAGAACCATAGTTCTAAGTTAGGGTAATCTAAACGTAGGGAAATTTAAATAAAGTGCATTTTTCTCTGAACTTTCGTCATAATGGTCTAAAATTTGGTATGTGAGTTATACTTGTGACTAGGAAGCTCCTACACAAATATTAGAATTTTTGGATATACTTTGCCCTAAAGTTTTGGTTTATATTTGACTATGTGACATGAATTAAAATTTATGAAATTAAATGGACGTCCTCTGATTATTTTGATCCCAAATTTTGGCGAGTCCTTAGGCATGACATGATGCCTTTGTGACCAAAATTTAGATTCATTTGGAATTCATTATCTCTGTTTATCACTCAAACATGATTTGAATGATTTTGTCACCTTTAACTTTAGGAAAAGTGTATTTTCTTAATATCTCTCATAGTATGAAGTATTTTAATGTGAAATTTTTACAGAGCTTATGTTAAGGCATTAACTTCATAGGGTTAGAGTTTGAGGGTATTTGGATAAAGCAATTGCCTGACTCAAAGGAGTGTCTAAGATGATATATGTATCACACACTTTATCATGTAAGTATGAAGGGGTCATTTCCCTTGTATTGTAATTTAACTCCTGATATTTGGAATGCATGTTCTCAGAATTCTAGAAAACTTTGTCAATTATTTTGGAGACATTTTAACAAGTATGAACAATATATATACAGTCTTCAAGTGCTTTATTCACAAGTAGCATCTTTGAAACATGGAATCTGTTTATGTGAACAAGTCTTGGTAGCTAAATTTTAATCACTTGTTAGGCTTGTATTTAAGATTACATGTTGATGTTTATGAATATTCTAGTTCATGTATTATGCTACAAAACAAGCTTCACATAAAAGTTGTTAAGTCTTTCAGTGGCTTTTAGTAGACTGTTCATGCATGTTTGCTACCATACTGATGTATAACCTAGCATAGACTAGTAGCGTGATTTATCACTTCGTTCATGCTTGTTGACTTCTGGAGCCTTGGCCATGTCTTCTTCTTCACTCAGTGCCGCCTCCTGAAGGTATGCTCATATCATTCCCTGGGCTTATTGATTGTATGGTGGACCTTCATACAGATTTTGTGATCCGAGTGTGCTTGTTGATCACATATTCGATTTGCATTCCTACTAGGTTAAATTCACTGCATTTCAGTCCAAACCTGGCACATCGACTCCAACCTTGCATTTCCTTTAGCAAAGGATTTGTCCTACTCTACCATTATCCAAGTATATCGTCTCTACATTAGCTCATTTAGGCTTCATATATGGTAAAATTTCAAGTTAATGTGTCTAATAATTTATTTGAAGCAGGGTTGTTTTGTAATTGCTAATGATGGATATATCTTAAGAATTATTTGCTAATGAAGAATCGTCTCAATCAATTGAACTAGATGTTTGAACACTTCACTACAAACTTAGTTTTTCCAAGTAAGGATGAGTTAGTAGGAGCTTGTATTGTTGCAAAGTATCTTGGGTTTGTTATTACTATTCAACAAGCTGATAAGCTAACAAGAAGACTTAGGATTATGCTTGGTTGTGATAGAGCAACATTTTCATGTGAATGTCAGTACAATAATGGTTTTTTGACAAAAAACTTAAAAAAGAGTAGCTCCAAGCAACACAGTTCTCCTTTCTCTTTGCACAAACAAAATAATGCAAATCTGAATGATTGGAAAGTTGTTGTTAGATGTGAGTTTCATTATCACAGATTTACCCACATAGAAGAGCACTCTTTTGCCGGTAAATTGGACTTTAACGAACACAAGATAGTTCATGAAATATATGCAGTAGGTGTTAAGCCAAGAAAGATACTATTCGTCTTAAAAAAAATAAATTGTAGTAACTCTACCATATTGCGAACTGTTGGATTTATCGAGTCAATGTCGGTCTATTAGTCTTTAGGAGTGAGTGGGTTTTGTCCCACATCTTGTGTCAATAGTTATGAGTCTTGTTGTAATCCTATAAATAGTCCATTTGAGGATGAATATAATACACTCTTGATTTCTATCCTACTTTCCAACATGGTATCAGAGCTGGAATTGACTCCTCCCTGGAATTTGGTTGCCCTAATCAGGGCAACGTACATTTCAGTGTGGCTTCCGCTCTTGATTCCTTCTGATTCCCCCTCTCCCATTTATTTCTCCTGTTTCGCTTCTCGTCCGTGGAATTAATCCCGTATGGCGCTACTCTCTCGGCTCCCAACCCCCTCGACTACCACGTAAGCAATCTCGACGAGCCCCGCTTCTCGCTTTTCATCCAGTGGACATCTCTTCTTCCAGCGGATTCCCGTTCTCCATCTCCTCCTCACGCAGGGGGCGGGAGCGGACGTCTTTCCACTCGACGTAGACTCTGCTCCTGCCAATGCTAGATCCCGACGCCATCTTCCCGTCACCTGATTCCGCCTGCGCCGCTGTTCTCGTTCGTCTACTCCATCACCTGTGTTGACATCATGCTCATGGTCCTGCTCGATCCAGTCGTTTGCTGACGTTGCCGCTGGATGCGTCTCCCATCGTGCTCGTCTTCTCCGGATCCAGCTTTCGTCGCTACTTCCCACAGATCTCGTTGTCTCATCGTCAAATCCGCTGGATGCTGCTACCTTCAACTATCCAGCCGCTCTTCCTTTGATCTGGGGTCGACGACGATTCTATCCTCTGACAATCCTGTGGACGTCCCTCTCTTGCAGTTTCCGATGGGCGACAATCAAAACCTCCTCCAGACGTGCTTCGACCTTCTGATTTGTGCTCCAGCCGCTTCAGCAACTACTCCAGATGCCTCGGCCAACAGCTACTCCTGATGCCTCTCCCTCATTCTTCTGAAGATTCCAGTGGAGTCCTGCAGCCGCATGCCCTTTGGGGGTGCTGATCTCGCGCCATAGTTGTTATTTTTTGTGCTATTTTATTGGCCGTCTTATGTGAGTTGCAATTGTTTGTTATTTATTGGCTTTCTGTTGTTGTTATGCCTATATGCACGTGCTTTCCACGCGAGGGGAGTGTTTGGGACAAAGGTGACTCAGATGATTTTTCCCGACCTTTCACCTTCGTTCCACGCGACCTCTAGGCTTATGTCGTATGTCTCCCCATTTGTCTATTTGATTGGTCGTGTGTTGGGACGCGACTGATGTTGGTATTCTATCCTCAACGGGTTGTGTCGCGTGGGACCGTGTTGTGCGGGACTGTGTCGAGAGGGACCGCCCTTTGTGCGGATTATCCCCGACAGATTATCCCCGACGGATTATCCCCGATTGCTCATTTGATGATTTGCTCCACATCTTCTGTTCTCTTTCGCATGTTGTGTGTGTAGGTGATGTTTGTTGACCGGTTTCCATCAAGTCCACGTCGTGTGTGGGTCCTGCGTCGTGTGTGGGTCAACGTTGTGTGTGACTATGTTCCCGACTTGATTCCCCGGTTTGGAATTTTCCTTGGTGGCTCGTCTTATGTTTTGTCCCGCATCGCCAACCTCCATTGCCGCTATTTGATGTGTCCAAACTGAAGGGTCCCCCCTTCAAGCAAGGGCCCCCCCTTCAGCTTGAGGGGGAGTATTGGCTTTATCGAGTCAATGTCGGTCTATTAGTCTTTAGGAGTGAGTGGGTTTTGTCCCACATCTTGTGTCAATAGTTATGAGTCTTGTTGTAATCCTATAAGTAGTCCATTTGAGGATGAATATGATACACTCTTGATTTCTCTCCTACTTTCCAATACGAACAATATACGATGAGAAGGTTAAGTTGTATGTAAAGGAATTTTGGTGGTTCTACTCCTATTCGATTTCTTGATAAGTGCATCCTCGAAGCTGGGAATGTTGGTTACAATTATGTTGACCTTTATCTCCAACAAACTGAGAAGTTTATTTTTTGCCCATCTGGCCTCAATTCAGCTTAGCAATATGTTTTTAGACGTTTTAATTATGGATTGTACATATAAGACTAATCGTTATCGATTGTCTTTGCTTTGCATTATTCGGTTGACATCCACTAATAATTTATTTTATTTTGCTTTGCATTCATATCAAATGAAATCTTGTCGAGCTACAGGCGGGCCCTGAAATGCTCCCACCTGGAATGCTTTAAGAGTACATTAGATCAAAGTTCTTTGCCTGGCGTGTTTGTAATAGATAGGGAGATTGCATTGTGGAATGATATCAAACTTGTTTTTCCTCATTTCAGAATAATATTATGTCAGGTGCACATTAACAATAATATTTTGCTCATTGCAAGAAATATTTCGAACAAGATAAAATACAAAAATGTTTTTGGGTGTATGAAAAAATTTGGCTAACTCGCCAACCGTGAATGAATTTATTTCAAGTTTTAAATGTATGTTAACCATATATGCAGAGTACATAGAAGTTATTAGTTTGTCACAACTGGGATTGAGCCTTATAAAGAGTCTTTTATTTCAACTTGGATAGATAAATTTTTTCGCCATGGAAATTCTACAACAAATCGTGCTGAAAGGCTGGCCAAAAGGAAACAAGAATAAGTTGAAAGATGATTTCAAATCGACAAAGCAAGATCCGTCTCTTTTTAAACATGTTCCTTTGAACTAAAATATCAAGCGCAAAAAAATATTGCAAGAAAAATTGGTTCGAATAACAATAGATTTCTTGATAGCATTCTTAAAGAAATGTCATAGTATATTTCTAAACATATAATGGATGCCATAAACGTGATTGGTGATTGGTGGAGCTACTGGGAGATATGTTTGGATTGTATCCTTATCTGGTAAACAACCATAGGACGATCAACACGAACAAGATTAATTTCATCTTCCTTAGGAGGACCATGAACAACTTGGCTTCCATCTTCCTGTGGAGGTAAATAAATGAAGGAATGTGTCAGATTGGTATGAATGCATGATTTCACTTCTAATATATTGCCCCCCTGAAGTGGAGACAAACGCAAGAAGGGTGAAAGGTGTCCGATCAAAGAGATCACAATGAAAGCGGATAAGCAAGTATCCAACAACTACACACAAAAAAGAACAACGAGGATGCATTACAGGAACACAAAGATGACAACATCGTAAACAACAACACTAGAAACAACAACACTGGAAACAGCAGCAACACAAGACCTATATTGACGGTATTGTCGAACCAGGCGTAGAAGAGACTAGCAAATTAGGCACATTGGAGATACAATGGTGCTTGCAGATCAGGTTCATAGGGGATATAACATATTGTCATCCAGAGCAGATGACGAGAAGATTTGTAGAGACGATATCATCTGGATCATTAGACAGGTAGATCGACAGAAGATATCGATGATGGGCACGAGAATGTCGTTGAATGCAAAAACCACCTTCGTCCTCGTTGAGCACTGCAATGAAGCAAGCATCATGGGAGGTAGTCAACTAGTACGAGAAGTCTGTCGAGCGAAGATGCCTCTTCATCTGAGATGAAGGCAGTGTCTAGGGCATGCATGCAATTTTTATGTGTGCTGTTTGTCTGTGATGAAGGCAGCGGCTAGGCCACGTACGAAATTCTCATGGGCGCTCTGATACCATGCATGAAATAAAGATTTCATATTTCTCATTTCGCCCAAACGAGATATATATACACTTCAAAACCGCTGGCATAAAGACTAAGGCTTCGTTTGATTAGGCGGAAGGAGATGAGGCGGGAGGAGACGAGGCCGCTGATCGAGCTGGAGGGGGGAGGCTGTCGATCAAAACAGAGGTTTTTTTCTTCGTTTTCCATAGCCGGCGAAAGGAAACGCGACAAACGCCGCCGCCGGGCATTTGATTACCCGTCGTGCGGCGGCATTTGCCGCAAACGACGGGTCCAAACGCCGCGCCAAACAAAGCCTAAAACCCCTTTATTGTCATGAAAGTAAAAAATACAAACAAAATAATATGACATAGATACATAGAGCATTTATTACAACACATCATATATCAAAGTCCTATTTAATCCTTATTTTTAAAATTTTAATTTTCAAAGCAAAGAGTGTATGAAAAGTAAGCCTATAGGGTTAATTTGTTTCGTTGTTTTATGAAAATTTGTATAATCATATTTTAGATCAATAAAGTTGATTTAATGCATGATTGATCGCGACCCTTTAAGTAGGAGGATAAAAACTTCGTTTATTAATTTTCTTTCATATTTAAAACTAGATAAACCAGCCTTTGCCGGTCTCAAGCCCAGACGAAAAATGGTGAGTGTTGCATTAGGTAGCCGATCATTGTAAAAATTTAGTCACTCTTATGAATATTAGTCGTTTGAGAAATTATACAAAAACTAGGTTATTCCCCATAAGGAACGTGCCGTATGGTCCAAATGCGATGTCTTAACAAGAATCGCTATATCTCCAGGACTTGAGTGTAATGTTAAATATACAAGGGTCCTTGTTGCATGGTTTAAACTTTGAATGCGGCATCTTGACAAGGACTGCTGCACCTCCATGGGGACTTGAGTGTAGTGTTAAACCGTGTTGTAGATGTCGGCCGGCATGTCCGACATGTCGTCCGACATGTCCGACATGTCGTCCGACATAAAGATTTTGGGGAGAAAACGCCATAAAATCAACATTTTAAGCAAAAATGTTGTTTTAAAAAAAACCATCCTATATATCCGTTTAATCCGATATATCAGGTGATATTTCGCGACCGATATATCGTTGAGAGTACTGCACATATTTTTTTTCCATTTTTTGAAGAGACCAATCACCGATTAAGGTGTTGTCGTGTGACCATGAGGTCATGGGTTCGAGTCCTAGAAGCAATCTCTTGCAAAAATGCAGGGTAAGGTTTGCCTACTTTACACCCTTATAGTGGGATCCTTCCTCGAACCCTCACTGTGCAGGGATGCTTTGTGCATTGGGCTGCCCCTTTTGAAGAGACAAAACAAAAATATTTTATTTTGTGCTTCATTTCGTGCATCTCTATAAGTCTAGTGTCGACTACTTTCTCTTCTCACTCTCATTTGGTGATATTTATCTCGTTTATTGCAGTCGACGTCTCTTTCTTATGTAAGTTATAAACATACACTGTGTATTTATGTTTATTGTGTAATTTATAAACATACATTATGTATGCAAGTATACATATTTATAAAAATTGTTTATATATATGAATAAATTTATTTAAATATTAAAATCCGACATTGTAAAATATTCCCGATATATCCCCCGCAATCCGACATCCGACATTTTAAACTCAAACCGATATGAACCCGACATCCGACATCTGCAACCTTGGTATTAAATATGCAAGTGCCCTAACATATTAGGCATTTTTGGAAAGTATATTGTAGGATTTGGGATCGACTTATATTTGAAATTTGAAATATAAGTATGCTAACGAGAAAAATGATTAAAGTAGTGGATACGATGATTAAGTGAATGGTAAATATTTTATGCTTATAAGAGACTAAATGGTGAGCGAAAAAGCTAAATTTCTAAACAATTCCAATTTTAAATTATGGCACAAAAAAATAAAACAAACAATGAGGTAAGTATTATTGTGGATATTACTTGGAGGGATAAAGTTGCAGGGGTAAGTAAAAAAGATGATATCATCTCCACTCTTAAATTGGTCATAGGAAAGAAAATTATTAATGTGATTAATGCTTATGCGCGACAAGTTGGATTAAGTGAAGTTAGGAAAGTGAAATTTTGAAAAAACTTAGATGATTTGATAAGATAAATCTTACAAAGCGAGAAGATTTTCATAGGAGAAGACTTTACTGGACAAATATGGAAAGAAAATACGGATTATACATACGTTAATGGAGGATCTGAGTATGGAGAAAAAATGAAGAAAGAATAACTATTTTACACTGTCATAACACATGAGCTAATTGTGATAGATATGTTCTTTATGAAAATGGAATAACATTTAATTATGTTTAAGAACAAATTAAATAAATTACAAATTGATTATTTTATTTCTCGCAAAATGGGTAGAAAAATTTATAGGGATTGCAAATTCATACCAGGAGAAAGTTTGACATCACAACACAGGCTAGTGATGTTGGATGTGCAAATTAAATAACAAAAAATTTGGTAGTGGAAGTCGAAGATGAAAAAACAAGTTGTTTTCAAGTCAGATGTTATGAAACAACTATTTGATAATTCTTATGTTGATCCTAGTGTTACATGAGATGTTGTGTCTTCAAATTTAAGGATAAGTGAAATAAACATACTTGGAGAGTCAAAATGTTGTGCACCCCCACATAAAGAATCTTGGTTGTAGAAAGAGGAAATGCATGACAAAGTGAGGGAAAAGAGGACTAGCTACAAAGCACTCTACGCTTGTAGGAATGATGAAAACTTGACAAGATATAAAGTCGCTAAGAAAGAAGCAAAAAATGCAGTAATTAAAGCAAAATATCAAGCTTATGAAGAATTTTACAAATGACTAGATACCAAAGATATAGTGCGTGATGTATATAAAGTTACTCTAGCTAGAGAGAGGAATAAAAGATATTTAAGCCAAGTTAAATGTGTTGGAAAATATATTATACAAGCTAAATGGAACCCACATTAGGGTTAGAATGGGGAACCTATATACAATATTTTACCACTCTCACTCAGCTTAACTCGCAAGACCACCGTGGCTGCCGAAAAGCTATTTCCTCTTCTTTGTTTCTTTATGGTATCATTCTAGGTTAAAGTAACCTAGATTTCCTTATTTTGATCGGTTGGGATCGCTGCGCCGAAGGTTACTACAACCAACCACGTTGATGGGTAGCAGTGCTGTGATTGCTGGTGCGTGTGTAATCGTGATCATCCACAGAGGATCGATCAGACGACGGTGCTGGGACCTAGCTTCTCTTCATCCGATCTATTAGGTCACCCTCTTCCATCGCATGGGTTACTGGGTAGTCCCTGTCTCTCGATCTCAAGGATTCTTTCTCCTTTCGCAAGCACATTGGTATTGAGTTATTATTCGTGGATGAATAGCTAGCAGCCAAATTTCCGCTCCCAATCCGACGTGAAGAAGGTAGATTTGATCATTGAAATGATTATATGATACATCTCTGCTCTAGCTGCTGCTCCAGATCCACTCTGTTCTCCATCCGCTGCTTCAGATGGGATGGCTGGGTCACTCTCCCTGTTCTCGATCTCTAGTTTTGCCCTTCCTGGATTGGTCTTCCTGTTTTTTGTTCCATTCGGTTATTAGTGCACGATAAATTTTTGTGGCGTCCGCACTTGCCGTGGTTGAATGAATTCTGATATTGCTGTTGGGAAAGGGAAAATGATATTTAATGTCTCTAATTCAGGTGTAGGTTTCCAGTGATGGATGTTACTAATGTCAAATTAAATGGAAAAAATCACTTACTATGGGTGCAATCAATGAAATGGTTATCGGGAGCAAGAGAAAGTTTGGTTTTATAATTGAAACAAAACGGGCTCCTATCATAGATCCATCCTATGAAGAGTGGGAAGTAGAAAATCTAATTGTTATGACATGGTTAATCTACACCATGGAACCTACTTTTGCTCGTCAGCTCATGTTTTGTGAGACAACTAAACTCTTGTGGGATTGGTTGAAAAGAAATACTAAAAAAACGTGGCTTTGCTAAAATCTATCAGCTGAATACAAAGGTTATATGTATGGATAGTGGGACGTCCTTTGAGGATTACTCCAGGAGGCTTACTCAAAAATGGGAGGAGATAGATCAATATTCTGGTATTAAATTCTCTCCCACCTAATCTTGGCGTGGGATTGTCAAAGAGAGTCGAGTCAAAGACGAGTATTTGAACTTCTTGCTGGTTTGCCTTTTGAACTTGAATTTCAATAGGTTCAATTACTCAGAAGAGATGTTGTTCCTGATTTGGATACTGTGATTGGTTATCTTAGGGGAAAATCTTATAGAATCAAAATTAATGGTGTAGAGAACTATGAAAAATCAGTGATGGTGGCTGATAAAAGAAGATGGAATAATGATTCTATAAGTGAATCTAATATGAATCGACCTTGGTTGGCTGAGTCGGAGAAAGCTAAACTGGTTTTTCTTATTGCAGGGCAAAAACACGTAAAGAAAAATTGTTTGGAGTTATACTCACACCTTGTCCCTAAACATATGATCACTCGGAAATTTCTTTTTTTTGGGAAATGGATATCACTCCATTAGTCAAGAGGCTTTATTTATTCAGGAGATGAGCAAGAAATTGGCGGCTCTTGAAGCCTCTCTTAGGTGACAGGAACACACTCAGTCATCAGGTATGGTTGCTCATGTTGATGTTGTGTCTTCCTTTGGAGACAGTACTCAGTGGATGATTGATTCAGGAGTCTCCGATCATATGACAGATAAGTCAAGTCATATTACTTCTATGCATCATACAGTGGGAAAGGTTAAAATTGACGATGTATCTTTTGCTCCTGTTATGGGAAAAGGAACTGTGTGCCTTTCATCAGAGATTTTTCTTGACTCTATGATATATGTGCCATCTTTTCTACAAATCTATTGTCTGTTAGTTGCTTGACCAAATAACTTAATTATAGCGTAACATTTTTTCCTTCTCATTGTATTTTTTAGGGCCTGACGAGCAAGAAGACGATTGGTGGGGGGACTGAGTCAGATGGAATATATCTGGTGGATTTAAAGAAGGCAATGCATATGAAAATTTCGAAGCAAAATGATCTGAGTTTATGGCATCGCAGACTAGGCTACATGCATCTGCAAATTCTTAAATCTATGTTTCCTGTTGACTCCTCTATTTCTAGATTGGACTTATCTTGTGAAGCATGTGAAATTGCTAAACATTGCATAACATTGCATAACTGCATGTGAAATTGCTAAACAATGTTTTGATCTTATCCATTCTGATGTCTGGACTGCTCCCATTATGTCTTCGAATGGTTTTAAGTGTTTTGTTCTATTTTTTGATGATTATTCAAGATTTACTTGGTTGTATTTGTTGAAAAGAATGATTGATATTTTTGAAGTGTTTCAATAATTTTATGCTCATGTTGAAACTCAATTTGAAGCAAAAATTGAAGTCTTGAGGTCAGATCTAGGTGGAGAATTTGTGTCTACGGAGATGCAAATGTTTTTTAGCAATAAATATATTATCTTTCAAAGCTCCTACCTTTATACTTCCCAATAGAATGGGGTGTCTGAAAGGAAGCATATGAATCTGTTTATTGTTGTTAGAGCTTTGTTACAAGAGATGCATATGGCCAAGTATTTATGGGATGAAATAGTTTTGACCTTCGTGTATCTGATTAATTGGATTCTATCACGAGTCATCAAAAAATGAAACCTCACGAGGATATTTCTCACTTGCCTCCTAAAGTTTTTGGATGCGTGGCATTTGTTCACATCGTTGGTCCTGCAAAAGATAAATTGGTACCTCAGGCGGTTAAGTGTCTTTACTGGTTATGCCCATGACCAGAAAGGGTATAAGTGTTATTGTCCTCAGCTTCATAAACGCATCGTGTCCAAGGATATTATCTTTTCTTGAAGAGATATCTTTCTTCTCTGATTAAGGTCCACAAGTTTCGGTTCATCACGGTTCCAACTAGTTCTCCAACATTGTGATACCTCTTTCATCTCTATTTACGAATGAAGATGTCGACGCTATTCCTATCCTCCCATCAGATGCTGCTCCCCAGGATCCTGTCCCTAAATCTACCCCATCCTTGCATCACAGTATTCACACTTGGTATCCTTCTAGATGTATGCACTCAATATCCTACCTAGAGGTATGTGAGTTATCATTCTTTATCTCCCTCTTCCCGTGCTTATCTTACAGTTGTTTCGTATCTATTGCTGACAATTTCTCCGAAGCACTCCCCATTCCTTCATGAAAAGTGGCAATGAAATGTGAAATGATTTCTCTTAAGAAGCAAAATACTTGGTAGTTAATGGAACTTCCCCCAGGCAAACATGTTGTTGATTGTTCACAATTAAGCATAATCAGAATGGATCCAGTTGAGAAAGCTCCAAACTTGTATGTATTGCTTGTGTGTCTAAATACAAGGAGAGAATACAAATATATATGAGGAAGAAGAGAGAAGATAATCCTATACAAGGTGTGGGACTAAAGGAGGAGAGAAGATAAAACAATAAAAATGGGCCCAATAATGGGCCCTTTACATGGTCTATTTTAACACTCCCCCGCAAGCTGGAGCATACAAATCGTATGTGCCAAGCTTGGACAAGCATTGATAGAAGAGTGCCTTGGAAAGAGCCTTCGTGAGGACATCCGCAACTTGTTCCGATCCTGGGACATGCTTTAGGTCAAGCTTCTTCATTTGAACCTTTTCCCGGATGAAGTGACAATCGACCTCAATATGCTTCGTTCTTTCGTGAAAGACCGGGTTCTTGGCGATGTGTATGGAGGCTTGACTGTCACAAAGGAGAAGAGCCGGTGATGGTAATTTTACACCCAGATCAGTAAGAAGACTCTCAAGCCATGTCAATTCTGATACAACCGATGCCATTGCCCGATACTCTGCCTCGGCTGAAGATCGAGCAACGACCGCTTGTTTCTTGCTTCGCCAAGTGACAAGTTGTCCTCCAAGGTAAGTGCAAAAACCACTCGTAGATCGCCGGTCATCGAGAGAGCCAGCATAATCGGCATCTGAATATGCCACCAATGTTGGAGCAGAAGAGGAGGTCCTGTAGACAAGTCCCTGACCAGGAGCGGTTTTAAGGTACCTGAGAATTCGTTCCACCGCTTGAAGATGAGATTTTCGATATGTATCTGCTGACAAGGCCAACAACAAAAGAAATATCCGGTCTGGTAATCGTGAGATATATCAGTTTTCCAACAAGACGGCGATAATATTCAGGATTCTGGAGAAGAAGATCCGAGTCAGATGCCTGGGCACACAGTTTGTGGTTCACATTCATAGGAGTATCACTTGGCTTGCAGCCGGACTGACCCGCATCATGAAGAAGGTCAAGACAATATTTTTGTTGAGAGAGAGTGAGCCCATCCGGCCTTCTGGCAATCTCAAGACCCAAAAAATAGCGAAGAGGTCCCAAATCCTTTGTCTGAAAGACTGAGTTTAGATGGACTTTGACTGCCTGTATCCCTTGAGAGTCATCTCCAGTAATGATAATATCGTCGACGTAAACTAACAGAATAACCATTCCTGTTGGTTGGTGACGAGTAAAGAGCGAGAAGTCGGCCGAGCTCCGAGTAAAGCCAATCTCACAGAGGACCTTGCTGAATTTTTCAAACCATGTCCGTGGAGATTGTTTGAGACCATATAGAGTTTTTTTAAGATGGTAGACCTGATACTCCCCCGTGGTCTCAAACCTGGGTGGTTGTTGCATGTAGACAGTTTCCTGGAGATCCCCATTCAAGAAAGCATTCTTGATATCCAGCTGAAAAAGAGGCCACCGGCGATGGACAGTAACAGAGATGAGAGGTAGCCAAAGTGTGTAAATGGGGAGAGAGGCGATGAAGAGAGATGTAGTTTGCCAGAGGATGAGCAGTGGAAGGCGATACCTGATCAGTTGGATGCGGAGTATCCATGGTAGAGACCGACGATAGTGGGGCAACGGAAGTGGTAGAGCGACGAGTGTAGACTCGGATAACAGGTGGTTTGGAGGGAACAACAGTCGGTTCAGAGGTCACCGGCAGAGGTGGAGTAGTTGCGGGAATGACTGGGTGTGGGATGGATGGAGGAGGAGGTGTGGGTGGTAGATGGTCGGCTAAGGGAGCAGGAAAGAATGGTTGATCCTCGCGGAAAGTGACATCAGCAGAAACGGAGATCTTGCGTGTAGCAGGAGAATAACTGACATACCCCTTTTGGGTGCGTGAATAACCGATAAAGATATGCTTAGCCGCTCGGGGATCCAACTTATCCGATGAAGGCCCCAAACGGTGGACGTAGCAGAGGCTGCCAAATACACGAGGTGGGAGAGGAAAGGCCGGAGTGGAGGGAAAGAGTATGCTAAATGGAGTAGCATAGTTGAGAATGGAGGAAGGGAGACGGTTAATGAGGCGGTTGAGACCGCAAAGTTCCAATATGGTTTAGGGACATGCATTTGAAGCATGAGGGAACGGGCAACGTCGAGTAAGTGTCGATTCTTGCGTTCGGCAACACCGTTTTGTTGCGGCGTGTAAGCGCAGGAAGTTTGATGTAGAATCCCGAACTCAGAACATAAAGCAGTAAATTCGTGACTAGTGTACTCACGAGCATTGTCAGTTCGTAGTATTTTGATGGTCGCGTGGAATTGCGTACGGGTTTCGAGGACAAATGCCCGAAAGACACGAGGAAGCTCAGAGCAATCACGAAGTAAGTATAGCCAGGTAGTGCGAGAGTGATCATCAATAAACGTTATAAAATACCGGAAACCGGAAATACTAGTAATTTTAAATGGTCCCCAAATATCCGAATGCACTAAATCAAAAGGAGCAGCACTCCGAGTACAATGTGAAGAAAAAGAGGAACGAGTCTGCTTGCCGAGGATACATGAGTCACACTGAAAGGGGGTAAAAGAAACATCCGGGAGAGCCCGCTGGAGGACCGGCAGAGGAGCATGCCCAAGTCGACGATGCCAATCAGTTGAAGTGACGGAAGAGAGGATGGTGGGAGAGTTGTCGAGAAGGTCGAGCCCATTCCACAGCCGGCCTTTACCAATGGTAGTCCGTGTCCACCGATCCTGTATAACAAAAGAAGAGGACGTGAATATAACAGAACAATCCAAATCATTAGTAAGCCGTCCCACAGAAAGTAAATTGAACGGGGAACTCAGGACATGCAGAGCCGAGCGAAGGGAGATGGATGAGGTGAGAGGAAGATCTACCGAGCCGGAGACGGGAACGGTGGCTCCATTGGCCACAGTAATAGACAGTGGATAAGGGGAATTCAGGTACTGGGCAGGCCGACGTGGAGTAATGTGATGAGTGGCGCCAGAGTCCACAATCCAGCCCAAGTCGGTGGAGAGACAAGTAGTACCCGTGTTCGAGACGGAGGCAATGGAGGCAGATGGTGGGTTGAGCAAACCTTGGAGATGCTGGAGCTGAAGACGGACAGTTTCAAGATCAAGAGGACCTGCGTCGGTAGCAACAGAAGCCGTCGGGCGAGGAGGATAGCCAATTTTCTTGTAACATGTAGCCTCTAGATGACCATCTTTACCGCAGAAGGAACACTTCGGCCGACCCCGGCCACCACGGCCACGGCTGCGAGTTCCCGAACGACCCCCCCGAGGAGAGGGAGGGAATGGTAGAAGTGGAGGTGCCTGTTGAAGAAGGGTCGGAGGAGAAGGAGCTGTAGTATCTGGAGGAGGTGAAACAAGGAGAATCATGGAGCACACATCAGAAAAAGATGGTGTGGTAGAGGAAGCCAGGACCTGAGCACGAATGCTCTGAAGGTGAGGGGGAAGATGGGCCATGATGATGGCAGTACATGCGGCTTCCTTCTGAGCGCGCTGAGCAACAACGTCATTGGTGAATGGCTGATGTTGGATCCATGCTTTAGCAAGAGTCTTCGCACGAGCAACAAAGGAGGTCATATCCGAAGCCCCTCCAGTGTCAAGAGCAAAGAGGTCAGTGAGGATGTCGTAGAGATGCTGGAGGCTGTCCCGTCCAGAATATAAGGAGTGTAGCTCAGTCCACATATCTTTGGCAGTCTCATGATACATAGCCATTTGATATGGCTCACCATCTAAAGAATTCAAGATCCAGGTTTGAACGCGACCATCATTGCGGAGCCCGTCATCGGTAGGAGGGGTGGGAGGAGCCTGAGTCAGGTGAGGGAGAAGGTCCTTGGCCTGAAGAACCCGTCTAACCGAATGTACCCAAGGAACGAAGTTCTTCTTTCCTGAAAGAGAGATGGTAGTGATGCGCAGCTTGTCACAAACTTCTGTAGTGTAAACCGGACGGTCAGTCGGACAAGCCGGGCGGTCAGCAGGCGGGCTGGCCGTCGAGCCAGAGGAGATACCGGAAGAGCCCATAAGGGCAGACCGCAGAGGCAGATCGCCGAGGTCGCCGCGAGAAGGGCAGGAGGCTACCACGAGAAGAGAGCAAGGTCGCGGAGAGAAGGAGATAAACCGCCAGCGAGAAGACAAGGAGACCACGACCAAACTGCGGATAGGCAGCATGCCGCACGGTCAAGCCGGACACCAGCGAGTAGTCAGATCGCGACCTAAATGCGGAAAGAGAAGAGTCCGCACGGTCTGGGTGAACACAGCAGCGATCAGAGCACAGGAGGCCGCGAGGAGAACTCGAGTGGCAAGAGAAGAGAAGATGCAGCGGATAAGGGCAGTCCGCAAAAACAGGGAGAGGCCGCAGCGGGAAGGATAAGGCCGCGAGTAGAACTCAAGCGCCGAGAGGAGGGAGAGGCCACAGCGATTAGGAGGAAGCCCGCAGCGGTTAAGAGAACACAAGCGTGCAGCGGATAGGAGAAGGCCGCGAGATAGGAAGGAGGCCGCAGCGGGAAGAAGAAGTCCGCGAGAAGAGAAGGTCGAGCGGACAGAAGACGAGACCACGAGTTGGGAAGAACTCAAGCGGCAAGGGAGGAGAAAGAGGCGAGCCCGCAGCGGACAAGATAGGTGGGACCCACGAGCATAGCAGAAGAGGGCTATAAGAAGCCTGAGGAGGGTGGAACCACGGAGAGAAGGAGAGGGGGAAGAGGAGAATAGCGTACAAGAAAAACCAGGAGGATAGAAACCCGCGGACAGACACCGGTGCGGATAGAAACCCGCGGACAGAAACCGGTGCGGATAGAGACCGGTGCGGATAGAAACCCGCGGACCAAACCGGTTAGGAGAAGGGAAACCGCAAAGCAATCTGCGGACAGGGAGAAGAGCGGGCTGGGCGGTTAGAAAAGGAGAAACCGCCAGTTTCGAATCGCACCCTCTGATACCATGTTGAGAAAGCTCCAAACTTGTATGTATTGCTTGTGTGTCTAAATACAAGGAGAGAATACAAATATATAGGAGGAAGAAGAGAGAAGATAATCCTATACAAGGTGTGAGATTAAAGGAGGAGAGAAGATAAAACAATAAAAATGGGCCCAATAATGGGCCCTTTACATGAGCTATTTTAACAGATCCATTAAAAGGTATAAGGCCAGGTGGTAGCTAAAATCTTCACTCAGGTTGATGGAGTTGACTATCATGAAACATTTACTCCTTATGCTAAATTGACTTCTGTTTGTATCAAACTTTCTATTGCAGCTCAACAATCATTGCCCCTTCATCAATTGGATGTCAAGAAAACGTTTTTGCATGGAGATCTTCACGAAGAGGTTTATATGACACCTCTAGCTTTCGTTTCCCACATCTAATCATGTGTGCGGGTTAAAGAAAGCAATTTATGACTTTAAACATTCTCCCCGATCATGGTTTGAGAAACTTAGCACTAAACTTCTACAACTTTGTTTTTCTAGAAGTTTCTACGATCACTCTGTCTTTATCAACAGAGATGCCTCCCATACGACTATACTTGTTGTGTATGTGGATGACATCATTCTCATTAACTCCAGTGCTGGTCATATACTTGAGGTTAAGAAATGGCTTGCATCCACCTTTGATATTAAAGATCTCGACGCTCTTCGGTACTTTCTAGGGATATAAGTGGCTTGGTCTACGAGGGGGATCTTTATCTCTCAACAGAATTATGTGTTTAACTTCCTTGATGAGACAGGGTATGCATGGGCTAAACCTGCGGAGAGTACCATTGACTTGAAATATAACATACACAAACAAGAGTCCCCAATTTTGACACAAATTGAAGTTTCAACGTTTAGTGGATAAATTGATCTACCTAACTATAACTAGACCCGATATTGCATCTGCTGTATCAATGGTAAGTCAATTTATACATGAACCAAGAGTTCATCATTATGAGGCTATTCTGAGGATAGTAAAATATTTGAAAGGATTGTCGGGGAAGGGAATTCCGTATAGAAATCAAGGGCACTTAAATATATCGGGATATTGCGATGCTGATTGGGATGGACCATCCAATGATAAAAAGTCCACCAGTAAATATTGTATGTTCTTGAGAGGAAATCTTGTGTCTTGGAAAAGCAAGAAACATAATGTTATGGTCCGATCATCTGCTGAAGCAGAATATAGAGCTATGACCACTATCACCTGTTAACTACTGTGGCTTAAACCCATAACTAAATAACTAGGGTGTGTGGTCCAACGAGCTGTCTTTATATTGTGGCCATCAATCGGCTATCCACATAGCTAATAATCTCGTTTTTCATGAAAAAACCAAATATATTGAGGTGTATTGTCATTTCTTAAGAGAAAAAGTTTAGGCCAAAATCATTTCTACTTCCTTTGTGACGTTAGAGAATCAACTTGCTGACAAATTTACTAAAGTTTTATCTAGGAGAGGATTATAAGACAATGGTACCAAGTTGTGTCTTCATGATTTCTACAACGTTAGCTTGTGAGGGGGGGGGGGTGTTGAAAATAATATTATTCAAGCTTAATGGGACCCACTTTAGGGTTAAAATGGGGGAACCTATATACAATGTTTTTGCCTCTCTCACTCGACTTAACCTGTAATACCACAATAGCTGCCAAAAAGGTATTTCCTCTTCGTTTCTTCAAAATGCATGAAAGATGAAACATATACGGTTTTGGCTGATGATGTGACTATTAAGTACAATGAAAAAGATATTTTTATCAACTCTACAATAAAGAAAATGACAATGAATTAAGTCTGAAAGATTTAAGCAAATCGGAGGAGTATTGGAACGTAATATTTATCATAAAATTCAAGCAAAACAGGTAAATGATGTTCTGAAGAAGATGAAAAACCGAAAGGTTGTTAGGCTAGAACCGCCAGACGACATACCCATCGAAGTATGAAAATGCCTAAGGAAGTAAGATTTTTTAGCTTACACATTTCTTCAATATGATACTGAAGACAAAGTTGATGTCATACTAATGGAGAGAAAGTATCATGATATCTTTGTATAAGAACAAAAGAGATATAAAATTATGTCAGTTGCAGATGAATTAAATTAATGAATCATACTATTAAACTATGATAACAAGTAATAAAATGAAGAGTAAGACAAAAGAGTAGCATCTCGGAGAATCAATTTGGATTTTGTTATGGCTCTATTATTATATGTATTAAATCGAGTCGAGTGTGTTATTAGTGTCGTTATTTATATTTTAGTCTTTGTATTTTATTATGTCGTATCATGGGGAAATTACATGTATACCCCTTGTATCATTATTTAAAGCCCCTTTGGCTATTGCTATGGTAAGAAGAGAAGAAGTTCTGTTTCTGTTTTCTTATGTGAGATAATTGGTGGCTCTCTCCTCCAACGAGCAACCCCGCCTAGGCAGCCGCGGTTTTGGCTCTACGGTATCCCCCACTATCGCCATCATTTCCGCCTCCGACAACTACTCCGGTGAGTTACCGCTGTTACGGAAGTAGGCCCGTAACAACTTGGTATCAGAGCCAACATCCTCCCACGTCCGCTTATTCGACACCAACAGTCTTTGTTTCCTTCCAGTGTCGACACCTTCCTTTCCTCCCTCCCGATGCACACCATCTTCTTCTCTCACAGCTACAGCCTTCTTCCGGCAGACAACAGCTCCACCTCCAACGTTATATTCTGCCGAACCACCCTCCCGACAGCTCCCGCCAACAACTCACTCCGGTAGGCAACGACTCCCCCTCCGATCAACTCCTCCCGCGCCATTGCCGCCAGAAACAACAAAAAAAAAACTGTTGCATCGCGTCTGCGTCTTCTTTCCGCCAGCCAGACCAATCGTCGACACCACCGAGGCCGCGCCTCTTCCTTGCCAAAATCAGCCGTCGGCGTGAGTGCCACGACTTTTCTGCGGATCCAGCAACACATTCCGCTCCTGCCTCTAGTTCCGTCTCGAGCCCCATCCCCATTTTCTCAAGCCCCGCGCCAATACAATCCCGCAGAGCTTTTCGGCACTACTGCAAGTTGCAGCCCCGCTTTTTCTGCCTTCTCCATCATTCACGTGGGCCCCACAATCAAGCTTTATTATAAGCAGCTGCCAGCCACCTTTATTACCACAGCTTTATTTTTATTTTATTTTACCTCCTCACGGCCACAAATTTCTTTTATTCTCCAGCCCATGCACAACTTATTTTATTACCACAAGCCCTCCTCATCTTAATTAAAAAAAATCCCACCAGCCCTTTTTTTTGTAACCCTCCACCACCCTTTTCCTTTCTTTAATCATTATTATACTTCATGTTTTTTTCTATAATTATTTCTGCCCACCAACCCCCTTTAATTGATTACTGTTTCAGTAATTAATTAACATTATTTTATCCTCACAATGACATCAACATCAATCAAACGGTATGATTTGGAGACTACTCGACTCACTCACGAGACACATCGTCTCGGCGCCGCCATCATGGTCCTCTACGAAGACATACTTGCTAAAAGTAAACATTTGCTCACCATTTCACCGCAACCACAAGACCATGTAGGCGCCACTCCGCCGCTGATGCCAGTCATTGCCTTGCCAGCCCCGACTCCACTTGCCCCGGTCAACTCGCCGCATCTTCCGCCAGCACTTGCTCCACTGGCCCCCGCTCCGCCGACCCCGACAGACTTGTTCCTGCCTCAGGTCACCTCACCGCCTACAGATCCGTTCCTTCTGCCGGTCGTCGCTTCGCTGACCTACTGGATGTTGTTGCTCTTCACTGCTCCACCTACCTTCTCGAAGCCATTACATACGCTGCTCGTCTTTCCAACGACGCTGCCGCTACTCATCGATACTGTCGCCATCGTGACGCGATATCCTACATTGTTTTGGAGGGAGATCAAGCTGCCAGATGATTCAGTCACCACGTGGTGTTCGAGCTTGAGGACAAGCTTGATTTCAAGGGCGGATGAGATGTTATGGCTCTATTATTATATGTATTAAATCGAGTCGAGTGTGTTATTAGTGTCGTTATTTATATTTTAGCCTTTGTATTTTATTATGTCGCGTCATGGGGAAATTACTTGTATACCCCTTGTATCCTTATTTAAAGCCCCTTTGGCTATTGCTATGGTAAGAAGAGAAGAAGTTCTGTTTCTGTTTTCTTATGTGAGATAATTGGTGGCTCTCTCCTCCAACGAGCAACCCCGCCTAGGCAGCCGCGGTTCCGGCTTCACGGCATCCCCCACTACCGCCATCATCTCCGCCTCCGACCACTACTCCGACGAGTTACCCGCTGTTACGGAAGTAGACCCGTAACAGATTCATGTTAGGGTGGACGATCATGGAATCTATACACCTCTTGAGGAGACTTCTTGACAACTTTGAAAAAAAATAAGATTTGCATATGCTATTTATCGATTTTGAGAAGACTTATGGTGGGTTCTAAGAGAGGTCTTATGGAGAGTATTTGAAATGAAAGGTGTAAATATATCGTACATTGACGTAATCAGAGACATGTATACAAATTCAATGGCGAGGGTGAGGACATCTGGAAGATTAACACATGAATTTCCTATCACTGTTGGCTTACATCAAGGGTTAGCTTTAAGTCCACATTTCTTTACCCTTGTCTTAGATGAGCTTATCGAGCATATCAAGTAAGCAATATCTTGGTGTTTATTGTTTGCAGATGATAACGCTCGAGAGTGTAAACACAAAACTTAAATTTTGGTGAGGCATTTTAGAAAAGAAGGGTTTAGGCTGAGCAGGACAACAACGGAGCATATAGAGCTTAATTTACTAATGCAAGAAGGACGGATGACTCCTTCATTAAGTTGGTTGACCAAAATAATTCTTGAGTGCTTTAAATATCTGGGATCGATAGTTTAAAAAGATGGAGGTGTAGATAAAGATATGATATAAAGAATCCAAGTAGGTTGGTTGAAGTGGAGAGACACTTTTGGGATCTTATGTGATTGTAAAGTACCATTAAAATTTGTAGACAAGTTTCACCGTACTGCAATTAGACCAACGATGTTATATGATTCTGAGTGTACATGAGCAAAAAATGAGAGTTGCGAAGATGAGAATGCTTAGGTGGATGTGTGGACACAGGAGACTGGATACAAATAGGAATGAATGTATCTGGGATAAGACGGGAGTGACACCAATTGTAGAGAAGATGCGAGGAGCTCAATTAAGATGGTTTAGATGCATACAAAGGAGAAGCCACTTAAACGGGGGAGGGATACACCAAAAAAGATTTGGAATGAAACCATAAGGAAATACATGATGCACTTAGACATTAGTGAGATTATGACTAAAGATAAGATGCAATGGCGGCAAAGGATCTATATAGCCGACCCCACTATGGTGGGATAAAGGCTTGAGTGTTGTTGTTGTATTTATCACTAAATGCTATTCTTTGGAAATCTAATATCTCGACTAAGCTATACAACAAATTTTCTTCTAAGGGATGATGCACTGCTTACGAAGTTCAATTTTTGCTTCTACATTTTGTCCCTTTATTTTAAATCATTATTTATTTTACTCTGGAATAACAAAAGATAAGTTTTGGGTATCTATTCATATTTTTTGCACCATCTTTAGTTTAATTTATACATAATTTGGTTATCTTAATCTTATTTAACTAAAAAATGATAGATTTTGCATTATTATTGCAACAAATGATCATATGAAGAAACCAAGTGAAATTACCAAACCATAATGAGCAATTGGAGCTGATCTGAAGACTCTTACCAATCACACGCTCAGGTGCAAGCCTTGTGTTTTAGGCATATACTCTAGAGATTTGAATGCCGAGAAGTCCAAAACCATCCAGAGTCATTACTAAAGAAAATTCAGACTGCACACCCGGATAACATGCACCCTTTATAATACACAACAACGGTTTTACATACATTTTCTTACTTTAATGAGTCTATTCACTGATCACGTCCCTTAAACGCACTGTATGAGCTTAGGGCGTGCACACCTTAACTTACAAATTTTAGGACTTTAAATAGCTTGCAATAGAGGGAAGCAAAAATATTGCCTTTGGGAGAATAAAATGGTAGAATAAGGAGGGAAATGTGTTATCTGTGATAGATGAGTATTCCATTTTAAGGTTTATTTATTTATTTTTGTTTTTATCTATCTATTTTTGTACTTCCCTTCTTATCATCAAAATGAGCAATTAATTTCACATAGTGCTTAATCTAGATGAACCATAGAGTGATATTGTTCATGTAGTGTTATCATCATTGACTATATTAACTAATCCTTGATTTATCTTTGAATATTATTTTGTTGAATCCATATTTCCAATATATGATTTTCATCTACGATCCCTATTTAGAAGATTGAAAGAACCTAGATATGAGGAGATCATTCAAATGATAAAAGGAGGTGCGTACGCTTCTAGACATAAAGCAACCCAAATCCTTTGGATTAGAGTTAAATCTAATAGTGGAGCTCACTAATCAATAAAACAAACTCTTGAGGGTATTGATTTAGAAAGACATTTTGACAGACAATAGTTATCTCAACGGAGAAGTTATCATAATTCAGGAACCCTCTTGATTTGCTATTAAGGCAATGAAAGTAGTTTTACTTCTTTTGATTTCTAGGGGGATTCTAGATCTAGCACTTGCTTTCCTCCGATATTTTCGCCGATTCTATTTATAATTTCGATTTCACTTAATTTTATAAACTCTTTTACCGATGGAATAATAGCAATTTCCATGAGAAAATGTACTCAACGAGGCTCTATGGAATACAACTTATTTTATATCCTATACTATAAAGTGACAGCTGCATTTGATATTTTATATCATATAAATTGAAAAGCTTCTTCTTTGATGTTATATTTTACCATCCTCAAGTCTAGTTTTGGACGTATAAATTAGATTACTGTTTCATTCTCCTTATTGGAGTAATTAAAAAAACTGTACTCAACCTATATCTAATCATCTTTGCTAGAACAATGTTAGCAAGCATCTTATTTTCTTTGAATATCCCATACTTATTGCATTCAAATAAAACCTGAAAGTGTGTAGACTTGGAAAACTGGGAAGTAAAATATTAGAAGATGCATGATAAGATTTGGAATACTATAAGTATCCACATATCTGCATGTGCCTGCCTTCAAATTTATTCTACTAACTGGTTATATCTGCCAAATTTTTGGCCAAATCATCAGCCATTGTTGCGGCCGGAAGAAATTTATATTTATACCCATATTGACAAATTTGGAATACTAAAAGTTATCCACATATCTGCATGTGCCTGCCTTCAGTTTTATTCCACGAACTAGCTATTTCTGCCAAATATTCTTCTGAATTTTCAGTCATTGATGTGGACGGAAGAAATTTATATTTATACCCATATTTATATCTTTTTATATAGGGCAATTCAGATGTATTATATACCGGATTATCCGCTATATACTTTTGGCCTAAAGAAATTGTTTGTAGCATCTTTCTTACAGTTACCTCCTACCCTTATATTCCCATGCCTATTTTGATATTAGAATGCTATCATAGCTCGTTTGCAAGTGGGACAAATCCACAAAAGAGATTGTTTTGGGTTTGAGCTGTAGTTTAGACTGCCTGTTGTGCATTGTATACTAATTGGGTTCATTTATATGCACATCCTTCTAACTTTCAGGTAATTGTGAATAAATCACGCGCACGGTTACTGGCATGCAGAAAGAATATCCCTATACGAATTGATGATTTACAAAAGGTTCTTCCTGTCACTAAGGAGATAATGTCGATGCTTTGTTCTAATCCAAGAGTGTCAATAGAAAAAGATGCCCCATATTGCTTCCTCTCTCGCATCGAAAATTCATTCTTAGAACTTACTCTTGGATGCAATCTAAAAAATATGGTAAGTTCTGATTCTTCGTTGCTTTGTTTCTGGCTTCAATAGGAGTTCTTCAACTAAGAAAAATGATAATGGTTGATTCTCATACTTTTGACTGCACTGATGAATCATACTTATCATAGGGATGGATATGCTTGCATTTTTTATCAGTGCTGCATCTTATTCTCCTTTTAGCAATTCGGCTTTTATTTATGCATATCCATTTATAATGACAGAACATGTCTTAGAATTGAGCCCTATTTTTAGGATCTCATGTTGAGCCTCTCTGCCTTGTACCAATTGGCTTATTTGAATGTTTGGTTCTAAGTTCTAATATGATATTAGAGCGGGATTGACCTTCATCCCTCTCCCTTTCCCCCATGTCCAAGTATTTGCCACTTTATGAAGTGTGTTGTTTTACGCGCTCTTACATGTGAGGAGCGTGTAAGGGAAATTTAGGCTTTGTTTGGAAGATTAGTGTCAGTGACTCCAATGAAAAATGGAGCTTTAGTGAGAAATAGAGATCCCACCTTTCGGTTGGAAATGAAGCTTAAAATGGAGTTTCTAGCCATGCAGCTTAAAATGGAGTTTCTAACCATGCCCACCACACTGGAGCTCCAAAATGGATGTTACACAAACATTTTCATTTCTCGGGTGTGGTAAATATAAAATGTGATTGAGCAAATGTGGAGTAGCAAATTGAGCTTAGGCTATGTTTGGGAAAATTGTGACATTTGAGTGGAGGCTATGTTATTAAAGTCGCAAGGCGCACCGATGCGCAAAGGGGTCCTAGAGACTAGGCGCAAGTCACGCGTCTGAGGCACGTGAGGCGCAAAAATGAAAAAAAAAATCAGTGAACTGGACACCCAATTCAATTATTTTTAGTGATCTGGACGCCTAGTTCACTGATTTTCGGTGAACTGGGCGCCCAATTCACTGATTTTCGGTGAACTGGGCGCCCAATTCACTGATTTTCGGTGAACTGGGCGCCCAATTCACTGATTTTCGGTGAACTGGGCTCCCAATTAGGGGTGTCACGAACCGAATCAAATCGAATTACTCTTCAATCAAATCCAAATTTGACATAAAATACAGAGATTTGGATTCGGATTCGATCGAATATTCGATGTCAGATTCGGATTCGTTATGAAATGTTGGATTCGAATTTGGGTTCGAATTCAGATTCAAATTCGGATTCGAACATGGATTCGAATTCAGATTCAAATTCGGATTCGAACATGAATTCGAATTCAAGTTCGACTTTTATATTATTTAATTTAATTTAATTTCATATTCAAATATTATTATATTTAATATTAATTTACATATAATAATTTTTTTAATATATATTCATGTATTCGCAAACTATTCGCAAATCCTTTGAATATGAATAAAATTATTCGGATTCGGATTCGGATTCTAAAACTATTCGAATCCGGAATTCGGATTCGAATTCGAAAAATATAAATTTTAATCGAATTTTCACGAATCGAATCCAGAATTATTCACGAACTATACTATTTGTGAACAACCCTACTCCCAATTCACTGTTTTTCAGCGAATTGGACGCCCAATTCACTATTTTTCAGCAAATTGGGCGCCCAATTCATCGTTTTCAGCGAATTGGACGCCCAATTCACCGTTTTTCTGCAAATTGGGAGCTAGGTGCGCCTCAGGTGCGCCTGAGGCACCTCGCCCGCCTCTGTCCGGCATAGGCGGGGGCTGTGTGCTTGGTGCGCCTGGCACCTCAGGCGCGCCTTTAATAACATAGAGTGGCGGTGGGTGTAAAACTATGGTAATAAACACACTGGTGAATGTTTACATGCGTTTGAACTTTTATCGCAGTTTTTTGATTGAAATTTATCTCTATGGATTTTGAGAATTCATTGCCGCTAAAGCTTGAGCACACTTGCATGACCGTGCTAGGTTTTTTGCTTGATATGCTGTGTTAGGAGAATAGCATTCTGTTATGTGTCGTTGTTATGCGTCGTATTGTGTCGTATTATGTATTTTATTATGAGGAGTCAATCATGTTGTATTTTTATTATCATTATGTTAGGTGTCTAGTTGTTATTATTATGTGGGAGCCTCGAGCCCCGGGTCTAGTATTAGGTGTCATTATGAGCGTTTCGTCTTCTTATGAGTTGTAGCCTATATAAAGGCATGAGATGTGTGTTTGAATCAAGCAAGAAATATTTCTAGTTCTCATCCCCTTTGAATGTGAGATCATTGGTGGCTCTCTCCTCCGACGAGCAACCCCGCTTAGGCAGCCGCGGTCACGGCTCCGCAGTATCCCCACCATCTCCTCCACCCACATCCCTACAATCGGCCACCATCGAAGAAGGGCCATAACACATTCGCGACCGCACATACCCAAACATTTTGGGTTTTTCATAACTACGTTTACAAGCTTCATGATGTAATGGTAGATCGACTAAAATGAAAATGTACTAAGATGCAGTCAAAATGAGACTATGGTTTAAATGCCGTGCACGTGTCAACACGAGACAATCCCAATAAAGATCCACTAGCAAGTAATACTTTTTAGCAACGTTATGAGCACGGCTAGCATAATCGATAGTACGGATTAATGTAAAGAAAACAACTATGATCTACCTACGAAGTGAGGCGTGATTTCAATTAAAGTGCGCCAGTAAAGATCCCACAAATCAAACCACAAATATAGTGCAATAGAATAGAGATCCAACAAATCACAACAATAGTTCATACCAATACATTCAAGTAAGAAAACTATAACGCTTTTACCTTGATTTGCTTATGCATGGGGCACCATGATTAGGATTGGAGAAGACGCCAGTGTAGTCGCTCTTGGCCACGAGTGGATCCACGAGAAGGGCTGCGAATATTAGGTTAGGCAGGATCTGGGGTGATATGAGTGGGGTAGGCTGGGGGGGGAGGTGGCGGCTGGGGGCGAGGGGAGTGTGGATCTGGAGGATTGGGAGGGGCCAGGACTGGAGGTAGGTGGATTCAAGTGAGGCAGAGGGAGGGGCTGTTGGGACGGAGGGTTGGAGTTGGCCGGGGGTGCTGGAGGGTTGCAGGTTTGATGGGATGGGAGCGGGATTGCAGGAGGAATGGGGAGCGGTGTTGCGGGAGTGTGGGAAGGGAAGGGTTTCCTGGAAAGGGCTGATGGGGGGGACGTGAACGGAAGAGGAAAAGGAGGCAGGGCGGTGGGCTGCAGGGAAGGTTGAGGCGGGGTGGTACCTGGACGGGGACGGGAACCGGCGGGGTGAAGCAGTGCTAGAGCAGCGCGACGAAGAGCAGTTCTCGGAATCCACCGAGAGGAGACTGACAAGTTGCAGTGCACACAACTTCCGATCCTTTCGACCGGCCCCATGCTAGCATATTTATAAGAAGGAAAAATAAAACAGAATTAGGGCTCCCCGATCAGACGGTTGTAATTATTCGGGCCGATCAAGGGCTAAATACATCTGAATAAAATAAACTAATATATGAAATAGACTCGAAACGACCCTCCGGGCGCATCCGCGGACTCGGATTGCCCGAGAGGGTCGCCAATCACCGCCTCCTGCGGGAATAAACGTGTGTGTCATCGATCGTCATCACTTCACCTTTCTCCAAACCGGGGTGTTACGAATACATAAGAGGGCGAGGGATGAGAAGACGAGGTCACGGTGCATATGTCGACGTCAGGAACGAGGCGACGAGGACACGGATCACAACACAACGATGGACGTTCGCCAGTAGTGCACTCGTCAACTTTATATTTTATTATCGTACATATATTTCGGTCCATGGGTTATTTACTGTTTACCTTTGCGTGTTTCAAAATTAAGCACTATATAAACCTCTGCAAGTCTCTCTTTTGGATTATCTTAAGAGGAAGATCATTTTGGGAAGAGCCATTGGGGCTGATTCTAATATTCTCTTCTTCTTCCTCCTTTTTGCCTCCCTCTCCTTCTCTTCTACCCTAACACCTAACATTTGGTCCTACCTGCCATCTTCCTGTTGCGGTTTTCGCTGCTGAAACGTTCCAATAATTGATTTTGTCGCTCCTTCTAACAAATGATGCTGTACCAATCTTTTCTCAACCCCTCTTTCTGCGTCCACTACGCACCTCCTTCCAACGCTCGTTCCATCTTGATCAACCCGGGTCTGCGTCAATCTCTCACGTGCCTCCAGCTCCTCTCCTGCCCAACGACTCCATAACATGACATCGTCATCCTATTGGCTATGCGACCGTACCTACCTCCACGTCTTCGTCACGCCTCGTGTCCCTTCCCGACCCCACCAATCTGCATCCGCCGACGGTTTTTGCTGATCTACCCATCATCTCTCTTGATACCTACACCATGCAAGCCCTTCTACCGCGTCCATACCCCCTCGAATGCATTCCATTGCACCCACTGACACACCAACGCCTCTGCCTCCTGTGGATCCGACCATTTTCATCCGTCGTGATGCTCATGAGGCGTCCATTGCCTTACTACAAGCCCTCATGTTGCAGATGGAGGCTATGTTTGACACCCTCCTCGCCGGTTGAGCGAGTTCCTTCTTGACCTATAACGCAGAGTCCCCATCGATTTTTGGTGTGCATCCAAGCCATCCACGGGATCCCGTTCCACCGCCTGCAGGCTTCCCTCTAGCAATTTGTTTGTTTCACGTTCCCTCCAACGCCACTGACCCTGTGTAGTGGATTGCCTATACAGAACATGGAGGGGTAGACCCTTCATTAGGTCTATTGGTTGCTAAAGGACAACCCTTCACTTTCTTGGTCAGAACTCCAACAAGACCTCATTCTATGCTACGATGTATTCTCTTCTGGGACGTCAATCAAACGTTTATATGGTGTACGTAAATCGGCCCTCGACGAGTTCATTGTTTTGGCAACGCACGTTCAAAGCTTATCGCCAAATCATTACTCGGGCTTCTTCATGCAAGTTCTCCTTCCCCATATCTGGTCCCTCCTTCGCACCCACAACCCCAGGACAATTACTGATGACATGGATCTCACCCTAATTATGGAAGTGGATTTCAATGTCACCTCCGTCGACGCCGACCAACATGGAGTTCTCTTTCCCGATCGATTTCCTTCCCTCCAACACCTTCCGGTTGCCCCCCTGTCTCGGACCACCGCCCCGACTGTCGAACGTCCCCCTGATGAACAAGGAGGAGTACCACAATTATCGCACTAAGGGCCTCTGTTTCCATTCTAAACAACCCTTCTCCTTGACTGATAACTATCCTCTGAAGGAGCTTCGCATCACCATTAGCGATGACCTTGAGATCATCGTTGGGGATTTTTAAGCCTGGGGGGGAATGACTTCCTAGCCGTCACAATATAAGACCCCCCCCCCCGGTTCAAGAAGACCGGGGCAAGCGGGGGATCCTACCGCACACCACCGCCAACACTTGACGCCGAAGGGTCGACGTAGGCACACCCATATCCCTCACCACCCTTCGGTTTCCCAATGTCGTGCATCGACAGTGATGATAAGCGATCATTACTACCCACCAGAGTAGGGAAGCTATTATAGCGGAAGGTACTATTAACGAGTGCGCTTCATAATACTTAGCAAAAAGCATTATATCGAAAGATTAAATATCACAGAAACCCATTATCCAAGACTGGTAGGTATAACATCATTCTCTCTCTTGCCCCATTCAGACTTTATTAAGATCGAGCATATAAAAGTTGCTACCTGATAAATTCATGCCCGAATTAGCCTGCTACGTGGCTTCCTCAACACCTGGGTGTTGTCCTTCACCCACACCTGTCACCTGTGCTAATGACAAGTGATTAGAACCACAAATAAAATCCAATCCCTAACAATATCAAGCATCATATTATAACACCCCTTCCCAGTATTTCAGAAATCAGCCGTCCGGTCAGGTCAGCGATATAAAGAAAACTAGGAAACAGTATTAAAACTAGTAACAGCAGGTAATAAAATCTATACTAAGCAATTTAAGACTTACAGCGGAAGTTTAAAAAAATAAACTAAGGGTAACCACATACCTGATATCTGGATTCACAGAGCCACTAAACAGGAAATAGAACTGAATTAACTGAAAATCTGGTTAACCATAAATAGTCTGATACAAATTAGATAAAAATATTAATCTGTTACAATGTTCTCATCTACAAGTACTTGCTGAAATAGAGTAAACTGAATAAGATAAATAATACAAACTGACGCCACCATAACGCTCATCCTAGACGCAGTTTCCCACCTGAGTCACCTGAAAAACAGTGCCCACGAAGGGTCAGAGTAAGGAAAAATAACTCCTCCTAGTGCCACTAAAACAGTTTTACATATGTATGCATGCATGCCTTTAAAATAGTCTCGTGCACTGAAAAACATTTTATGTTATATGTTATGCATGCTTTCCTATAATTCCTGGTCAACACAACTACTAGTTCTATATTCGTGACTTTCCGTTCATTTACCCAAGTCCTGACGTTCTCTAACTAGTGTACTAACTCACGACAGGTCTATACTTGAGTTCTATATGACTTCTAACCTGCTCATCTACTAGGAAGGCTCTAGGCAGAGTAGCTCCTAACGCGCAACTGAAACTGACGACCCGAGACCATCTTACGAACTCAATTGTTCTAGTGTCACGCGGACACGGTCTCGAATCTGCTAGCTGGCTCAAGGGAAGACAATTCCCAAGTCTGTACTACTCATAAGGTTCCATGTGCCTTATGAGAAAGGTAGTGCGCCTCTACCTAGCACGAAAGAACTCTGTGTGATGGCTGACCTTTTTGGTCTGACGCTACTCTGCATGGGAAATCTTTTTGGGGAACTACTAAGCGACCATTGACTTTCTTGTGGTATACTAGAATGGACATTCACGCCCTTGTTCGGAACAGATTCCAAACCTACGAACACGGTTAACGCTTTCGTACTCTACGTTTCTGTTCACGATCCGACTACTTGGGTCTTAGGGAAATCGTGTCACCCTACACGTTTTTTGTAACCGTTTTCCTATCACCACACCTTTCTATGCATGGTCATGGTACTTGAAATAAATCTACTCGTGTGTATACAAAATATATACTTTTTATTATGTCTAAATAACAGAAGTTAGGTTTCCTTACAGTGGTGGTGCGGCGCTCGTAGACTCGGCGCGGCGACATCTTCTATTTCGAAGGTAAACCTACTGCTGGGGACCTTCAAATTGCTGCCCCGACCCCACCGAAGTCCTGCAAGAAAGGACAACCCTAATTTCATCATTTTCCCCTAAGGGTTTCCGGTGGAAAAATCTTCAAACAACTAGGGTTACCAAAATTAGAAGCTAAACTTCGGATATTACCTTAACGGAGAGTGATTTAAGCTCACGAAATGCCCTACACTAACTCCGCGGTGGATTTAGAACTCCAAACCTAATTAGGGCACATGGAAACGAAACTTTAGTCCACAATAACTTTCAAATCGACTGATTACCATGAAGGAATAAATAGAATGGAGAAATTGAACTCACTGGAACCAAAATCGGAACTTCTACCTCCACCGGTTAGGGTTAGACCCGGCACATCCACGGCCAAGGAAGGAAGGCGTGCACTCCCGGGCGCCTGCAGAGGAGGGAGGAGGAGTCGTAGATGCGTTCCGGAGGAGGATCGGGCGGCGGTAAGCCCTGCGGGAGGGCGTCGGCTGCGGATCGGGAGTCGTCGGGCTCGCCTCTTGCGGGAGACGGAAGGGATCGGGAGAGAACTAGTCGGCTTGCGGGTTTTCTCCCGATAGAAGTGAGGCAATCGGGTTTTCTAATCGGGCTGCAACGGTTCTCTTCATAATCGCAAAGAGGAGAGTGGGGGAAAAACTATAGGCACTCCATTTCCACTCAAAATCACTTATGAAACGGCTATCGGCACACCCAACTCACAATAATACTTGCATACTAACCCATTATCACCGCGCGCGCCACATCTAATATAAAATGTGTTACACACTATTATTAACGCACTTAATAAACTAACGGACGCTAACATTTGGAATAGTAACAAAATACCTGGTCGACGCGCTGGCTCGATCACAAATCGTCGCGACTCGACCCTACAATAAAATAAATTTCGCGTAAAATTTACGGATGTTACAAATCTCCCCTCCTAATAAAAATTTTTGTCCTCGAAAATTGTAACCATACCTGAATCGAAGAGAAAAGAATAGTCTGCATTGTTCTTAAGCTCATCCTCTCGTTCCCAAGTATACTCTGGACGGCCACAGTTCATCCAAAGGACTTTGACCATGCGAATCTCTCTATTTCTGAGCTTCTGAATCCTCGAGTCCACTATCTTGACTGGTCTAACTCCAATTGGTGCTTCCTCGGTACTGATGATCTGACTGGGATCTCTGACTGCTCTCCTCAGATAGGAGACGTGGAATACATCATGTACACCACTCATTTCCTCAGGTAAGGCCAACCTATATGCAACCTCACCAACTCTTTCCAGCACTTCAAAAGGACCAACGAATCTGAGGCTCAGTTTCTTCATCCGCTTTATTCTAGAGACTCCTCTGAATGGTCTGACCTTCAGATAAACGTAGTCTCCAACACTGAACTCTACTGACCTGTGTTTCTGATCATGATACTTGGCCTGACGATCCTGAGCTGTCTTCATACGCTCCTGAATAAGCTTGATCCTATCAGTGGTCTTATCAATCCATGACTCTCTGATAAGATCTTTCCTCACTCTCAGCCCAACATAACGGTGTCCGACAACGTCTACCATAGAGGGCCTCGAACGGTGCCATCCCAATACTCGCCTGAAAACTGTTGTTGTAGGAGAACTCCACAAGAGTAACATACTTCTCCCACTTTCCTCCAAAATTCAGAATGCACATCCGAAGCAGATCCTCCAAAGTCCTATTTGTGCGTTCGGTCTGTCCATCTGTCTGGGGATGGAATGCGGTGCTGAAATGTAACCTGGTACCCAACCGCTCCTGTACGTAACGCCACTACCTGGAGGTAAATCTGTCATCTCGGTCTGAAACTATAGTCTTGGGTACACCGTGAAGTCGAACTATCTCGTCTAAATATAACTGGGCCAGCTTCGGACCTTGATCCGTCTTCCTAAGAGGAATGAAATGAGCGACCTTAGAGAGCCGATCTACTATAACCCACAAGGAATCATTCCCACTCTGCGATCTCGGCAAACCATGAATGAAGTCCATGGATATATCCTCAAAAGTCCACTCGGGAATGGGAAGTGGCTGCAACTTGCCTCCAGGCCTTTGACACTCAGCCTTAACCAACTTGCATGTCTCGCACTTCCCTACATAATCTGCAACATCACTCTTCAAACCTGGCCACCAGACTATCTTCTTAAGATCTGCATACATCTTCGTGCTACCAGGATGTATAGAATATCTGGAATTGTGTGCCTCGAATAGGATGTCTTCGCGAAAGTGACTAAAATCTAGGATACAAACTCTGTCATCATGCAATAATAACTCATCCTGAATCGAGAATCTCTCTTTCTGACCTGACTGCACTGAGATCCAAATCTCTGCCATCTTTGGATCCAACGGTATAGCTGTCCTGATCCTATCTCTAATATCGCACGAAATCTCCATCCAACTCAACCAAGCTGAACCAAAACTGCAACGGGGCACAACGACGATGTTCAGTCTCTCCAGCTCTCGTACTAACTCCTCCTGCTGAGTGAGAAGATAAAAACACGAGCCTCTACGGCTAAGGGCATCAGCTACCACATTCGCCTTTCCTGGGTGGTACTGAATGTCTACATCGTAGTCTGAAAGAAACTCTAACCATCTACGCTGCCTCAAATTGAGCTCTCGCTGATCAAAGATATACTTGAGGCTCTTATGATCAGTAAAGATCTCGCAACGCACTCCATAGAGGTAGTGCCTCCAAATCTTCAGGGCATGAATAACTGCTGCAAGCTCCAAGTCATGCACGGGATAATTTCTCTCATGAACCTTTAACTGTCTCGAGGCATAGACTACGACCTTTCCATGCTGCATGAGGACACAACCCAAACCCTGACCCGAAGCATCGCTATAAATCTGAAACCCGTTAGGTCCTGAAGGTAAACTCAAAATCGGTGCGGTCATCAACCTGTCCTTCAAGTCCTCAAAGGCTAACTCGCACTCAACAGTCCACACCAAGCCCTTTCCCTTCCTAGTGAGGGAAGTCAGTGGTAAGGCTATCTTTGAGAAATCTCTAATGAACCTCCTGTAGTACCCAGCAAGACCCAAAAAGCTGCGAACCTCTGAAACTGATGTCGGCCTTGACCAACTCTTTATGGCCTCTATCTTATTCGGATCAACGCTAACTCCTTCCTGACTGATGATGTGGCCTAAGAATGCAATCTCTGAAAGCCAAAATTCACACATAGAAAACTTAGCAAACAACTGGTTCTCCCTGAGTGTGCTCAAAACAATTCTGAGGTGTGCTGCATGATCTTCTGCACTCTTAGAGAACACCAAAATATCATCTATGAAGACGATGACAAAACGATCCAAGTACTCCCGAAATACCCTGTTCATCAGGTCCATAAATACTGAAGGGGCATTGGTCAGCCCGAACGGCATGACCACGATCTCGAAGTGTCCATATCTGGTACTAAAAGCAGTCTTCTGTATATCCGCATCACGAATCTTTAACTGGTGATAGCCTGATCTCAGATCTAAGTTGGAAAAAGTGTTCGATCCCACCAACTGGTCGAACAAATCATCAATCCTGGGAATCGGGTACTTATTCTTTACGGTCAGCTTATTCAATTCGCGGTAGTCTATGCACAATCTCAGACTACCATCCTTCTTCACGAACAGTACTGGAGCACTCCAAGGCGAAGTACTAGGGCGTATGAAACCCAAATCAAGCAGCTCCTGCAATTGCCTCTTCAACTCTGCTAGTTCTCTTGGAGCCATCCGGTATGGAGATTTGGCTACCGGTGTAGCCCCAGGCTGCAAGTCTATCGGGAACTCAATCTCTCTATCTGGAGGGGCACCCGGGAGTTCTTCCGGGAAAACATCGGGGAACTCCTGCACCACCGGTACCTCTGCCAAGTCAGTCTTAGACTCCGTGCTCATCAATACTACGAAGGTTTCACAACCTTTACTGATGCACCTTCTCGCTTGGACTGCAGATATGATCATCTTCACTACTCCTTTCAAGCCCTGAAAAGAAAAAGATGTCTGGTTGGGGCCATCACTGTATCTGCTTCGCCCTACAGTCAATCCTGGCGTTGACTGCTGAAAGCCAGTCCATTCCAAAGATCAAGTCAAATCCTGCTATAGGTAGCAGCAAAGCTTCCACGATAATCTCAGTGTCACCAAACTGCACTGGTACCCTGCACTTGTCTCTGGTCTGCAGAAGAGATCCATTCGGCATCATGACTTCCAGCGGTACTGACTTTGGGAAGACTTCTAAATCCAACTTACGCACTAGAGATTCCGCGATAAACGAGTGTGAGACACCCGTATCAAACAGAATCTTAGAGGGTAAATTACGAATCATAAGAATGCCTACATGGATGAATTATGAAGGATGAAAATAAATGTGTCACTACGGAGGATTTTAAAAACCAACATGTTAAGCAAAACAACACTTACCAGTCACAACATCCTTCTGATCCTTCGCCTCCTGCTGACCCAACCCGTAAGCTCTGGGCTGCACTAAATCTCGACCCTGCTGTGGTCTCCCATCAGTAATCATCAACGCTTTGCCCTTATCTGCCCTGCTAGAACCACCAACCTCGTATTTCGACTGCATGAACAAATTATAATTAGCATCTACTGAAATTACATAAAAGTAATCAATACAAAGAGCCTTGATTACCTGATTTGTCCCAACTTCCTGACAGAAGCGAGCTATGTGTCCAGGTTGTCGGCACTTGTAACATACGTCTGCACTGGCCAAACACTCTCCTGTATGGCGACGCTGACACTTGGGACACGTAGGATAGTCCTTGCTCCGGTCATCAGATTGACCATTCTTCTTAGCATCGGGCTTCGGCTTCTTGTTCCAGTTCTTTCCTTAATCGTTTCTGCTCTGCTGCGGTTGATGCGAATCCTGAGATCGCTTCGCACGGAAACTACTTCGCTTCTGAACCTTCTGCTGGTCAGCCTCCAGTCTGCGAGCCATATCCACTAAGCTCCTGTAATCAGCGTTGACCATAGTCATCAGCGGCTGTCTCAACGAGTCACACAAACCATCCACAAAGCGACTGCACTTCTCAGTCTGATCTCCCTGCATCACGCCTGCATATCGAGCCAGATGAGTAAACTCTCGTTCGTACTCAGAAACTGTCCTGTCCCCCTGGAAAAGCCTAAGATACTTCTCCTGGAAGTCTCGTCGTGCGGAAGGAGGCACGAACCAACTAGCAAGAACTCTAGAGAACTCGCCCCAAGTAAACATGTCTGGTGTACGACCTGGCCAAAAGTATGGTCATACTATTTTAAAATTAACACATTACTTCCTAAAATAAAGGAATAGGTCATAAAACTTTACCTGCAGGATCATCTGCCCGGTATTTGTCCCACCAGACCTTTGCCTCTCCTCGGAGGAGGAAAGCTGCCAGAGGAACTTTCTTATTCTCCGGGCACTCCAAAACGTTCAGCAGGTCTCTGGTGTTAGCTATCCAATCATCTGTATCCATCGGGGTCTCATCCCCACTGTAGTTCGAAGGCTGAAGTTCTCTAAAATTTCTCAAATAGCGCTCCAGGGTCATCTCCACAGGTGCTACTGCAGGAGCTGGTGCAGGGACTGGTACTTGTACTGGAGCTGGAAACCCTGCAGCCAGTCCTCTCTGAAACTCTATCAAGGCAACTGTAACCGCCTTGGCAATCTGAGACGCTATGTCAGTGCCCTCTGGAGCTGCTGGAACTGGTTGTACCTGTGGCACTACAGCGTCTCCCATGGTCGCATTAGGAACCGGGTCCTGGCGTGAAGATTCACCTGGTTCACTAACTCGTGGTGCCTGATAGAATATATAAAGGAAATCTGATTATTTATCAAGCATCTAAAAAATCTGGCTTAGCAACTTATTTCGTACTCTAGCGAACACTAGGGCTTAATCGCACTTAAAGTACTTTACTAACAAGAGTTTACTCTTATACGCTCCTATGGCTCTTTGAATTCTTTCTAGGGTCCAGGGATCCTAAACCTGCCTTTGATACCAATTTATAACACCCCTTCCCAGTATTTCAGAAATCAGCCGTCCGGCCGGGTCAACGATATAAAGAAAACTAGGAAACAGTATTAAAACTAATAACAGCAGGTAATAAAATCTATACTAAGCAATTTAAGACTTACAGCGGAAGTTTAAAAAAATTAACTAAGGGTAACCACATACCTGATATCTGGATTCACAGAGCCACTAAACAGGAAATAGAACTGAATTAACTGAAAATCTGGTTAACCATAAATAGTCTGATACAAATTAGATAAAAACATTAATCTGTTACAATGTTCTCATCTACAAGTACATGCTGAAATAGAGTAAACTGAATAAGATAAATAATACAAACTGACGCCACCATAACGCTCATCCTAGACGCAGTTTCCCACCTGGGTCACCTGAAAAACAGTGCCCACGAAGGGTCAGAGTAAGGAAAAATAACTCCTCCTAGTGCCACTAAAACAGTTTTACATATGTATGCATGCATGCCTTTAAAATAGTCTCGTGCACTGAAAAATATTTTATGTTATATGTTATGCATGCTTTCCTATACTTCCTGGTCAACACAACTACTAGTTCTATATTCGTGACTTTCCGTTCATTTACCCAAGTCCTGACGTTCTCTAACTAGTGTACTAACTCACGACAGGTCTATACTTGAGTTCTATATTTCTAACCTGCTCATCTACTAGGAAGGCTTTAGGCAGAGTAGCTCCTAACGCGCAACTGAAACTGACGACCCGAGACCATCTTACGAACTCAATTGTTCTAGTGTCACGCGGACACGGTCTCGAATCTGCTAGCTGGCTCAAAGGAAGACAATTCCCAAGTCTGTACTACTCATAAGGTTCCATGTGCCTTATGAGAAAGGTAGTGCGCCTCTACCTAGCACGAAAGAACTCTGTGTGCTGGCTGACCTTTTTGGTCTGACGCTACTCTGCATAGGAAATCTTTTTGGGGAACTACTAAGCGACCCTTGACTTTCTTGTGGTCTACTAGAATGGACATTCACGCCCTTGTTCGGAACAGATTCCAAACCTACGAACACGGTTAACGCTTTCGTACTCTACGTTTCTGTTCACGATCCGACTACTTGGGTCTTAGGGAAATCGTGTCACCCTACACGTTTTTCGTAACCGTTTTCCTATCACCACACCTTTCTATGCATGGTCATGGTACTTGAAATAAATCTACTCGTGTGTATACAAAATATATACTTTTTATTATGTCTAAATAGCAGAAGTTAGGTTTCCTTACAGTGGTGGTGCGGCGCTCGTAGACTCGGCGCGGCGACATCTTCTATTTCGAAGGTAAACCTACTGCTGGGGACCTTCAAATTGCTGCCCCGACCCCACCGAAGTCCTGCAAGAAAGGGCAACCCTAATTTCATCATTTTCCCCTAAGGATTTCCGGTGGAAAAATCTTCAAACAACTAGGGTTACCAAAATTAGAAGCTAAACTTCGGATATTACCTTAACGGAGAGTGATTTAGGCTCACGAAATGCCCTACACTAACTCCGCGGTGGATTTGGAACTCCAAACCTAATTAGGGCACAAGGAAACGAAACTTTAGTCCACAATAACTTTCAAATCGACTGATTACCATGAAGGAATAAATAGAAGGGAGAAATCGAACTCACTGGAACCAAAATCGGAACTTCTACCTCCACCGGTTAGGGTTAGACCCGGCACATCCACGGCCAAGGAAGGAAGACGTGCACTCCCGGGCGCCTGCAGAGGAGGGAGGAGGAGTCGTAGATGCGTTCCGGAGGAGGATCGGGCGGCGGTAAGCCCTGCGGGAGGGCGTCGGCTGCGGATCCGGAGTCGTCGGTCTCGCCTCTTGCGGGAGACGGAAGGGATCGGGAGAGAACTAGTCGGCTTGCGGGTTTTCTCCCGATAGAAGTGAGGCAATCGGGTTTTCTAATCGGGCTGCAGCGGTTCTCTTCATAACCGCAAAGAGGAGAGTGGGGGAAAAACTATAGGCACTCCATTTCCACTCAAAATCACTTATGAAACGGCTATCGACACACCCAACTCACAATAATACTTGCATATTAACCCATTATCACCGCGCGCGCCACATCTAATATAAAATGCGTTACACACTATTATTAACGCACTTAATAAACTAACGGACGCTAACATTTGGAATAGTAACAAAATACCTGGTCGACGCGCTGCCTCTATCACAAATCGTCGCGACTCGACCCTACAATAAAATAAATTTCGCGTAAAATTTACGGATGTTACACATATAGTGTTTGTAAGGGAGATATATTTGGACTTCTATTTTGGGTCGAGGCAGTCTTCCCACGATCATCGCCTACGTACTCCGTATCATCCTGCATACGGTCTCAGACCCACGTAGTTCTATTAGTTTCGCACGGGTTGTCCTCCCAGACCATCCTTCGTGCGGGTTGCCTCAGCGTATAACTCGTCAGCCATCTGATAATCCTTTTGGCACAATTCTCGAAGGCACTATTCATTCCCAAAGTAATCCAACTCAGAGACACATTTATTTCCGAAGGAATCACAGCTCGAAGGCACATTATTCCCGAAGGAATCACAGCTTGGAGACACATTTATTCCCAAAAGAATTACAATTCAGAGACACTTTTATCTAAGGAACTTTTCACTCCCGAAGGAATTACAGTTCGGAGGCACATATATTTAAGACACTTTCACTCCCGAAGGCACACTTAATTCTCTGTAGGAATTACATTTCAAAGGAACATTTGTCGAAGATACTTTTCACTCCCGAAGGAATCCAACTCGGAGACACATTTATTCTCGAAGGAATTACAGTTCGGAGGCACATATATTTAAGACACTTCTACTCCCGAAGGCACACTTAATTCCTTGTAGGAATTACATTTCTGAGGCACATTTATCGAATGCACTTTTCACTCCCGAAGGAATCCAACTCGGAGGCACATTTATTCTCGAAGGAATTACAGTTCAATGACACTTTTCACTCCCTAAGGCACACTTAATTCCCTGCAGGAATTATATTTCGGAGACACATTTATCGATGACACTGTTTAGATCCCCGTTGGACATTTCCTATCACTTTATAATTTTATTTAAGACGAATATAACATATAATTCGAAGCGATATACATTAGGTCAGTCAAATAGAAAGTTTCATAAGTCAAACAAACTAACGTCAAGATAACTAGAGATTGAGTCAAAGGCTAGAGCTTTATCATTCTCAATAGAGGTCATACACCATGTCTAAAGTAATGCGACCCTGGTAAGCCGTAGTCCCTGGCTCGACTTATCATACGTCACGGCCTCTTGAGTTACGAACCAACTGGATCACAAATATAGCTATAGTAACTCGCTTCAACTCCAAGCATTTGTATACATAAATCTAGTCTTGATTGAAATTAAACGTCCACTTGCCAATCACCAAACTTTAAACAATATTGACAAATGGCTAAGGCGTTGAACTCAACTGCACGCTCTACCTGTTAAGAGAGTTGATCGAGTCCCGTGCTATGTAGATTTGACCTCGATGGACTGTCTCGCCACCAGGTCAACTCTTAATTGTTGACAAAACTGAATAATTCAAAGCATCGAACTGTCCGCTCTGCTTTACTAACAAGAGTGGCAGCTAGTTCGACATTATTTAAGGGCAATATTGAAATAAAAGTCAAATTCTTGATTTGCCCGCTCTTCTCCAAGAGTGACGACCAGTTCAGTATTATTTGGAGGCAATATTGAAATAAAAATCATAACCTCAATCTGTCCGCTTTGCTCCACAAGTGACGGCCAGTTCAGTATCACTTACAGATAATATTGAAGCAAAAGTCATAACCTTGATCTGTCTACTCTGTTCCACGAATGACAACCATTTTGATATTATTTAGAGGCGATACTGAAATAAAAGTCAAAACCTCGATCTGTTCGCTTTGCTCCAAGAGTAGCGGTCAGTTCAGTATTATTTGATTGCAATATTGAAACAAAAGCCAAAACCTCGATCTGTCCACTCTGCTCCACGAGTGACGACCATCTCAGTATTATTTAGAAGCAATGTTGAAATAAAAATCAAAATCTCGATCCGTCCGCTCTGCTCCATGAGTGGAAGCCAATTTGGTATTATTTAGAGGCAATAGTGAAATAAAAGCCAAAACCTCGATCTGTCCGCTCTGCTCCAAGAGTGACGACCAGTTCAGTATTATTTAGAGACAATATTGAAACAAAAGACATAACCTGATATGTCCGCTCTACTCCACGAGTGGTGGCCAGTTCGATATTATTTAGAGGCGATACTGAAATAAAAGCCAAAACCTGATCTGTCCGCTCTGCTCCAAGAGTGGCGGCCAATTCGGTATTATTTAGATGCAATATTGAAAACATGTCAAAACCTCAATCTGCCTGTTTTGCTTCACGAGTGACGACCAGTTCGGTATATTTAGAGGCAATATTGAAATAAAAGTCAAACCTCGATCTGTCCGTTCTGCTCCACATGTGTCGGCCAGTTCGGTATTATTTAGAGGCAATATTGAAATAAAAGCCAAAACTTCGATCTATCTTCTCTGCTCTAAGAGTGACGGTCAGTTCGGTATTATTTAGAATCAATATTGAAATAAAAGCCAAAATCTCGATCTGTCCGCTCTGCTCCACGAGTGACGGGCAGTTTGGTATTATTTAGAGATAGTATTAAACTAAAAGCCAAAACTTTGATCTGTCCGTTTTGCTCCAAGAGTGACGGCCAGTTCGATATTATTTAGAGGCAATTTTGAAATAAAATCAAAACCTCGATCTGTCCGCTCTGCTCCAAGAGTGACGGTTAGTTCGGTATTATTTAGAGACAATATTTAAACAAAAGTCAAAACCTTGATCTGTCCCCTCTACTCCACGAGTGGCGGCCAATTCAGTATTATTTAGAGGCAATATTGAAATGAAAGTCAAAATCTCGATCTATTCGCTTTGCTCCAAGAGTGACGGTCAATTCGATATTATTTAGAGACAATATTGAAATAAAAATCAAAATCTCGATCCGTCCGCTCTACTCCACGAGTGGCGGCCAGTTCGTTATTATTTAGAGGTAGTATTGAAATAAAAGTCAAAACCTCGATTTGTCCGCTCTGCTCCAAGACTGGCGGCCAATTCAATATTAATATAAAGGCAATATTGAAAATATAGCCAAAATCTCGATCTGGCCGCTTTGCTCCAAGAGTGGCGGCCAGTTCTGTATTATTTAGAGGCAATATTGAAGCAAAAGCCAAAATCTCGATCTGTCCGCTCTGCTCCATGAGTGACGGCCAGTTCAGTATTATTTAGAGGCAATATTGAAATAAAAGCCAAAACTTCGATCTGTCCGTTCTGCTCCAAGAGTGGTGATTAGTTCGGTATTATTTAGAGACAATATTGAAATAAAAGTCATAACCTCGATTTGTCAGCTCTGCTCCACGAGTGACGGCCAGTTCGGTATTATTTAGAGCTGACCTCGGAGGAACACAACATCTTCGGGTCTACTCCATGTTATTAACCGAGTTGAATAAAAACTAACAACTTGAGTTCAGGGTTGCTCGCATAAATTCTCGTAATATAGATATTCCCTATTATTTTAATTTACGGGTTTACTTTATTTAACTAGGAAATCTCCCAGAAATTATAAAACTTTTATCGTGAACTTGAAATGCCCTTAATGTGCTGTCATAAATTTCTCAGACCCCGTTGTGGTCTTAAGTAACTTCTAACAGTTTTAAAAGCATAGGTTCGGGTTATTTATTAAATAATCAAAAAGAAATACGAGAAATCCACTATAAACTCTTAAATTTTATCAGTGCATGCTTTTAATGATCATAAATCTACCATAAAAATTTAAAGGATTTTGATTTCAGAGTTGAACCATTATTATTTTCCAAAGGTGAACCACAAAAACCTTTTATTACTTGAAAAATATTAAAGTTTACCCAAAAATTCTCAAACCAATACCAAGCATGGGGCTATGCGCATCAGTCATGAATTTTCTTAGATTTTTATAAGCATTCTAAGGTCCTCAAATTGGGGAAATAAACTTCTTTATTTTAATTAATAAAAATACTAATTATCATCTGAAAATTCCCAAAAATTTTGTGATGAAAACTCTCATCAGAAGCTACAACTTTGATGTTCAGAGTTTTCCATTTTGGGCTATGTTTTGGCCTTAGAAAAATAAAACTTATTACTGCTATATAAAAATGAATAATTTCCGACTGAGATGGAGCCACGCATGAAAGGACATACAACGGCCCCCACAACGGATTCTCCTCCGATCCGTTGTGAGGCTAATGATTATTAGCCAACATTAACAAATCAGCGCCGTTGGATCTCAAAAGGAGATCCAACGGCTTCTGTAGCGAGGCGGGAGCTGGACGCTTGCGATCTCCTTCCGCCGCAGTCCGGCTGCCGGTCCTTTGCGCCACCCCCTCTGGCCGGTTCACCGGAGGCAGGAGCATCTCCCCATGATGGTCTGGCGGCCTTGGCGCTGCCGCCGGCCGCCAGGAGGAGCTTTATTGAGAGCTTAGCTCTCGGGCACTGCCGGAGCTCCGCTCTCCGGCAGTGTCGCCGCCTTTCTCTCTCCCAAAGAGAGTTTCCTCCAACTCTCCGGCGGGGTTTTGCTCGACAGGGAGCTGAGAGGGGCCTCCTTGCACAGTAAATATGGAGAGGGGGGGGGGGCAAGGGTGGTGACAGGAGAGGTGGTGGCGCTCGGCCTTGTCTCCGCCGGTTCCGACGGGGATCCAGGGGTAGAGCTTGTTGGTGGTTCGGGTGGAGCCTGCCCCATTTGGGGCTGATGGGGTCCTTATATAGGAGAGGCAAAGCCCTCCCCTCTCCCCTCCTCTCTCTCTCGGGTATGGGTTAAGGTTTTATCCAACCATGGTTGGATTAGGAGGGACATCTGACAGTCTACTAGTGGCTGGAGGGGTGTACTTGGTGGCCAATCAGCATGCATCCCTTGGATCATAGTTTTCCTCTTTTGAGCTTGAGTGGGAGGGGGATGAGTTTCTTAGGCCAGGTTTACTCTCCAGCCCTTCTTAGTCCATGCTTGGGATTGGTGCATGATGATTAACCAATCTGCTAGGACTAGGAGGAGGGGGATTATGGTTTTGGGTTTGGGGAAAGTGAGTGGGGAGAATTTTAAGAATTCAAAAATCACCTCTTATAAGAGGTTTGACCCAAGTCAACTCCAAGAGAGTCCCCCATACATATCAAAGTCCACATGGGTTCGGGTCATCGAGTGTTGAGTCAACGTTGATGTGCCGGAGTCGATTTCAAGCGTTCTCGCATTTCAAGGTATCAGATAATTTTACGGGTAATATTTTTATTTACTTGACCAAACAACATCGGAATTGAACGAAACGAATTTTGTTGCACTCGTATCGATCATACGAGTCTAACACAACTGACAGAAGTTGATTCAGAGCTCATTTGCTCAATATTTTAAAATGGCATTGTGGTGATGCACAATACTACTCAAAACGGTAGTTTCCTCTAAACGACCTCGGATCGAAACGAAATGAGTTCCGTTGTACTTGTTTCGACTATACGAGACCAACACAACTGTCGAAAGTTGATTCAGAACACGTATACTCAATATTTTAACAAGGCATCGTTGCGACACTCAACGCTACTCAAAATGATCGTTTTCTGCAAATGACCTCAGATCGAAATAAAACAAGTTCTGTTGTACTCATATTGACTATATGAGACCAACGCAACTGACGGAAGTCGATTCGAAGCACGTATGCTCAATATTTTACTTAACATGTTATCCTTATGCGGCTGTGGTCGGGTCATGGTTTGCTAGCACCCGATCCGAGCCCCTTCATAGGTTCAACTGAACTGGCTAGACCCCCATATCAAAGATGGGATGTTACACACAAGACCCCACGTACGGCTGTATCGTCTAGCACTTAGGTGCTCTGTGGTTGGCAATATCTCTTTCCCCCACACTATGGGAGATTTTTTTAGTAGGGGACTCGTATAGTAGATAGGTGCTGGTGAATTTAAATTGTATTATTTTGAAATAGATAATTAATTTTTAATAAAATATTAATTAGATATTTTTTACAAATCATTTAAAATCTTATTTGTAAGCAACTAGATACTAAAGATGGAGAGCGTGACATATATAAAATTACTCGAGCTAGAGAAAGGAAGACAGAAAATTTAAGCAAAGTAAAATGCATAAAAGACGAGACATAAATTTTTGACGGATGATGTGAATATTAAAGAGCGATGAAAAGATATTTTTATCAACTTTATAATGAAACAAAAAACAATAAATTGAACTGAGAAAAGTTAATTAAATCAGAGAAGTATATGAACATAATGTTTTATCGTAAAATTCAAGTATCAAAGGTAAATGATGTTCTAAAAAGATGAAAAATGGAAAGACGGTTGAGTTTGACGATATACCCATCGAAGTATGAAAATGTATAGGGAATGAAGGAATTTTGTGACTTATATGTTTTTTCAATAAAATACTGAAGTCAAAGAGGATGTCAGACCAATCAAGAGAAAGTATATTGGTACCTTTGTATAAAAACAGAGAAGATATACAAAATTGTGTTAATTATAAAAGAATTAAATTGATGAGTCATATCATAAAACTATGAGAATGAGTAATAGAAAGAAGAGTAAGACGCGAGACTAACATCTCGGAGAATCAATTTGGATTCATGCCAGGGCGGTTGACCATGGAAGCTGTACATCTCTTGAGGAGACTCGTTGACAACTACCGAGAAAGAAAACAAGATTTGCATAAATTGTTTATTGATTTTGAGAAGGCTTTTGATAGAGTTCCAAGAGAGATATTATGGAGAGTCTTAGAAAAGAAAGGTGTAAATGTATCATATATTTACATAATTAAAGATATGTATATAAATTTAGTGAAAAGGGTGAGGAAATCTGGAGGATTAACACATGAATTCCCTATCACTGTTGGCTTACATCAAGGCTCAGCTTTAAGCCCTTATCTCTTTACCCTTATCTTAGATGAGCTCACCGGACATATCCAATAAGCAATACCTTGGTGTTTATTGTTTGTGGATGATATCGTTTTGGTTGATGAGACGCATGAGGGTGTAAACACAAAACTTGAATCTTGGCGAGACACTTTAGAAAAGAAGGGTTTTAGGTTGAGCAGGGCAAATATGGAGTATATGGAGCTTAAATTTAGCAGTACAAGAAGGACAGATGACTTCATTATTTAGTTGGGTGATCAAGATATTTCTCGCATTGAGTGTTTTAAATATCTTGGATCGATAGTTCAAAAAGGACGGATGTATTGATAAAGATGTGACACATAGAATCCAAGCGGATTGGTTGAAGTGGAGAGGCGCGTTAGAGATGTTATGTGATCATAAAATACCATTAAAACTTAACGGCATGTTTTACCGTACTGCAATTAAACCATCGATGCTCTATGGTTCTGAGTGTTGGGCAGTTAATTGTGTACATAAGCAAACACTGGGAGTTGCGGAGATGAGAATGCTTTGGTGGATGTGTGGACACACGAGACTGGATAAAATTAGAAATGAATATATCAGGGATAAGACAAGAGTAACACCAATTGCAGAGAAGATGCGATAAGCTCGACTAAGATGGTTTGGACACGTACAAATGAGACCATTAAAGGAACCTGTTAGGCGTTTTGAGAGTCTAGTCACTAGGCATGTTAAACAAGAGAGGGGTAGACCAATAAAGACTTGCTATAAGGAAAAACATGATGTACTTGGGCATTAGTGAGATTATGACAAAAGATAGGGCACAATGACGATAAAGGATCCATATAGCCGACCCCACTATAGTGGGATAAGGCTTGAGTGTCATTGTTTTTAAGATCCTATTTGTGCATAAAAGTGTGTTTTAAAAATAAGATCCGGCTGGAAATCGGGTTTTGTTAAAATCAGATCAAAAATTCGACAGGACATGACATTTTTTGGCGGTCCGATAGCAGATCAGATGGTCAGGATTTCACCCACAGAACTCTTATGTACGCTACCTGTACGTAAAAATTACTCTGAAGAAGCTCTCAGGTTCCATATATTACACTTCCCCGACGTTGCTGATTGTCAGTGGGGTCAGCCATGATTTCGTCTCCCAGCACCTGATGACACATCTTGACATTCACTAGTCTCCTGCCCCTCCCTTCGTTATTTGCATGGGCGACGGTCGCCGCAAGAACACCGTGGGATTCTGTACGGATGCCACAAGACCGTGGGCTGCTCTCTCCTCGTAGATTTTTACTCTTTTGAGGTTAGTGACATTGACATGATACTTGTGTCAGTTGGATTTGTACCTCGGTGATATGCATGTCAATTGGGATTGCATGATGATGCGCTTTCCTCAAGAGGGTGTCCCTTTACTCTTGGCAGGGGAGGCGTCCTTTCCCCATCTGACTGTGGCCCTCCATCCTCCTCGGTAGCCCGAGGCAGTGGACTTTGCCACCTACCTATGGCACGACGTCAAGGCGACACGCTCGGTCGCCCCTTCACCACCCCAGTTGCAGTGCATCTAGGAAGTTTCTTCTGCCTTGAGGTCAAGGAAATTTTTTGAGGGGGCGACATTGTTACAAATACTGAAGAAGGCGTGGGATGAGGAGACGATGACACAACGCCTATGTCAACATTGGGATCTAGACGACTTGGACATGGATCCTAACACGATGATTGACGTTTGCCAGTAGTGTGCATGAGCATAGCACAGCCGTTAGTTTTATATTTTTTATCGCACACGTAATTCGGGCCATGGGTTATTTACCATTTGCCCGTGCATGTTTCAAAACTAAACACTATATAGGCCTATATATGTCTCTCATTTGGATTATCTTAGAGGAAGATCATTTTGGGAAGAGCCCTAGGGGCTGATTCTAATCCTCTTCATCTTCCACCTTCTCTTCTCTTCCATCTCCTTTTCTTCAACCCTAACACCTAAGCCTTAATCTTAGAATCTCTAATTTCCTTGATTGTCCACCTAGTACCAATATGTTTTAGGTTAAATTCTTGGGTTGTAATTGAAAATAATTGTCATTTTCGTTGGATTTGCCAAGTCTTTTCTAGGAATATGACCTAGTCTTTTTATTGCAATTAATATTTTTTTCGTGGTTGTAGAAAAAGGATGAGATATATGCTACAGAGCAAAATATTCTATTACAAGCGGCAGCAATTATCGAGAAGCATGGTGCCCAAATTGGTTGCAGCGTTAATGATGCAAAGATCAACTGATTTAGTAAATGTTTATGAACAGGTAAGAACTATCACCTCGTATGAGTTAGCTTGCTTTTTAAATTTTTTTACTCAGTTTTTTTTAATCTTTATGCCAGTAGTGGTTCTCATTTTGTCTTTTATATATATGTGAAGGGTTATTTACCGGGGCCTCCCCTCCAAGTTTGCGTAATTACAGCTTGCACCCCTCTAACTTTCAATATTACAATTATCTCTCCTCACTGTTTACATTTCATAATATCCATGCACAAAAGTAGCCCCTTGGTGTAAATCTTCAGGGGGGGTCTTTTTGTGCATGAATGTTATGAAATGTAAACATTGAGCAGAGATTTATGTAATTTTGAGAGTTAGAGGGGTGCAAGGTGTAATTATGCAAACTTCAAGGGGAGGTTCCGGTAAATAACCCTATATGTGAATATATGTATATCTCTCTCTCTCTCTATATATATATAGTATACACACACACACACACATATTTATACATACATACGTATAAACACACACACACACACACACACTTATATATAGGGTTAATTACCGGGACCTCCCTTGTGAGTTTGCATAATTACAGGTTACACCCCTCTATCTTTCAAAATTACATTTACCTCCCCTCTAAATTTTCTCAGTTTACAAAAGTACCCCTTCTGTTAGAAATATGAACGGAGAATGATAAAATAAGTCAAATTATTTTATGATATTCAATTTTACCCTTTTTAATGACTCTACATTGAAAGACGTGTTCTTTTCTTTTAGAAATATAGATGGAAAGTGATCAAATATGTCAAATAATTTTATGATAGTTCAATTTTACCTCTTTTAAATAACTCTACAATCTACATTGACAAAGGTGCATTACATTTTACCCTTTGTAATGCGTCTGAAATCATTATTAAGGATAAATTTGAAATATCATAAAATAATTTGGCTGATTTTATCATTTTATACTCATATTTGTAACGAAAGGGACATTTTTGTAAATTGAGGAAACTTAGAGATGAGGCAAATGCAATTTCGAAAGATAGAGGGGTGCAACCTTTAATTATGCAAACCCCCGGGAGAGGTCCCGATAATTAACCCTATATATATGTTGAGAGAGGAGAGCGTACCTTTAGGGTTTTTCTCCTTGTCTATTGATCCATACAGGCATGACCTAATATAAATTAATCAGCCATCTGGTTTGATATAGTCACCACCCGGTGATGTTATGTTAGCTTGCATTTTAACACCCCCCCCCCCTCAAACTAACACTATAAACATCCAGCATCTCGAGCCCGAGGGTATATGAATGAAGTGATTTACCAGAAACGGCTTTGATCAGAATGTCAGCAAGTTGATCTTCAGATGACACGAACACCAAGGTAATAGTTTTATCCTTTGTTTTGTCTCGCACGAACTGGCAATCGATTTCAATGTGTTTTTTCCTCTCATGAAATATATGATTGTTGGCGATATGAATAGCAGCTTGATTATCACAGTAAAGATGCATGACCTCATGAACAAGAGAGTCTATTTCTCCCAAGATAGATTTAACCCAGATGAGTTCACAGATAGAGACCGCAATGACATAATACTGTCTCAGTGGAGGAACGCGCAACCACATTTTGTTTCTTACTTCTCCAAAAAATAAGGTTACCACCAACAAAGATAGAATATCCACTCGTAAATCTTCTGTCCAGGGAAAAACCTGCCCAATCGGCATCACAGTACCCGTGGATCTTAAGATGGTCATGATCTTGATAGATAATGCTATTTCCTGGGTCCCTTTTTAAGTATTTGAGAATCAGGAGAACTGCTTGATAGTGATGAATTTTAGGACTGTGCATGAATTGACTAACTAAGCCAACAACAAATAAGATGCCAGACCTGATAATTGTCAGATAAATCAACTTTTCCACAATACACTGAAATTCTAACTTCCTCTCTAGATCTGGAGAAGTCTCCTTGTGAATGTCATATATAGGTTTCACATTATTAAGTTTTACTCCATGTACAGATGAATGAAAACTGATCTTACTAAGAGAGTTTTACTCCATGTATAGGAACCCTTAAGCATCACTTTAATGATTCGCGAGTCACATTATTAAGTTTGAACTTGTTAGAGAATACTAGGAATAATAATGTATTGACCCATTAACTTGGCCCATGTAGGATTTTGTGTTTAGTCCCACATTGTTTGTATAGCTAGATCTTACTCTCCTCTCTCCTATATATTTGTACTCATACTTGTTTTTTGGTATTCAAGAAGTATATACAAGGTTTGGATCTTTCTCTACATGATATCAGAGGGATACGATCCGGCCTGTTTTTTTCTAACCGCCCGCTCCTCCTCCTAACCAGGCGGCTTGTTCTCCTGCTTAACCGCAATGTCTTGTGGCCTCCTCCCCTTTCTAACCGCGGCTTCCCGCGCGGTTAAGATTTTCTAGCCGCTCCTCTCTCTCTCTCTTTCTCTCGTGGCTTCCACTTCTTCCTCTCCTCTCGCCCCCCTCCCTTTTATAAATTTCTCGGTCAGGTGGGGCCCTCTTCCTCTAACCGTGCGGTTTCTTCCCGGTTACCTGCTTCCTTTCTATCCTCCGCGGTCTCTCTGTCTACCCGCCTTCTCGCTCTCTCCTCTCTTCTCGCACGACTTCTTCTCTTAGTCGCTGCGACTTCGTTTTTTCACTGCGGCTTACCTATCCGCTGCCTGCACCGCATCTTGGTCGCGACATCTCTCCTTGCCGCTGGTGTGCTCACCGTGACCGTGCGGTCTTCTTTGCTTAGTCGCTGCGGTTTTCTCCCCTGCGGCTTCCCTTCCAGCTGCGGTTTCCCCTTTCCTCCTCTCCCGTGGATCCACCTCCCCTTTCTCTTCTTGTCGCACGACCTCTTTTCAGTCTTATGGTTGCGGCCTCTTCTCTTGCCGCGCGGTCTCCTTGTCGCACATAATCTTATTGCTCTTATCACAAGGAGTTTTTTACTGCTGCGATCTGTCTTTGGCCTCTAGTTCTCTCCTTGTCGCGCGGTATCCTTCTTATCGCATTGAGTTCTTTCTTGCCGTGACCGCTGCGGATTGTCTCGCGGACTGCTTCTACCGATCTTGTTGCAGTTTGCTTCTAACCGCACGGTCAAGTGCCTATTCTCCGCTTTTGGTCTTGGTGTGGTCTGCCTCTAACCGCCGCGACTTGTTTCTATCCGCTGCGAGCTCTCTTCTATCTGCTGGTCGTGGCCTTTCTTGTCGGCGTTGCCGCTGGTGTGTTGTCACCGTGACCGCTGAAGACGGTTTCTTACCGATCTTATTGCGGTTTGCTTCTCACCGCACGGTCTGGTGCCTGTTCGCCATATTTGATCTTGGCGCGGTCTGCCTCTAACCGCCGCGGCTTGTTTCTCTTCGCTGTGGGCTCTCTTCTATCCGCTGGTTGTGACCTTTCTTGCCGCTGATGCGTTGCCACCGTGACCGCTGAAGCCTGTTTCTTACCGCGCTGGTCGCGACCTTTCTTGCCACTGATGCGTTGTCACCGTGACCGCTGCGGGCTATTCCTCGCAAGGTGTTCAGCTGTCCTCCGGGCTCTGTGGTGTCTATTTCCGATGGTGGTACCTCCTGCCTTGCTCATAGCTCATCCTGGATTTTGGATTTCGGGGCCTCTCACCACATCACCTCACGAAAACCACCACAATATTTGAATTCTGTGCATCCCAAGTTCATCATTGTTGCTAGTGGGGACACCATTCCCGTTTCTGGCGCGGCTGATATTCACATTACTCCCTCCATTACTCTTCGCTCTGTCCTTCATGTTCCGTGCTCTCCTTTCAACCTTCTCTCTATTGGTCGACTCACTATTGATCTTGACTGTGATGTAATTTTTTCTTCCAACTTGTGTGTTGTGCAGGATCACAAGACGCAGACTGTCATCGGAAAAGGGCATCTTTCGAATGGTCTCTATATCCTTGACTCCTCTTCCCCAACGGTGTTGTCCTCTATTAGCTCTGTTGATTGACATCGACTTCTTGGTCACGCTCCTCTAAACATACTCCGAAAATCTCTCCCTAAAATATCCCTCCAAGAGTTCACGTGTGAGTCTTGTATCAATGAGAAATATCATCCGTTTACGTGCTCACCACATACTACTCGGAGTCCTGCTCCCTTTGATCTAGTACACTCCAATATTTGGGGACCCTACAAAATTGCGAGTGTTTTTGGATATCGTTACTTTGTCACATTTGTAGATGACTACTCTCGGGTGACCTGACTATATCTCCTTTGTGACCGCTCTGAATTACTTAGTGTATTCCGTACTTTTTTCATTGAAACTCACAACCAGTTTTCCACTACAATTAAAATCCTCTGCACCGATAATGCCCGTGAATACACCAGTCATGCCTTTGCACACCTATGTGCTGAGTTTGGGATCATTCATCAAACCTCCCGTGCCTATACCCCCTAACAAAATGGCGTTATTGAACGCAAGAATCGTCACCTTCTTGAGGTCACCCGCTCTCTTATGATTCAAATGAATGTTCCCAAATAGTATTGGAATTTTGCGGTTTCTACCGCCTGCACTCTTATTAATCGCATGTCTTCCTCTATTCTCAATTTTGCGGTTCCCATCAATCTTCTTTACCCCTCCAAACCTCCCTTCTTTATCACCCCTCGCGTGTTTGGTTGCGTGTGCTTTGTTCATCATCTTGGTCCGTCTACTGACAAACTTGCTCCACGTGCTACTAAATATATGTTTGTGGGTTACTCTCGGACTCATAAAGGCTACGTTTGCTTTTCTCCCAAGGATCGCAACGTTGTTACTTCTGCTGATGTCACTTTCCTCAAAGATCAACCATATTACTCTCAACTAGCTGATTCTCCACTTTCGCCACCTCTTCCGCGGCCTGTTATCCCTGTTTATTCAAACCTTCCACCTCTTCTTCTCACGCCCATAACATCAAACCCACCCCTCCTATACATGCCAATCCCACCCAAACCACCTATCATCCGTGTGTATAATCGACATCCTTCTTCGTCTACTACCCTACGGGAGATGCCCTCCTCTAATGATGTATTGCAGTCTACGGATCTGGCAACAGGTTCCACTGCTCACCCGATGGCGAACTATGTTTCTTTACACCGCCTCTCTCCGGAACTCCGACAAAGTGCTCTTTCTTTATCCTTTATTACCACTCCTAATTCTGTACAGGAGGCTCTCCAACATCCCGGATGGCGGGAGGCTATGGACGAGGAAAGTCTGCTCTTTGGGCAAACCACACTTGGGATCTGGTCCCGCTTCCTCCTGGACAAACTTGTGTGGGATGTAAGTGGGTGTTTGCCGTCAAACAGGGTCCAGATGGGACGGTTCACCGTTTGAAAGCTCGTCTAGTAGCTCGCGGTTTCACTCAACAACAAGGTCTGGATTATGATGAGACTTTTTCTCCAGTCGCTAAACTCAATACTGTTCGTGTGTTGATCTCCCTCACTGTTCACCGCCACTGGCTATTGCACCAACTGGATGTCAAAAATATTTTTTCTTAATGACGATTTATAGGAGACTGTTTATATGCAACAACCTCCCGGGTTTGAGACCACGAGGGAGTCTCGTGTCTGTTGTCTGAAAAAGTCTCTTTATGGTCTCAAACAATCTCCTCGGGCATGGTTTGATAAATTCAGTAAGATCGTTAGTGTTATTGGGTTCACTCAGAGTTTGGCCGACTTCTCTCTGTTCACTCGTCATCGTCCAACAGACACAGTGATTCTTTTGGTATATGTGGATGATATTCTGATTACAGGAGACGATCTTTCAGGAATACAGATGATCAAACAACATCTGACAACTGTGTTTCAAACAAAGGACCTGGGTAGCCTTCAATATTTTCTTGGTCTCGAAGTGGTTCGGAGACCTGATGGGCTTGTGTTATCTCGGAGAAAATACTGTCTTGACTTACTTCATGATGCGGACTATTCTGGATGCAAGCCTGCTGACACTCCCATGGATATCAATCACAAGCTTTGTGCTCATGCCTCAGACTCTGATGTGCTTCTTCCAAATCCAGAGTATTATCGTCGTCTTGTGGGAAAGCTGATATATCTCACTGTTACCAGACCTGATATATCATTTGCTGTTGGAGTTGTCAGTCGATTCATACATGAGCCACATATCTCTCATCTTCAGGCAGTCGAGCGTATTCTTCGATACTTGAAGACTGCTCCTGGACAAAGACTTGTATACAAGCCTTCTTCGTCTCCCTTATCTTTGATTGCATACTCTGATGTTGATTATGCTGGCTCTTTGGATGACTGTCGTTCCACAAGTGGATGTTGCACTTACTTTGGAGGACATCTTATTGCATGGCGCAATAAGAAACAGTCTGTGGTTGCTCGCTCATCTGTTGAGGCCGAGTATCGATCGATGACAACAGTTGTATCTGAGCTTTCATGGCTTGAGGGTCTCCTTGATGATCTAGGAGTCGAGCTCTCCTCACCTGCCACTTTATTTTGCGACAGTCAAGCTGCTATACACATTGCCAAGAATCCGGTCTTCTATGAACAGACAAAACATATTGAAGTTGACTGTCATTTCATTCGGGAGAAGGTTCAGTTGAAGAAGATAGAGTTAACACATGTTCCTGCTGCTTGATATGCTGACATCCTCACCAAGGCCTTACCACGACATCTCTACTATCAGTTCTTGTCCAAGCTTGGTGCCTACGGCTTGTACGCTCCAGCTTGCGGGGAAGTGTTAGAGAATACTAGGAATAATAATGTGTTGGGCCATTAACTTGACCCATGTAGGATTTTGTGTTTAGTCCCACATTGTTTGTATAGCTAGATCCTATGTTGTTAAAGGCGCGCCTCGGGCGTGCCTAAGGCTCAAGGCTCACCAGGCTCAGACGTTTGCGTCTTTGTGCGCCTTTAGAACATAAAAAACGCTCCTGAGTTAGATTTTTGTTATAAATTTTTTAAAAAAAATAAAGAAACAAATATTGTAAGAACTCGATAATTTTTGATTGATTTGGTGTTTTTGATAGATAATTGTACGTTGAGACTTAGATATGATGCAAGTGATCACATTAATTCTTTTTTTAAGAGACATAAATGACAGTAGTGAATGATTAATTAGTAGAATATATGTAGAATTTGATCGAGAATATGAAATGATGTTTGATGTTGATTATTTAAAATGAATGTGGTTGCACCTTGCCTTCGTCAGGCGCGCGTTTGCACCTTGAGCCTTGCGCCTAGGGTCTAAGACCTCTTTACGCCTTGGTGTGCCTTGCGCCTTTAATAACGAAGGCTAGATCTTACTCTCCTCTCTCCTATATATTTGTACTCATACTTGTTTTTTGATATTCAAGAAGTATATACAAGGTTTGGATCTTTCTCTACAAAACTTAATCTAAAGGATTTATGTTGATCACTCTTGAGATTTGCATGCAACTCATTCTATGCACGACATGATCTATTCCATATAATTGTCCACCTAGGCATGTAAAAATATGAAGACTTCGATATAAATTTAATACTCTATAAATACAAATTCATAATGATAAAACCATGCAGATAAATCAAAAAATGATTCAAAGCACTAAATATGATAAAATAATAATGTACCCAAAAGCATTATAGATATCTAAACGAGCATGAATAATGTAAGAATGACGTAAACATAATATAAGAGAATTCTATGGAGAGGAGAAATCTAGAAAAGAAGATAATATATTGATGAAACATATTAAACCACTTCTTTTGATCTTCTTCTTTGGACCTCAAATGCAAAAAAATTTCTCTGGGAAATGAAGTTATATCTATAATAGAGCCTCAAATGCAAAATTAGCCCGACAGCCTATTGCGCAGCCTTGTCGTTAAGTCGTGCGCACCAAAAGATGCACTTTTTCTTAGGTAATTGTCCCCCAGACATTCTACACTTCTTCCTGACCATTTGTGTTCCCTGACTATGTAGCTTTATGTTTGAATGAGTGAATCCTCCTCTACATGCCCTCCAAACATGACCATGTCATCTAGATGTGTACATCACTTTTTTGTCCTGGGTTGTTCCTCCTGAGCTCCCGATTCTTTCTTCCTTAAGCATTTTCTCATATCTCAGTTCATTTGAGATGTAAACACACAAACATATAGAACATGTTAACAGAAGTGTATAAGGTACACAATGTGAGCTTATACTTATGCAATTGTAATAAATATTAGTATAATTATGCTCTCATCATATATTTTACATACTATTGATGTAAACTCGTGTTTATATAGCAGATGTGCAAGAATGTGATAAATGCATGAATGAATTTCTATTCAAGTGCATCAAAGGAAGAACCCATGATCAAAAGAAGATCAACACTACCAGATTACACTGGTGTAACTTCCCATTTTCAAATGGGTACCCTAGGAGCATTGTGTCCTAGCTATGTAAGCTTGAGAACCGTAGAAGGGCCTACTTCTCAACTCTGGTGGTACCTCCTTGCACTCATTCCGGAAGGACGAACCCTTGGTTAGTTTCTAAACTCTTATCATCTTCTAGGTCCATTGTAACGATAAGCTCGGGCAATCAACCAACCTCAGACCACTAGGAAGAGCAGGAACCATTCCAGGCCTCTTTAGGTTCACAGGAAGGTGAAACTAGGTCGAGAAAATTGCCTCAACCCTTCCCACCGGTCCTTGAGGTGGTGCCACTATCTAAATAATCATAGTCGATAATGGAAGCTAGAGAAAAGAGTGATGAGTTTTTAAGCTATCATCGGTGGCGACCAGCCATCAGAACACCACTAAGAGATGTTTCTTCCTCCAGCGAGTTGATGGGTGGTGGTGGCATGTCGTCTTGTTCACCATAGTAGCATAGAGAGAAATTGTAGACCTCCAGCTTATAGTGTCTCCGGCGAGCACAATAATTGTTTGATGTAATGGTGATAATGAAATCTTAACCATCGATTTTCTTAAAATACAACAACACTCAAGCCTTTATCCCACTATAGTGGGGTCGGCTATATGGATCCTTTGTCGCCATTGTGCCATGTCTTTTGTCATAATCTCACTAATGCCTAAAGACATCATGGCTTTCTTATAGTTTCATTTCAAGTCTTTATTGGTCTATCCCTCCATCGTTTAACAGGTGCCTCTAATGGTCTCCTTTGTACGTGTCCAAACCATCTTAGTCGAGCTTCTCGCATCTTCTCTGCAATTGGTGCTGCTCCTGTCTTATCCCTGATACATTCATTTTGAATTTTATCCAGTATCGTGTGCCCACACATCCACCTAAGCATTCTCATCTTTGCAACTCCCATTTTTTGCTCATGTACACAATTCACTGCCCAACACTCTGAACCATAGAGCATCGCTGGTCTAATTGCAGTACGGTAAAACTTACCTTTAAGTTTTAATGATACTTTATGATCACATAAGATCCCTGACGCGCCTCTCCACTTCAACCAACCCGCTTGGATTCTATGTGTCACATCTTTATCAATACCTCCATCTTTTTGAACTATCGATCCAAGATATTTAAAACACCCGCTGCATGAAATATCTTGATCATCCAACTTAATAACGAAGTCATCTGTCCTTCTTGCACTACTAAATTTAAGCTCCATATATTTTGTCTTTGCCCTGCTCAACCTAAAACCTTTCTTTTCTAAAGTGTCTCGCCAAGATTCAAGTTTTGCGTTTACACCCTCGCGCGTCTCATCGACCAAAACGATATCATCCGCAAACAATAAACACCAAGGCATTGCTTGTTGGATATGTCTAGTGAGCTCATCTAAGATAATGGCTTAAAGTTGAACCTTGATGTAAGTCAACATTGATAGGGAATTTCTAAGTTAATCCTCCAGATGTCCTCACCCTTGTCACTGAATTTGTATACATATCTTTGATTATGTCAATGTATGATACATTTACACCTTTCTTTTCAAAGTCTCTCTATAAGATCTCTCTTGGAACTCTATCATAACCCTTCTCAAGATCGATGAACAGCATACGCAAATCTTGTTTTCTTTCTCGGTAGTTGTCAATGAGTCTCCTCAAAAGATGTATAGCTTCCATGGTTGACCGCCCTAGCATGAATCTAAATTGATTTTCTGAGATGTTAGTTTCTCGTCTTACTCTTCTTTCTCCATATGATCTCTCTTGTATAGCTTCCATCGATTTTCTTAAACTAATAATACAAAATTATTGGATGCCCCATAGTGGAGGATCCACTCTAGGGGAAGGTTAATATTGGTGCAGTTTGATCAGGAGCTGTCAGATTGTGCTACGATGATGCACACTACATGATTTTATTACATGGTTAATATTGGTGCAGCTTAATGATAAGGCCTAAACAATTTGGATGATGAATTATGGTTTTTATTATTATCATGCTATGCTTTTGCTATTATAATATCACGCTGTCTAATTACTGATTTCAGAGGCTTAATAATATGGTTTATAAACTTGGTTAGTCACTTTAACCTATATTACCTAATCGCGGCCTTAGTCATCTTGTTACTATATGGTCGATGTTTTCCTTAGGACACCTGCATGCTGCTCACCACCAAGATGTTAATCAAGTTACCATGAACATTATTTGAGTAGATTATTGATGGTTAGACTATTAGTTAATCATACAAGCTCATATGGTGTCATGGCCTTGAATTCTTATGATCAAATTAGTATGGTGAAGTTTAATCATGTGACTACTAATGTTCATAATATCTTTCTACACCATTATATCATATGTTTCTTATGGATGCACTAGGTTGAACATTATCATAGTTTATTTTACTTTCAACTTCCTTGACTTAACCAGTGTTACCTTAGTTGCATTTTCATCATCACTATTGTGGAGTTTGGAGGCGTCTATGATAAGTTATCCTCGAGGCTACCGTACTTTAGGTCTAAGCACTAAAGTAATGATGTGAGTGTGCTGGTTGAGCATTAATCTAATGTATTTAGGTACTGGGAGGCTTGATATGGAGTTTTTTACAAGATCACACCTTGGGTTAGCCTTAATGAGGACCTAGGTTGAGCTTGGCTCTCATTGTGTCAATCAATGACTTAGTTTAGGGTTAGATCCTATGTTATATCACATTTAGCACCTCCTTATGTATTGAGCTCCACCACACCTAAGGCTAGGGCCTTAGAGTTCCTGGAAGAGTCCAAGTGCTGATGTGAGAGATAGTACTGGTGTATTGTCCTTTCTAGTAGAGCTAGGATGTTAGTCAAGAAATGAGCATGACTATAGGTGTGTTATATAGCACTAAGAAGTACATATTATAACATGTGGTGTCACTCATCATAATTATGAGTAGTTAATGTCATTGTGATTATGATGGTGGGTCGTGCCGACTCCTTTGAATAGATCACACTAACGTGAAGAGCCAAAGTAATAAGGCATGCTCTTAGGCTTATCGGGTGGGTAGTCGATTAGGTGTCTAGGTTGGGCCAAGATCTTATCCTTGGTACACTCAACTTGTTAGGTTGCTCTAATTTTTGGAAACTTCACTAGCATGGAGGATGTTTCTCCTACAAGTATTACATGCAATTAATGTACGATGGTGGCCTAGGTTAGTAGTGCGTCGCTTTCTAATAAGCGGAGATGACCATCCCACAGTTATCATCTTGCCACAACAATGTGGCCCATAAGGTTGACTGCCCACTTAACATTGGTCAGGTCTTTGTCAACATAGGTTTGTGTTATTAGATTTGAGTCCTCCTATTCTAAACATTGCATAATACTTAGCATGCATTGCATTGTGTGAATCCTTATTGTATAAATCTATCCTTCACTTTAATTTATACTTGCATCTAGATAGTTATTTCATAAATTTGTATGGATGTTTTTATACAGTAAGTTAATATTTCTTGCTCAACTTACTATCACTGTAGTCTTACTTATCCATACTCTACTTTTCTCTTGTTAGCTTGTGCTAACCTTGCAGCTCCATCTTCCTCCTTTCTCCCAGTGTCATTGATTGTATTGAGGGCAAGGGAGGAGTCACTTAGTCCTTTTGACTAATCCTTTGGTTCTCACCACTTCAGAGCAACAAGGGCACTAATAGCAGCACCCGATGGAGCACCATGAACCTGAGGAAACTACTATAGCGGAGCCGAGCTATACGTCATCATCTTCTACTTTGTAGACCATTTAGAGAGTTGCCAGGATATTTACATTTGTTTTATCATAAGTGTGTTGTAGGGCATACCTTGTTTACTTTGACTATGTGTACTCTGGTTTTTCTTATGGTTTATATGAGATATTGTGGTTGTGACATGTGTTTTTTTTTTTACTTTTACTTTATAAATACAGTTGGTGTTTACCTGATATGGTAAGTACCACATGTTGGGGGTTAGCCCGTGTTCTAGCACTACTGCAGGGTGGTTACTCTAAGCATAAGGCTCCTCCTTGGCCACACTCATGTTTCAGGAAGTGGGGTCGTACTCGTACAATGGGTGTGTCTTGAAGCTGTCATATTTTCATGTGGAATGTTTGGAATGAAGGGTTGTAGCTATCAATCGGCACCTCTATATTCTAAATTGATAGTCATTTTCAAGCTTGTAGTTGCTGAAATATTCAGTGCAAGGAGAGGAGACAAAGGAAGAAGAAGGCTAGAAGAGGTTATTCATTATTATATTCTATGTTCTTCCTGATCTCTCTTTCCTCTAGATTTCTTGATCCTCTTTTTATTCATGTAATCAGTTATTTTTCATGTTGGTTTGAACTCTTGAATGATTATCTATAATTTGTTGTTTTAAGTAAAGTTTTTTTTGAAGAACTCTCTGCATATGCTTAAATGCACTGAATGAACATTTTTAGAGTATTATGATCATTGGAGTTTTTCATATTTTTGTAGGCTTTTGTGGGCATAAATGTCAATGTTAAATGCTCATAAAAGGAATTGCATGCACATCTCAAAATATATCAACATAAATCCTCCTGATTAAGGTTAAACTTAGGCTCCGTTTGGGGGGACTTATTTTCACCGGTCAAGCGGTTACGGCCACATGAACCAAATCTTAATTAAGGTCCGGTTCATGCGGTCGAACCGCTTGACCGGGGAAAATAAGTCCCCCCAAACGGAGCCTTAATAGATTGATTCAAAGAATGCCAAGGGACTTCTTCGGGGTGTCAAACATTGAGATGAATGCTCATTACATCAACCTAAGGTTAGTATTCATCCCTTAGACCAAGGAGTTCAGAGTAATTCTGGAGTCACCACAGTCTATAATAAGATTTCTATAATTTATTTGAAATTTCAGTATCTTAAATAATATTATGAGTTATTAAACCTAATATGCTCATTTGAGCATGATGGTCCAATATTTATTTCATTCAAAAGATTTTTTATTACATTGATTAGCATTATTATTTTTTTCAAATTAATATACTTTCATCAGATAAGATTTTGCAAGATAATGAAAGATGAGCAAAGTTGAAATATTTTTCAAAGGATATGAAATGAATATAATCATAATTTTATGTATTTTATCAAATTAAATGATTTCAAGTTATCTTCCATGGCTTCAAATTCATTAGTATAAAATGAGATTATATTAAATTGATTAACAAAATATAATCAGTAATGATGAAATGTTATACTGTGCTCCACCCTATAGAATGCATGCCATTTTCTAGAGTACGCTTCGCTCTGGTCTCCACAACATGTTCGCTCTTCAAAAGCACTTTGTGTCTACAGAAAGTGCATCGCTCTACGGGAAAAGCGTCATTGCTCTCTAGAACAAGCTCTGCTCTACCGAATGTGCTCCACACTCTAGAGCGTGCCTCTATCTCTAGAAGGCACTCTGCTCTCTAGGAAGAGCCCCGTGCCGCTCTCCAGAACACAAAACCCTAAAACCGACATTTGGGAAATGCCCCCACATGCCTCTCTATAAAGTGCGTCCCTAACACGCTACAATCGAAAGACTTGTTGTTAACATTTTAAAACATGTGGTTGTTTGTCACCCTCGCTAAAATAGGTGTGCATTCTCACAGTATTTTAATGGATTTTCTTAACTAGGTCCAACCTTATGATTTTTTTTTGTTTTCGAGTTTTTCATATAAAAACTCTACCATAGATTCTAATTTAATTGATTTGAATTCACTTAACTCTTGAGCTAAGATGAACTTAATAAATTAAATTCAAATGACATCAATATATATTGATATTTTCCCATGCTAAAAAATATATTTTCAAATTAAGTAGTGCCCTACCAGTAGAGCACTTGTAACAAAGATTCAAAATTGTTAAATTACTGAAAATACATTCTTAAATTTTCTTAAATTACCCAACTAAAAAAAATCGTTAAATTACTGGAAATACATTCTTAAGAGAAAATGCGAGAGGCTCGGCTAAGATGGTTTGGATGCGTACAAAGGAGACCATTAACGACACATGCTGGGTATTGTGAGAGTCGAAGCACTAGGATGTTAAATGAGGGAGTGGTGGACCAATAAAAATTTGGAATAAAACTATAAGGAAAATATGATTTACTCAGACATTAGTGAGATTATGACTAATGATAGGGCAAATGATACATATAGCCCACTCTATTATAGTGGGATAAAGACTCGAGTGTCGTTGTTGAGTGTTGTATTGGAAATATATTTTTAAATTTTCTTTAGAAAAAAAAATGTTATAAGCACATCAATATAGGCTATTAGCACACCAATTTTAACTCAAAAAACACAAAAATCCTAACCTCACCTCCATTAGCCTTTCTGGTTAATTATTTTAAACTCTTACATCAATTTTTGTTAAATTTTATTGTCTATTCTAAACCTTTGTTTTCTAATTGTCTATTTATTTAAATTTGTATTATTTTTTCAAAAGAATTTGATTTTGAGATATTAATAATATGTTGATGTTAAAATAAAATAATTTAATAGGTCAGTATAATTTGACTCTCAATCAATGTTATGAAAACCGGACCAGACCGGCCGGTTCAACCGGTAGGACCGCTGATCGGTTCACCGACCGGTCCGGTCAAGCACTTAAAACTGCCTCTGCTGAAAACCGGCTTAGAACCGGTTAACCGGGCGGTTGGACCGGTAAACCGGAAACCGGGCCGGTTTTCAAACAACCGGGAGGGTCCCAATTCGACTCTTTAAATCCAAAAAAAAGGGGAATGTCAGGAATTGAACATAAACCACTCCTAGAACTCCCACTGTCTGCAACCACGACACCAATTATATTTGTTGTTCTAAACCAATATATATTATATATAATATAATTATTTTCATATTAATTTATATAAATATAATCCATTAATTATTGTAATAAATTTTCAAACTTATATATAAATATAAATAATATTAGTAATTGTAATTTAGTACTTTATAATATATATTTTATATTTATTTATGTATATATTATAATTATACATATGTTATAAAAAGATATATTCAAAATATTATTTATATATATATATAACGGTTCGACCCCGATTAAACCGGTTGAACCCGTTCGACCTTGAATCTTTCCCTTCGTCGATTTGATGTCCGATCCGATTTTCAAAACCTTGCTTCAATAGCTCAATAACGAAAATTTACGTGATTATAACAATTCTGTAAAAAAAAAAAATTATAGAACATTCCCGAAGGTGGTTTTTGGCGGGAGGCTCCTTAGATGCGCTCGTCTGTCGTTCCTAAGCCGCGAATCTTCCCCTCATCGTCTTCTTCCTCCTGCCGCCGGCTCGTCTCCTCTTCCCCTTCTTCTCCGGCCATCGATACCCTAAACACCACCGTACGCCCCTTCCCCGACTACCGCCCAAAGAAGCCCAGCATCCGCGACGCCGAATTCGTTAACAGAATCACCACCGCCCTGAAGCAGCGCCGATCCCACCACCTCGACCGCATTCTCATCCCCTTCGCCGCCGACATCCGCTCCGACCACCTCCTCTGGTCCCTCTCCCAACTCCGCTCCCACCCCGCCCTCGCCCTCTCCTTCATCCAATGGTTCCGCCGCGGCCGCTCCCGCTTCGTCTCCGGCGAGATCCAGGCCATCGCCGCCCACCTCGCTCTCGTCTCTTCCCGCTTCGACGCCGCTCGGCAGATCATCCGCCAGGGCATCGCCTCCCACAGGAATTTCATCGAGCAGGTTGTCCTCACATACCGCCATTGGTCCTCCGATCCCTCCGTCTTCGACCTCCTCTTCCGCGCCGCCGCCGAGCTCGGAAAATTCGACGAAGCCCGGTCATTCTTTCATCGCCTCGCTTCTTTTGGCGTCGTGATATCTGTGGATTCCTGCAATGCTCTTCTCTCCCATCTTCCCGTCGAGGCCGCTCTCAACACCTTCCTTGAATTCTCCCCCCGCGGCGTTCTTTGGAATGCTGCTTCGTATAACATCGTGATTCGCGGGCTGTGCAGAGCAGGAAAGCTCGGCGAGGCTCGCCGGTTGATGCTCAAAATGGATTCAGATGGAGGTGTTCTTCCAGATTGTATAACTTACAGCACCATCATCGACGGATATTGCCGCGCGGGCGAGCTTCAGAGCGCCTACAACCTGCTCGATGAAATGCGGTCCGTCGGTTTGAAGCCGAATGAGTTCACTTTTAACAGCATAATGACTCATCAGTGCAAGAACGGCATGGCTTCAGATGCAGAAAGAGTATTTCTTGAGATGAAAAACGATGCCGCCGCCGTTCCTGATTCACCCGTCTACACTACTATGATCAGCGGATTCATTAAGAACTTCAGTCTATCTGATGTTCTTCGTGTTGTTGACGAGATGAAGGGGAAAGGCGTAGATCCTGATTCTGCGACATACACTGCTCTGATTTGTAGTCTTTGTCGGGCACGTAGGATCACTGATGCTGAAATGCTTTTCCAAGAAATGCTCAGAAAGGGGTTAGCTGCAGATGCAATCTCTTACACCGCTCTGATCGACGGTTACTGCAAGAATGGCAGAATCGAGGAAGCCTTTCGGGCGCACAATGAGATGCTTCGGGTCGGCTTGGTGCCAAATATAGTGACGTATACCGCCCTCGCCGATGGCCTCTGCAAGCGCGGTGAACTGGAGGCTGCGAACGAGCTTTTGCACGAGATATGTAGGAAAGGATTTGTGTTGAACTTGTGGACATACAACTCTCTAATCAATGGGCTTTGCAAATCTGGGAATATAGAACAGGCCATGAAGACATTGCAGGACATGGAAGAAGCAGGTCTTAGCCCCGATGCATACACGTATACTACTCTAATGGATGCTTATTGCAAGCTCGGGAAGTTGACTCGAGCACACAGCCTTCTTCGGGAGATGCTTGATAAAGGCATACGACCAACCATTGTGACTTTTAATGTATTGATGAACGAGTTTTGTGCTGCGGGAAAGCTCGAGGACGCACAAAAGCTTCTTGAATGGATGCTGAAGAAGGAGATGAAGCCCAACTGTTCTACTTATAATTGTTTGTTGAAGCAGTACAGCATGAAGAAGAACATGAAAGCTGTGTGGGAAATATATCGTGGAATGCGCGAAAGAGATGTTTTTCCTGATGAGAGAACGTATAATATTCTGGTCACGGGGCATTCAAAGGCAAGAAACCTGAAGGAGGCGTGTTATTTTCACAAGGAAATGCGCGCGAAAGGTTTCTGTTTGACTGCTGCATCCTATAGTGCTCTCATCGAAGGTGTCTACAAGAAGAAGGGGTTCGTGGAGGCGAGGAAATTGTTTCAAGAGATGCGGGATGCTGGTCATGTTGCCGATAAGAAGATTTATGATCTTTTCATAGATTTAAACTACAGCGAAGGTAATATCGAGCTCACCCTCGAGCTTTGTGACGAAGCAATAGAGAATTTCCTTGTTGGATCTTCAGTGGAATTTGAACAGCATAACGAAAGAGATAAGTATACTTTGAACAAATTTATGGAATCGATATCCAATGTATGAATTGGTGATTCATTTGTGGTAGTGGAATGCATCTGATCATCTTATTATCACGAGTTTCTGGCATCAAAGTCGCAGATGTCGGTTAAGAGGAGTATCATCGGAAAGTACTTAAATGACGAAGCTTTCTTTTAGCTATCGCAATTTGCTCCTTGCATTGAACACGAAGAGGTATGTATACAATTCTTATGTTGAATTGAATTCATGAATAAGACAAGTTTAAAGTGCAAACAAGTTTTAGGATAAGACTGGCTGTCACATTTACTAGTAATTGTATTTGCAATTTCCTGCCTTCCACTTCTGTAAGTATCACATGAAACTCCGCATTTTAGACTCTTATACTGTTGCTTATTCGCGTCCCGGTTTGGCAGCTTGAAGGGGAGTCCACTTTTTTCAAGGAATAGAAAAGAGGTTTAATTATTTGCTTGGTTCTTGCAACTCTCATTCCAACAATTAATTCCCTAGAATATCTAGCCTCTCAGAATGAGAAAACAACCAGTTATCAGGAATTCATAATATCCTAATTAAGGCACTCATAATAATGACTCAAATGTTGGTAAAGTATGAGGCAAATAATAAAGAAAATGAAGTGTTAAGCATAGATTTTATACATGTTGATAGATTTGTACATCAGTTTTGGCTGCCATTTCAATACACATATAATTGTACATCAGTGATGGCCAGCTCATATTCTTGAGTACTCATAGCATTGATACATATCTACATTCCTCATTACTTAATATTTGGCTTCTTCTTAGATATCAGCCGCCAGTTTATTTGATTTCGCTCACCCTTAAACTGAGCCTTTTCGCACGGCTAGGGCATCACTAGGGCGACAAATCTATCTCTATGCAGGGGTTTCGTCTTGAGATCCGCGAGTTGATTTTTGCTTTTGCAGTGTTCCACTTGAACATTTCCCATCTCTACTACCTTCCTGATAAAAGTGAAATGGGAGGTCTATCTGTTTACTTTTCTTATCACACATGATTGTGATGGGTTTTTCTTCTTTGTTTCCTGCAATTTCTTTTAATAGTCGCTTTAGGAAGGTCCCTTCAAAACTGACATTTGATAAAGCCCAATATTTTACTTTTGTAGTCGATAGAGCAACCAAGAGGACCATGGGATTAGATTTGTTCCTAAACGAAATATAAATCTTGTTGCGCTCCGTCGGTCATTAAGACTAGTGCCCCAATCGGAATCTGAATAACCATTCGGGTCTGCATCTGCGTCCTTTTGATATAATACACCATAAGTGTGTGTCCCTTGTAGATAGCGCAAGATGTGTTTAAATGCATTTAAGTTTTTAGTGTTGGTTTCGTCATGAATAAGGACACAATATTGGTCGCATTTGCTATATGAGACTGGAATTTGTCAGGTAGAGAAGCGGTCTCACAAAAACTCAATATAGGGGTAACCTCAGGGTTGTAGTCTATTTTTACCTTGGTAAGCTCAGGGTTGTATAGTCTTTACTGAATTTGTAAGGTTCTGTTAAATTAGAGAATATGGTAATTAAGACAGGTAATGCAATTAAAAATTAAAACAATTATTTTATACAAATTAATTAACCCTAAAAAAATCATATCTTTAATTTTTAGGAAGTATTTTAAAAGAAAATTAGTGTGACCGCCCCTACCCAAACACTAATGTTTTTTTCCATAATTGTGCTCACATCCACCACCGCTTTATCACCGCTCTCTCAAATCGGGCCTTAGTCGCAATAAACTATCTATTACCCTAAATAATTTAATTTCTTCCCGCCTTAAAAGTGGAGTAGGATCCTCTCCATTTGTAGTGAAATGGATAGTATCCATTTCAGAGTCCAGATCTATTTCTGGCTGATCCAATAGATTCACTAATCTCATTTTTTTGTAATTTTCTTTTAATAAAAAAATTATGCACCATTAGATCAAATAAGAAACTGAGAATGCATCCACACCATGAAATTGACCTCCATTTGAGGCCCCAAATGAAGAAAATCCTGAATCCCTGATCCCTTAAAAGTGTACAGGTACCTCTGGAAATAGACATGGGGAGTGGCTCACATAAAGGTCATCCTATAGTTTGTCTCTGCACCCAACTCTGCTTCAGCAAAGGCATACACAAATATAGCTGAAAACTTGTGGTAAAGGCTGGCTGAGCTGGAACATTGGAGAGACTTGGGTCCTCAGATGTTATTGTAGTTGAAGACCTGCAGCAAGAACAGATCATTGGCTTGTGAAATATTGTAGTTGAAGACTGCCAATATGAATGGACTATGTTTAGTTGTTATAGGACTGCTTATAACATTGCCCTTAAAATATCTCCCAGAAACCGCAATTGCCACGATGTTTTATACTGCCTTATTTTTTTTTAATAATTTTTTTTTTGATCTTACCTCAGCATCTTAACTAGGTTCAAAGAGGGACCAAAGTTGGATCGGATACATTCGTAACTCAACCTTTTTTCGTTGATGCATGCGAGCGTAAAACTTAGCTCCAAGTCGGATATGCAAAATAATTGTCAGTTGAGAATATTGGATGGTTTGGGAATGCCCATAACATTATGTTTGTGTTGAGTATGAGCCTGACTGCTCATGTATCCGGGGCATCAATTTCCGCTGGTTTGGGCTCTATAACAAGAAGTGTGTTGGTGTGAATTGTGAATTGTGTGGTTCTTATTGATTACCTACTTTATAGAGCCTTTGGTAGGACATCAAATCTGTGGCACAAATTTGATATCAATCAGAGTTGAATATCCCTGTTTATCACAAATATGATTTTAGTTAATCTTGTCACATCAAACTATACGAAATATTTAATCTATGTATTTATTTCAATGCATAAAATATTTAAAAGTGATGTTTCTATAGAACCTATGTAGTCTCATTAACTTGGTGTGTTTGAAGTTTGAAGGCACTTGGGTGAGGCTATTGCCTTGTTCCATAGTGTGCCAGTGACATAGTTTGTGTTACACTATATGAGTTTGTATTAAATAGAATGCATACTCTTAGTCTCTGTTTCACATGGTTGTGGCAGTCGTAAACGCATGGGTTAAACCGTCATTCGTTAAAGAACATCTAACAAACATCATCCGTTTGAACGTAAAAGCGGATGAAGTTCTTTATGTGAGCGTTAACGAATGACAATTTATCCCCCATGTTCATGACTGCCACCACTGTGCCAAAAGGGGCCTTAATCTCCAACTAGGTCTGTAACGGTTTGATTTGGTTTGTAACCAAAACCGCAAACCGAACCATCTCTATGTGATTCTAAAAATTTGGAACTGAACCGAACCGCTCAAATATTGAAATCGAACCGAACCAAACCAAATGGTTTGTTTGGTTTAGGTTCGGTTTTTGTGGTTTAAATAATGTGAGAAAGTCTAAAGTTTTATAGATAGAGAACAGAGATGGTGCAATGAATGAGGCTCAACCACCCAATATGAAAATGCTATCTGAACACAATTCCTATCGCCTAACCGGGTGTGTTGGGTTTTCACATGGGTTTAATCATTAATGAAATATAATTAATTGTTTGACGCAAAAGTCAAAATCATGAAGCGTATGTTTTAACACTTTAACGTATGGTTTAATGAAAATATGAAATGTAATTAATTGTTGTATGATTAACTGTATAATTTAATGAAATTTATTTAATAAATTAAATGTTTTAATACACAACGGTTTGGTTTGGTTTGACTCGGTTCGGTTTGTCACACAAAACCATAAACCGAACCGAACTGAACCGTATGGTTTTCCTAAAATCAAAATCGTAACCAAACCGCGACCTACTGAAACTGAACCAAACCGTATGGTTCGGTTTGGTTCAGTTCGGTTTTGCGGTTCGGTTGATTTTGACTTAGCCTATCTCCAACCACTCCAACTTCAAGTGCAGCAATCCACTCCATCTTGATCCTTAGAGAATCCATCTCAAATTGGCTTACTTTTATGCCTAGTAGATAGGGTCGATGAGCATATAGAAATAGGCGATAGGAAGTACGCAGTAACGCAGAGATCAGCACTCCTCTTGAGTCCCATTCTATGGGGTACTCAATCTCGCCCTCAACTCCAAATACAATACCAATGAATGAAAATACAAAACATTTGTCGGATGACATTGACAACAATATTTAACGCCGGCGAACCGCATGAGGCTATTGGCATTTGTGCTCAAAGTCCTCAAAGTAAAAAAAAATTGTGGTGAATTGAATATATAATATGGGTTAATTGCCGGGGACCTCCCCTCGGAGTTTGCATGTTTGCACCCTTCTTTCAAAATTACATTTACCTCCCCTCTAAATTTCCCCAATTTATAAAAATGATCCTTCCGTTAGAAATATGGATGGAAAATGATAAAATCAGTAAAGTTATTTTATAATATTTTAATTTTATCTTTTTATAACGATTTCGTATTGATTACAAAGGGTAAAATGTAACACATAAAACATCCTTTTCAATGTAGAGTCATTACAAAGGCAAAATTGAAATATCACTTTTCATCTATATTTTTGAAGGAAACTTAGAGGTAAAATTGAATATCATACAATAATTTGGTTGATTTTATCATTTTCATCCATATTTCTAACAGAAGGGCATTTTTTAAACTGAGAAAACTTAGAGGTCGTAAATATAATTTTGAAAGATAGAGGGTTCAACTTGTAATTATGCAAACTCTCAGGGGAGATCCCGGTAATTAACTCTATATAAAAATGACGAGAAAGTTCCTCAAACTCAAACCTGAACAATAACATAGTAACATAGCATACAGTGTTGAGAATATAGTCCTTACTGAGATTCCACCTATACATTACAACAATGTTTCACTAATATTACAAAAAAAACATAAATAATTTATGTACAAACAGGTATCCCTGGATGGGTATAAATTACAATTCAAAATGGAAAAAAAATCTAACAGAAGAAGCAGATGGCTCTGCTTCTGGGCAAATCAGGGTCTTCCATACCTTTAACAAAAGCCCTGAGAGCAAGCTGCCCAGAAGCATAGGTCATGAAAATTGCCAATATCATGCCTCCTCCAATCATCAACCCTAGCCTGTTGAATCATCCAAGGAACAATAAAAATTATAAATTCAGGAAAAATAAGTATACAAACTTCGATATAAAAAAAAACAACATAAAAGTTTACGAACCCCGCTCGTGGTTTAAATATGGACTATTTTCAATCTGATCCTCGATCCACTCTTTTTTGTTGGTGTGAGAGAAGCTCGTGTTCAGAGAGGTAGTTGATCAAAAACTACACAAACACACGCCCGTAAACTCCCGTCTAATTTTGCATAATTCCAGTGTTCCTCCCTATCTTTCAAAATTAGGGTTGTCCGGAATTTTTTTCGTCTATATGTATGTTAACAATATAAAATTTGAGGGGAAGTTTTGATGATTTTGAAAGTTAGACGGGAGTAATCACGGTAAACTTCCGTCTAATTTTACATAATTCGAGTGTTCCCTGTCTTTCAAAATTACGGTCCTCCGGAGTTTTTTTTGTCCATGTATGTTAACAATGTAAAATTTGAGGGGAAGTTTCGATGATTTTGAAAGTTAGACGGGAGCAATCACGGTAAACTTCCGTCTAATTTTGCATAATTCGAGTGTTCCTCCCCGTCTTTCAAAATTACGGTCCTCCGGAGTTTTTTCCGTCTACATGTATGTTAACAATGTAAAATTTGAGGGGAAGTTTTGATGATTTTGAAAGTTGACGGGAAATCTCATGCACAAAGGCTCCGTTTGGGGGGACTTATTTTCACCGGTCAAGAGGTTACGACCGCATGAACTGGACCTTAATTGGAGGGAAGATACACCCAAAAAATGACCTTGCATGTATTTGAAGCATGAGGGACCGACACAGAAAAGGGCATGCGATTGATGAAGTGACACGTTGTAGAGACAGCAAAGTTCCAAAAACGAGTAGGAACATGCATTTGAAGCATAAGGGACCGAGCAACATCAAGAATATGGCGATTCTTTCGCTCTGCCACACCATTCTGTTGAGGCGTATATGCACATGAGGTTTGATGTATAATACCGAACTCCGTGCATAAGTTCGCAAATGTCCGGCTAGTGTATTCCCTGGCATTATCCGTGCAAATAACCTTTAAAGGAGAGGGGAACTGTGTACGTATTTCGCTAAGGAAGACACGAAATGTAGTGGTTAGTTCAGCACTATCCCGAAGTAAGTATAACCAGGTTAAACATGAATAATCATCAATAAAAATGACAAAGTATCGATAGTCAAACATACTAGGGGTTTTATAAGGGCCCCAAATATCAAAATGTACTAATGAAAATGGAGTGTCACTCCGAGTACAAACAGGAGAAAAAGAAACACGATGATGTTTGTCAAAGATACATGACTCACAAGAAAACTCATGCAGAGAGACATCTGGAAGAGTCTTCTTTAGAATCTGGGGGGGGGGGGGGAGCATGCCCAAGACGACGATGCCAGTCGGTAATAGAGGCAACGGGAAAAACGGAAGGAGTGACATCAAGGAGATAGAGTTCATTTGACAGTCGTCTCTTACCAATGATATTCTACGTGTTCCGATCATGCACAACAAAGATAGATGGTGAAAAAGTAACACAACAATTGAGGTCTTATGTGAGGCGGCTAATGAAGAGTAAGTTAAATGGGGAACAGGGAATATGAAGAGCAGAAGTCAGAGACAAAGTAGGTGTGAGGGGTATATCAACAACACCAGAGACGGGGGTGGTATCACCATTTTCCACAGTGATGAACTTGGGGTGAGCAGTCATTGAATATTGCGGAGGGTGTTGCGAGATAATGTGACGCGTGGCACCCGAATCCACAATCCAGTGAGAGCTTTGTGAGAGACAAGAAATACTTTCATTGGAAATAGATGCAACAGAGCCAGACAAGCGAGAGATCACCCCTTGCAGGTGTTGGAGCTGAGGGCGTAGAGCAACAATGTCTGCCCGAGCAGAGGCAGCAGAGTCCGGGGCAGGAGCGGCAGGAGCAGCAGGAGCAGCAAGTGGATCAGCCAGAGCAGGAGCAGCAAGATGAGGTGGCAAGCCATGTTTGAGATAGCAGGTGACCTCAAGATGGCCATCACGTCCGCAATATGTGCACTTAAACGGAGATTTGCCAGACCGACCTCGTCCTCGAGACGTGTTACGGCCATCACGGGCTGAGGACCCCCAAGCATGCGAAGCTGGTGAAGAGTGTTGTAGAAGCGCTGGGGAGAGAGTAACAGGAGTATCCGGGGGCGGAGTGACCTTCAGAAGCATGGAGCACACATTAGATAAATATGGGGTGGTAGTAGATGAGAGAATCTGGGCCCGAACACTGTGGAGCTGAGAGGGAACCCGAGGCATCATCATTGCAATCCTGACAGCCTCTTTCTGGGCACGTTGAGTGGACAGATCTGTATTGAGAGGCTGATGCTGGATCTAGGCCTCCACCAGGGTCTTGGCTTTAGCGTCAAAGGAGATCATATCACCAGTACCCCCGGGATCAAGGTTCTGAAGATCCAAGATGATCTCGAACAGGTGTTGCGAACTATTCTGTCCCGAGTAAAAGGAATGGAGTTCTTCCCACATGGCCTTCGTCGTGTCATGATACATAGCCATTCGATAGGGCTCGGTGTCCATGGAGTTGAGTAGCCAAGATTGGACCCGACCATCATCGCGAAGCCACTCATTAGTGGGAGCGGTTGGCGTGACCCGGGTTAGGTGATAAAGAAGACCTTTCGTCTGCAGGACACGACGAACCGAGTGAACCCACTCCACAAAATTGCGCTTCCCACTGATAGAGATGGTAGTAATTCAAAGTTCATCGCGAAGCTCGGGGACTGGAGCCGCAACACGATCAAGGAGAACAAAGGAGGCATTAGAATTCTCGGACACAATGAGGCCGCAGCGGTTAGAATAAGACGACAAGGGTCCTGGGCGGGCAGCGACTAGAAGAGGCAGAGGCCGGTAACAAGGTCGGTAGCAAGCACTAGACCGTGCGGTTAGAGGAAGACTGCAACAAGTCAAAACACTGCGAATAGGAACTAGGTCGGGAGGCTAGGAGCAGAACGCACCAAGAGCAACCACGGCGAACAGTCACCAGACCGTACGGTTAGAAGCAAACCGCAATAGGATCGATAGAGACAGTCCGTGCGAAAAACTAAGCAAGTCGAGAAGTGAGAAGCGTCAAGGCAGTCGGCAGGAGAAGAGCGAACTCCTTGCGACAAGAAGGAAACTGCGCGACAAGGAGAGAATCGGAGACCGTGCGACAAGAGCGATAAGACCCTGTGCGACAAAGAGACTGCACGACAAGGAAAGAGAGAGGTCGCAATGGCGAGGAAGGAGATCGCGCGGTCAAGAAAGGAGGCTGCGACGATAACACCGGGAAGAGACCACATCGGACAGAAGCAGGTCACAGCGGATAGAGCTAGAAGCCTCCTTTGTTGCTACTAGTGACTTGACCTCCTTTGTTGCTCGAGCAAAAACTTTTGTTGACACACAGATACAACATCAGCCTCCCACCATGGATATGGTTGCACAACGGGCACAGAAGGAAGCAGTTGGAATTGCCATAATGATAACCTGTATTCCTCTTTATCTTCATAGTGTTCGAGCTCAGATTCTATCTTTTTCTGTTACTTCATCCCTCTCGGACGTTTGTTCGATACTTCTGAAAGTGACTCCTCCCCCGGATGCTCCTGCACATCTAACTCCAGCTCTTCCCCAACAACCCGTCTCTACTCTTGCTCCTTCTGCTCGTGGTCCACCGACTCGTGGAGGTCGCCATTCCCGGGGACGGGGTCGTGGTGGTCGTACGCTCTTTAAATGCTCTTACTGTGGCCGGGATGGTCACCTTAAGGCCACTTGTTAGCGCAAGCATGACCTGCCTCCTCATTTTACTGCATCTGTTACTACAGCTTCTCCCTCCACCACCAGTGATGGCATCACTGTTCTGCGTGCTCAACTCCAACAATTACAAGGGGTGGTTGGTCGATCCTCTAGATCTGTGGCATCGATCTCCAACGAAGATATATCTTGTCTCTCGGAAATCTCTCACTGGATTGTAGACTCGGGTGCCACGTACCACATCTCTCCGCAACAACCACCTCAATACTTGTATTTTGTTTATCCCAAGTTCATCACAGTGGTCAATGGTGACACCACCCCGGTTTCTGGCGCTCCTCACATGCCTATTACTCCAAGCCTCTCTCTATCCTCGGTTCTTCATATTCCGGGATCCACCTTTAACCTTCTCTTTGTTAGTCATTTGACTCAGGATCTTGATTGTTTTATAAACTTCTCACGCTCCTCCTTTGTTGTGCAGGATCGACAAACGCAGACTATACTTGGTAGAGGGCGGTTGTCCAATGAGTTGTATCTTCTTGATGTTCCACCTACTGCTCTCTCCATTGTCTTGATAGTTGATTGACATCATTGTCTTGGACATGCTCATCTCCAGATTCACAAGAAAGCTCTTCCAGATGTATTTCTTCATGAGTTTACTTGCGAATCTTGTATCTTTGGCATCGTGCATCTTTTCCTTCTTGTACTCGGGGCGATGCTCCTATTTCATCAGTACATTCTGATATTTGGGGATCCTATAAGATTCCAAGTATATTTGGTTATCGATATTTTGTCATATTTATTAATGATTACTCACGCGTAACTTGGTTATATTTACTTCGTGATCGTGTCGAGCACCTATCTATCTTCCGCTCCTTTATTGTGGAGACTCGTACTCAATTTTCTACTTGCTTCAAAGTTATTTGAACAGATAATGCGTGTGAGTATACTAGCCAAACCTTCTCAAATTTGTGCGCCGAGTTTGGTATTATCCATCAGACTTCGTGTCCCTATACTGCTCAATCGAAGGGCATGACCGAGCGAAAAAATCGGCATTTTCTCGATGTTGCTAGATCTCTTATATTTCAAATGCAAGTACCACCACTATACTGGAACTTTGTCGTTTCTACTGTCTGTCCTCTCATCAATCGCATGTCGTCCATTCTCAACTTTGTGGCTCCATTCACTCTCCTTTTTCCATTCAACGCCTTCGTTCTCTCTCCCACCCCATGTGTTTGGATGTACGTGTGGTGTCCATAACCTCGGTCCACTCACTGATAAGTTTGCTCCACGTGCTACCAAATTCATGTATGTTGGCTACTCTCGCACCAAGAAGGGGTATGTTTGCAACTCTCCTACAGACGGTAAAATGGTCGTTTTCGCTGATGTCACCTTTCGGGAAGACCTACTGTTTCACATCATTCCTACAGATCCTCTTCTACCTCTTCTACCTCGGCCCGCGGCTCTAGTCGCGTCTTCCCTTCCACCTCTCCTTCTGACACCTACACCCACGCCCGTCCAATCCAAACCGCCTCTCCTTCGAGTTTACACGTGTCGCCCTCCCAAATTTGATGCCCTACAAAAGCCTCCTTCTACCGCTGTGCTCTCACGGCCTGTCGATCCGGCATCAACATCCACGAATCATCCTATGGCTAATTGTGTCCCCTTATATCGCCTCTCCCCACCTTTTATTAAATTTGCACTCTTCCATTTCTATTCCTAATTCTTTACAGGAGGCTTTTCAGCATCCGGAGTGGTGTGCAACCATGAATGAAGAAATGTCTGCTCTTTGGGCCAATCACATTGGGTATCTTGTCCCCCTCCCTCCTAGACAGAGTTGCGTTAGTTGCAAGTGGGTTTTTGTGATCAAACATACTTCAGATAGCATTGTTGACCGTACCAAAGCACGGCGTGTGCCTCGGGGGTTCACTCAACAACAAGGACTTTATTATGATGAGACTTTCTTCTCAGTTGCCAAGTTAAACTTTATTCGGATTCTGATCTCCTTAGCAGTTCACTGTCAGTGGCCCATGCATCAGCTTGATATCAAAATGCTTTTTTGAATGACGACCTTCTTGAAACCGTATACATGCATCAACTGCCCGGGTTTGAGACCACGGGGGAGTCTCATGTATGTCTACTCAGAAAATCAATCTATGGTCTCAAACAGTCTTCTCGGGCGTGTTTTGAAAATTTTAGTAAGGCTGTTCGTGAGGTTGGCTTTAAGAGAAGCTCGACAGACTTCTCACTTTTTACTCGTCACCAATCGACCGGGACAGTCATTCTCCTGGTCTATGTGGATGATATTTTGATTACTGGTGATGACTCCGTAGGGATATAGCAAATTAATCAACACTTAAATTCTATTTTTCAAACTAAGGATCTGGGAAATCTTCAGTACTTCCTTGGGCTTGAGGTAGCAAGACGACCTGATGGCCTTGTCCTGTCACAATAGAAGTATTGTCTTGATCTTTTTCAAGATGCTGGCCTCTCAGGATTCAAACCTGCGAAAACTCCGATGGATGTCAATCACAAGCTGTGTACCCATGGATTTGATTCTGATTCACTGCTCTCGAATTCAGAGAACTATCGGCGTCTTGTGGGAAAACTGATATATCTGACTGTAACGAGACATGATATCTCCTTTTTTGTTGTAGTCGGTTGGTTTATGCATGCTCCACGGGTCTTTCACCTCAAGGCAGTCGAACGCATCCTCAGGTATTTGAAGATTGCTCCTGGACAATGGCTAGTGTATAAGCCATCCTCCTCTCTATCTCTGATTGCGTATTCAGATGTTGACTATACGGTCTCTCTGGATGATCGACACTATACTACTGGTTTTTGTACCTACTTTAGAGGTAATCTTATCATTTGGCGTTGTAAGAAGCAATCTGTTGTTGCACGTTCTTTTTGTTGAAGCTGAGTATCGTGTTATGACGGTTGTTGTGTCAGAACTTACCTGGCTTGAGAGTCTTTTTGATGATTTGGGAGTTAAACTATCATCACCGGAAACTCTGTTCTGTGATAGTCAGATAACCATACATATTACCAAGAATTCAGTGTTTCATGAGAGAACAAAACACATTGAAGCTAGTTGTCACTTCGTTCGGGAAAAGGTTTAGTTGGAGAAATTAGAATTATAACATGTACCTGCGCCAGGGCAAGTTGCTGACATTCTCACCAAAGCATTACCACGACCACTATATCATCAGTTTCTATCCAAGCTTGGTGCCTACAACTTGTAAGTTCCACCTTGCGGGGGAGTGTTAGAAGTGTTAGAAGAAGTCATGTAAATAAGCCCATTACTTTGGCCCATAGTGTAGCCTATTGCTCTCTTAGATTAATCTCACGTCTTAGATTGGGATCTCTCTTCTCTCTCTCTTCCTATATATATGTATTCCCTCTTGTTATAAAGTAAGTTTTTGACATATAAAAAATTTCACTGTTTTTCTACAAAGAGAAATGGTGCCAAAATATGATGAAGAAATGATTTCATTAAGTATAAAATGCACATAAATGTTAAAGAAATTTCTAAAGAAAAGTATACCTTGCAAAAAGTGTAGAAATTCCAAATAGGAATGGCAATGATGGAGCGATAACTGCTAGAAAGGCTATCCCGATGCCATAAAAGCATGAGACAGCATCCCAGTCTGACAAATGACGTTGATGACCTACAACTCAAACCAAGCATCTTGTAAGTTACAATAACCATTATAAATGATTATATGAAGCAAAATCAATACAAAATACATTCCAAAAAAATTACAAAACAATTTTAATTGCATGTCCACATTAGTAAACTTATGCAACCTCGTGCAGTTAGTAGGCACCAAAAAAACACTTGGGCCGCTTGGATCTGGAAAGACCGCCTGGGCTGCTTGGATCTAGGTAGGCGTGGCCTGATAAGGTATGGACCAAACCTAGGCCAATCCTACTAAGACCGCCTGGGCCGCTTGGATCTAGGTAGGCGTGGCCTAAGTCTTCCATGCTTAGAGTTGCCACGGTTTCAGTTCCAATTCTACTAAGACCATGTACTGAACCGCTAAGGTAACGGTTCTTCAAATTAGAACAAAAACCTTATTTGGTTTAACCAGTTTTGGATCTGATTCTGGTTCCAACATAATTTATGGAACCGGCATGTCAACGATTTCGGCTCAACAAGAACCAAAAACCAAACTGGCTACTAACGGTTCGCTCTGATTATATGCAGTTTGGTTCGGTTCCAATCGATTCTACGTGTAATAGTTTTATTCATTTTATAACTCTATAATTTGAGTCATTAGATGCATTCACAAAGATCATTATCTTTTTAAAAATGTATATTTGAAAAAAGAAATTTGAATTCAAATGGTTGGAGCAATAAGTGCATGGTTTCTTAAGACCAAATATATTAAAATTAAACTAATACAAATATGCACAAAATAATATCTGATTTCTCGCATTGGAAAGAATAAAATATGCACGAAATAATATCTAATTTCTCGCATTGGAAAGAACATCCTTGTGGTTGTCTACTCTCATCCTTGAATTCAAGCCCTTGGCAGCCAAAGCTGGTGGGAACCCGAAAGCCTTCAGAGCCCATTCAACCATGAAAAGACGAGTCACGTGATCTGGCTAAACCACATGATTCCGGGGGAGATGAAATGGCACCTTTTGTTGGGTCGAAGACCCCTTTGGCTCGATTCCTTCAAGTAGCAGCTGCACTCTATGGTATCCATTTTGAACATAAAAATGGACGGAGTTCTTTAGGTGAGGTCAGGCATTCACGAATGATGATTCATAAACATTGTATTCATGACCGCCACCCCCGTGCCAAACGGATCCTAATCATAGGATAATGCTTATGCTTGTTCTTACATTTAATATTGTAGTTAAGATTCATTTGCAATGAAATTATGAGCTATTTGATTCTATTTGATCATAAATATTTTAGTTATCTTACATCACAGTTCATTTGTAGGAATGAAAATAATTGAACATATTTTTAACAATTTTATTTAGTGATAAATTTTAAGTGTTCTCATAGAATAATTAAATTAATTTCATCCATTATAATTAATTAATTTTTTATCAAATGTGAATTTGGCAAGTTCATCTGCATTTAATGCATAAGAACAAGAAAATATTGTAGGAAATTATTGTTTCCTAAGACCATTTAATGGAATATTCCATTAGGAACTTATAATTAATTTATTTTCTGAGCTAATAAGAACAAGAAATCTAATGCATATTAAGGAAATTATTAATTCAATATTTCCTTATATTAACAAAAACTATTGGGGTGTATAATAATAAGGAATTAAAAAAAATGATAGCTTGCTGCAATTATGAAAAACTAAGTGGCTTATCAATAAATATTAAAGTTTATAGGAAAAACAAACCTTTGCGTGAATCATAGTTGGAAATATCCAAATGATTAATATTCCTTCCAGTCTGAGTTGCTGCCATCCTTCCCCAGTTATAAACAAAACGAAGATAACCCCTGAATATCACGAAAAATGTTATGGATGTCCATTCGTACATCAACAGCAAACCAGTCCAAGGTGTCACTTGTCGAGGTATAATGATGAATGCTAGCGCAAGAGAGAAGAGGGCAGATGTAATGCATAAAAAAACTGATGCTGGACCCAAATAAGCAGGAATCTTTGAGTTGGAACCATTTATGAACTGCAAAAAAAACAAATTGTTAAACCATATCATCATCCCAACTATTTGGAATAGTTCACTGTAAGGACGATAGGGCGAGAACTTTCTCTTGTTTGAGTGAATGATTTCTTTCATTTTTATTTTAATTTTTTTGGCTACATCAATAATGAGCAAACAAAAAAATATAATAAATGAGCAAATAATTATATTCAGATGTTCAATATTGGATATTTGAGTTTGAACCTAGTACACTGTCATGTAAGCTAGCTATGTTTCAAAGCGTAAAACTAAGAAATCAAGGGAATAAAAGACACTTCACCAGAGTTACAAACATGTTGACTAGAAAAAATATGAAAAAACAATATTGATTTGTTATGATATGCACATACTATGGTAACAATAATTAAAAATTGGATGTATGAGCTCAAAGGATACGTGAATACACCTCATGAAAAATAATTAACATTTTCACTATGGTAATTTGCACTCTGATCCCATGAAAACTTTACGAAGTCAGATACAAATTTGCTTTCTCTCTTATGAAGGGCATGTAAGCTATCACAACAAGTTAAAGAGGGCATAGAAGAGAAGTGGAAGAGGTGAATAAAAATATTGCTGAAGAGAAGTATATCATGAAAGGAAATAAGCGTAGAAGAGAGAAGTATGCAGAAAGAAGAGAGTTTTGACAGTAGAAGTCATGAATTTGGGGTACATTAGAGTTTCAATGAGGAAATTTGTTCTCCTTAGCAGAAGGCAATGAGCTGGGTTCACTGCCTTCCGACGTGCTGTCTCCTGCCATAATAACTTACAACATCTGCGCCCATGAGATTACTTCCCTCCATCGGATCGAACTTGACCTCAAGCTCACATCAGGGTACACCTTGAAATCATCCTAAGGCTCCCCTTAGAGAGTGGAGAGACATCAATAGTTTGTCCTCCTCCCATGATCTGATGTTCCCATCAAAGTCCATCTCGAACCAAAATAACTTCTTGCAATGGTGTCCGGGTGCGCAAGTCTCGTCACAATTAAAGCAAAACTCCTTTGTGCAGCGTTCCTCCATCTCCAGCGGAGACAAAAGGAGAATGAAAAGGATTGGGGCCGCAGCAGGGCACCATTCTCCACCTTAGGGTGAGCTATTTGTTGGTCTAGAGTCTAGTACTTGAGAGGAAGTGGCAGTCATCGTATAGTGTTTCCCCAACCTAACTAAAGGCAGCAGTCATAGATTTGAGCTAGGCTTATTGCACTAATGAAATCTGGAGGGATTTCAAACTGAACATTCATACGTGGGCGCCCATGATGCCCGATAATGCTAAGACTGAATGTTGGGTACATGCATCAGTAGGCCCTGGAATTTCTCCAGGTAGTTAGTGATAGTTCAAATATGCTCGGGGGAGATCAAATCCCCAAGGGATTGCTTCGCATTAACGGACCAAAGCGCTTATGGCAATCCTGTTTGAAGTCATAACATGTTATGTGAGGTGTTTCCATGTTAGGTAGTAAGAACCACATCTAGGACACTCCGATCAAGCGGCAAGCGGATAACAAGATCAACTTCATGGTCAACATCTTTTGATTGGCAAAGAACTGACCGCACCAGGTCAACTAACCCAGCGGGTTGCTTTTGCTGACATATGTTGAAAACTCTATCTTGACATAGCATGGGAGGGCATTGCTCTCGATCAACTAACCCAGCGGGTTGCTTTTGCTGAAATATGTTGAAAACTCCATCTTGACATAGCGTGGGAGGGAATTGCTCTCGATCACCACCCACCTCCCCTCAACCCCCCCCCCCCCCCCCATCCCACGCCTAGATGAGGATGTCAATAAATTGCAAGGTGGCGAAAGGATGGAAGGAGGCAGGGTCAGTGCGGTGGGAAGAACCCTAGCAGGGGAATGGCATATCCCGACGGCCTGGGCTGTGCAGATACTTCCCGTCTGGCGGCAATCACAACAGGGTGGGTTGGCCGAGCCTAGAGGAGCCCTAGACGTCTTCCAGTTCCAGCCCAGTGTCGCTCAACACTATCCCTGTAGTTGTATGCGAACAAGAAGCAACAAGTCAATCGAATCTGGATTCATGCAACTACATCCGAGCAAGGAGCAGGTTGATCCCTTCGAAGGCATTGGTGGGAGATGTAGCCCTAAACCTCAAATAAACGAACTTGATTGATTCATTTTTTTTCCTGTCTGACCACAAGCCGACCCTGGTATAAATACAGAAATAAAAAAGAACATATAATGCAAAGTCCAGACCAACACGGAATCCAAAGAAAATGTAACATAATTAAAATACAAAATTGTATGAAAATACAATAAATGCGAGAAAAAAAAAATTGTCACGTGACAATGCCCCGCCGTCATGTTACCTCCTGCCATAATAATGTCCCGCACTGGACAAAGTATGTAAATTAAACATTACAGACGAGAACTCCTTGATTCTTACTGGATAATCTGAAATTAAATGTGAGAACTCCTTGATTCCAGCCAAATAAATAGAAATAACCAATTTAACACCTACAATAGGCTCATAAAAAACTTGTAAATATTACCTATTTTACAGCAAAGTCTATCGGAACACGTACAAATAATAAATCTAACATTTTCACGGCATTAATTTATGCAAATGTCATTTAGAATTTAGACATGATAACAATGTTGAAATTATAAAAAAACAGCCATTCATACAGTCTAAAGGATAATTAAAACCTGTTGATTAGGATTGCCAGTAGATGGTGAAGTAACACCAACTGCAGAGTATGTAGGAAGCCTGCCACCAGATCTGAATTTATAGTAGAGAAGTCTCATACGGGTGCAAATAGAAATCCGACAAAAAATGCTCCATAAATCCATGTTCACCTGGAGAGGCACAAGTATCCATCTATAAATTGAACCAACTGTCATAGAACATATGAGTGGCAACTAAAAATTACATGTTTTTACCTGAAGGCATGATCTATAATAATAAATTAATAGAACAAATATTGGAAATGCGAACAAAAACTTGATTAACAGCCAGTCGCTAGGGTTTGCTCCTCCACCAGTTCCAGGAAGTGATTCTTTCAGTTGCATCCTAACATCCTGCAATGCTGATTTAGTCACATATAAGAAGAATAATGCATATTAAGAGCGATTCGAACAAACACGAGCAATAAAAGAGAGCATAAGTTCATAACAATAAAATTAAAAAAAGGTGCAGGAAAATACCTGCCACACTTCAACAGGCTTCACCAGCCAAACAGCCCACCAGTCCCATGGTTTAATTGGCCCAAGTGTGTAGTGGATAACTTTAAGTTCTTTCTCATCGACCATCCACTGAACATCAATATATAAAAACAAGTTGCAGTCAAAAGAAACATGCATGAATATTATAAACCCAAAGAAATTTAATCCGCCATAATACCAGTATTATTAAACAAAAATGGAAAGCCAATGATGCATACAAACTGGTAGCAGTGTTGAAGTAAATACAGTCGAGCAGAGCAGTAGAATGTAAGAAGTTAGGTAAAAACTATTACATAATACAATATATAAGCAGACAAATAACCCACAAAAGACACGTGACATCACGACACGAAAATATCACAAATATTCAACTCTCCCCCTCAAATTGGGACTTGGGAGTATATGTCAATCATTTCAAACATGAATGTATTGTTAGTAAAGTTATCATAGCTTCACCTTTTGGTGAAGATATCGGCAAGTAGATTTTGATAGTTCACAAAGGGTGTACATATATTTCTATTGTCGAGATGATCTTCGTTGAAATGTCTACTTCAACATGTTTGGTTTGATCATGTTGAACTGGATTGCGAGCCATATTAATGGTTGCGTTCATGTTGCAATAGATAGTAATAAGCTTTTCCTCGAAGAGCCTCAAGTTCTGAAGAAATGATTTTAAACCACAATCTTTCACATACGTCATCTGTAATATCCCTAAATTCTGCATCAAACCTAGATCATGCTACAACATTTTGTTTCCCGCTTCTCCAACATACAAGATTTCCACCCACAATGGAATAATATCATGTAGTGGATTTCCAGTCATCTTGACTATCTGCCCAATCAACATCAGTAACAATTTCAACTTTAAGGGTTTGTTTGCATAAAAAAGAACCCCACGCCACAAAGACTTCTTGAGGTACCTCAAGACCCAGTCTTGAGGTACCTCAAGACCCAGTAAGTTACCTTCCGATAGAGGATCATGGGAGCAAGTATGAATCTACTCAGAATGCCAACAACATACGTAATATTAGGATGTGTGTGAGATAAATATACGAGTCGACCAACCAATTTCTGGTAGCTCGATGAGTCAACGCTGTCTTATTTTGTGTCTTCGTCAATTTTGTAATTGATCTTAATGGATATATCCACGAGAGAACATCCAAACATACTGTTAGCAAATAGTAGAAAACATGTTGTATTGGCCCATTAATAAGGCCCATATAGGATTTAGTGTTTAGTCCCACATTATTTGTATAGCTAATTTTTCCTCTCCTCTCTCCTATATATTTGTACTCATACTTGTATTTTGGTATTCAAGAAGTGTTCGGACCTTTCTTTACATGGAATCAGAGGTGTACGATCCGGCCTGTTTTTTTCAAACCGCTTAGTTCCTTTGTTAACCGGGCGGCCTGCCGTTCTGCCCAACCGCTCGTTTTTGCGGTCTCTCTCATTTTTATCCGCCTCCGCCCTCTCTCTGGTGGATCCACCTCCTCATTCTCTTCTACACTCTTTTATAGTTGTTTCTCTCCCTGGCCCGTGGGCCCCACTTCCGTGTGAATAGGCCATCTTCCCTGTCACGGGCTGCTCTCTAACCGCTGCGGATTCGCCTCTCTTCCCGCGGCTAGCTCTACCCGCTGCGACATGTTTTTTGTCCGTTGCGGCCTCTTCTCGGTGCTCTCGCCGCGGCTTCTTTTCTTGTCGCGCGAGCTCCTTCCTTGCCGCGCGGTCTCTTTGTCGCACGGGTCCTATTGCTCCTGTCGCGCGGTCTCGGGTTCTCTCCTCGCGCGGTTTCTTTCTTGTCGCGCGGAGGTCGCTCTTCTCTTGCTGATTGTCTTGACGCTTCTCGCTTCTCGGCTTACTCCGCTATTCACGCGGTCTTTCTCTTCCGGTTCTATTGCAGTTTCCTTCTAACCGCACGGTCTGGTGATTGTTCGTCGTGGTTGCCCTTGGTGCGGTCTGCTCCTAGACACCCGACCTAGTCCTTGTTCGTCGTGGGTGTCCTTGGTGCGGCCTGTTCCTAGCCGCTCGACCTGTTCCTGCTCGATGTGCCTCGGCTTGTTGCGGTCTTCCTCTAACCGCACAGTCTAGTACTTTCTCCCGGACTTTGCCTCTTCTACCCGCCACGGTCTCACGGCGTCCGAGAATTCTAATGCCTCCTCTGTTCTCCCTGATCGTGTTGCGGCTCCGGTCCCTGAGCTTCATGATGAACTTTGAATTACTACCATCTCTTTCAGTGGGAAGCGCAACTTTGTGGAGTTGGCTCACTCGGTTCGTCGTGCCTTGCAGACAAAAGGTCTTCTTCATCACCTAACCCGGGTCATCCCGACCGCTCCCACTGAGGAGTGGCTTCGCGATGATGGTCGCGTCTAATCTTGGCTCCTCAACTCCATGGACACTGAGCCCTATCGAATGGCTATGTATCATGACATGGCGAAGGCCATGTGGGAGGAACTCCATTCCTTTTACTCCAGACAGAATAGCTTGCAACATCTGTTCGACATCATCTCGGATCTTCAGAACCTTGAGCCTGGGGGTCCTGGCGATATAATCTTTGTGGCTAAAGCTAAGACCCTGGTGGAGGTCTGGATCCAGCATCAGCCTCCTACTACAGATCTGACTACTCAACGGGCCCAGAAAGAGGCTGTCGGGATTGCGATGATGATGTCCCGAGTTCCCTCTCACCTCCACAGTGTTTGGGCTCAGATTCTCTCCTCTAATATCACCCCATCTTTATTTGATGAGTGCTCCATGCTCTTGAAGGTCACTCCGCCTCCGTATACTCCTGTTACTCTCTCCCCAGCACTTCTCCAGCACTCTTCACCTGCTCCACCTACTCGAGGATCCCCTGCCCGTGGGGGCCGTCACACCTCTCAGGGACGAGGTCGGTCTGGCAAACCTCCGTTTAAGTGCACCTATTGTGGACGGGATGACCATCTTGAGGCCACCTGCTATCGCAAACATGGTCTGCCACCACATCTTGTTGCCCCTGCTCTGGCTCAACCTCCTGCTGCTCCTGTCGCTCCTGCCCCGGACTCTGCTGCCTCTGCTCGGGCCGACATTGATGCTCTACGCACTCAGCTCCAACAACTGCAAGGGGTGATCTCTCCTCGTCTGGCTCGGTCGCCTCTATTTCCAATGAAGGTATTTCTTGTCTCTCGCAAGGCTCTCACTGGATTGTGGATTTGGGTGTCACGCATCACATTACTTCGCAACACCCTCTGCAATATTCAGGGATTGCCCACCCCAAGTTCATCACTGTGGCAAATGGTGATACCACCCCCGTCTCTGGTGTTGCTGATATACCCCTCACACCTACTTTGTCTTTTACTTCTGCTCTTCATGTTCCCGGTTCCCCATTTAACTTACTCTCTGTTAGTCGCCTCACACAGGACCTCAATTGTCGTGTTACTTTCTCACCCTCTACCTTTGTTGTGCAGGATCGGAACACGCAGAATATCATTGGTAAAGGACGGTTGTCAAATGGACTCTATCTCCTCGATGTTCCTCCTTCCGCTTTTTCTGTTGTCTCTGCTGCCAACTGACATCGTCGTCTCGGGCATGCTCCCCTCTAGGTTCTCAAGAAGGCTCTTCCAGATGTCTCTCTGCATGAGTTTTTTTGTGAGTTGTGTATCTTTGGCAAACAACATCGTGTTTCTTTTTCTCCTACTTGTACTAGGAGTGATACTCCATTTTCTTTAGTGCATTCTGATATTTGGGGCCCTTATAAAACCCCTAGTATGTTTGACTATCGCTATTTTATCACTTTTATTGATGATTATTCACGCTTAACCTGGTTATACTTACTTCGGGATCGTGCTGAACTAACCACCACATTTCGTGTCTTCCTTAGCGAAATACGTACACAGTTCTCCTTTCCTTTAAAGGTTATTCGCACGGATAACGCCAGGAAATACTTGTCGGATATTTGCGAACTTATGCACCGAGTTCGGTATTATACATCAAACATTATGTGCATATACGCCTCAACAAAATGGTGTGACCGAGCGAAAAAATCGTCATCTCCTCGATGTTTCTCGGTCCCTCATGCTTCAAATGCATGTTCCTACTCGTTTTTGGAACTTTGTTGTCTCTACGGCATGTCACCTCATCAATCACATGCCTTCTTTCGTGTTTGATCATGCAACTTCGTTTAGTCTCCTCTTTCCATCCAAATCCTCGTTTCCTCTCACGCCCCGTATGTTCGGTTGTACATGCTACGTTCACACTCTCGATCCGATCACGGATAAGTTTGCTCCCCGGGCCCGCAAGTGTATGTTTCTCGGGTACTCTCGGACCTAGAAAGGCTTTGTGTGTTATTCTCTGACTCATGACAGTCGTTGTCTCTGTCGATGTCACCTTTCAGGAGGCTCAACCATTCTACGACTCATCGTCGGTCACCACTTCTCCTTTCTCCCCTTCCATTCCTCGTCTGAATGTTCCCGTCACGACTTCTTTGCCCATGCTCCTTCCAACCCCCCCCCCTCCGGCACCTGCTCCACCTGTACCATCCAGTATCTGGAGCTCTACAACATCCTTCTTCTACCAATGATATCCCGCGGACTGACAATCCAGCACTAGCATCTACCGCTCACCCCATGGCAAACTATGTCTCTATGCATCGCCTGGATCCACCTCTCCGCAAGTTTGCTCTCTCCCTCTCCTCCATTTCTATTCCTAACTCCGTGCAGGAGGCTCTTCTACATCCAGGGTCGCGCGGGTTCATGGACGAGGAAATGTCTGCTCTTTGGTCTAACCAGACTTGGGATCTGGTTCCTCCTCCCGGCCACTCGTGTGTCAGTTGCAAGTGGGTGTTTACTATAAAACATGCTCCGGATGGGACTATTGACCGGCTCAAGGCCCGGCTTGTGGCACGTGGGTTTACTCAACAGCAGGGACTTGATTATGAGGAAACCTTCTCCCTCGTTGCAAAGTTGAACTCTGTTCGGATACTAATCTCCTTGGTTGTACATCGACACTGGCCTCTCCATCAACTAGATATTAAAAATGCATTTTTGAATGGCGACCTTCAAGAGACAGTGTACATACATCAACCTCTCGGGTTTGAGTCCACGAGGGATTCTCGTGTGTGCCTTCTTCGGAAATCTATTTATGGTCTCAAACAGTCTCCTCGGGCTTGGTTTGAAAAGTTTAGTAAGGTTGTTCGCGATGTTGGATTCAAGCGGAGCTCGGCAGACTTCTCTCTCTTCACTCATCATCAACCAACTGGGGCTGTCATTCTCTTGGTATATGTGGATGATTATCTTGATTACTGGCGATGACACCGCAGGGATACAGAAAATCAAGCAGCACCTGAACTCCGTTTTTCAGACAAAAGATCTGGGAGGTTTAAGGTACTTTCTTGGACTTGAGGTTACGAGACGGCCCGATGGTCTTGTACTATCACAACGAAAGTATTGTCTTGATCTCCTCCACGATGTTGGCTATTCTGGTTGTAAACCTGTAGAAACTCCGATGGATGTCAACCACAAATTATGTGCTCATGGGTCGGACTCTGATTCCCTTCTTACGAACTCTGAGTATTATCGGCGTCTTGTGGGAAAATTGATTTACCTAACAGTCACAAGACTAGATATTTCCTTTGATGTTGGAGTTGTCAGCCGATTTATGCATGCTCCTCGGACTTCTCATCTCCAGGCAGTGGAACGCATCCTCAGATATTTGAAGACAGCTCCTGGACAAGGATTGGTATATAAGCCATCTTCCTTCATATCTCTTGTTGCATACTCAGATGCGGAATATGCGGGTTCCCTGTATGATTGGCGCTCTACTACAAGCTTCTGTACCTACTTTGGGGGGAATCTTATTACTTGGCATAGCAAAAAAGCAATATGTAGTTGCTCGGTCATCAGCTGAAGCCGAGTATCGTGCAATGACAGTTGTTGTATCTGAACTCACTTGGCTTGAAGGTCTCCTCACCGACAACCTTGTTTTGCGACAGTCAGACTGCAATTCACATTGCGAAGAATCCCGTGTTTCATGAGCGGACCAAGCACATCGAAGTTGACTGTCATTTCGTTCGTGAAAAGGTTCAACTAAAGAAGCTAGAGCTGGAGCATGTTCCTGCGTCAAGGCAAGTTGCCGACATTCTCACCAAGGCATTACCACGACAAAAGTACCATCAGTTCTTATCCGAGCTGGGTGCCTACGACTTGTAAGCTCCAGCTTGCGGGGGAGTGTTGGCAAATAGTAGAAAACATGTCGTATTGGCCCATTAATAAGGCCCATATAGGATTTAGTGTTCAGTCCCACATTGTTTGTATAGCTAATTTTTCCTCTCCTCTCTCCTATATATTTGTACTCATACTTGTATTTTGGTATTCAATAAGTATATACAAGGTTCAGACCTCTCTTTACACATACCATTTTCCTCTAGAAGGTCAAAGACATACTCTCTATGAGATGTGAAAATCCCCTGACTAGACCTTCAATCCCTAAGAAATATTTCAGTTTTCCCAAATCTTAAACTTCTAATTCTCTACACAATTGCCCTTTCAGGTGTGTGATTTTCTCTAAACCATTTCATGTAATGATGATTTCATCCACATATACAATGAGCACTAAAACTTTAGTTCCTCTCCTCTTAACAAAGAGGGTGTGATCAGTAGGTCCTTGAATATAGCCTAGCTATAACATGATTTTATGAAACCGTCCAAATCAATTCAGGGGGATTGTTTCAACCCATATAAGGATTTCTTTGTATGACAAAACTTGCCATTAGACACTTTTTGGGAAAAAATAAGAGGAAGGGTCGTGTAGACTTCTTCGTCCGACTCACCATGCTGGAAGACATACTTAATATCTAGTTATTGTAGCTCCCATTCAAGACATGTTGCACATGAAAGGAGCACCTGAATAGAATCTATCATTGCAACAGAAGCAAAGGTTATTTGATAGAGTCAATTCCTTGAGTTTGAGTGTACGACTGTACCCTTGAGCCACTAATTGAGCTTTATATCACTCCGCAATCTCTTATTGATTCTGCTTAACTGAAAAAATCCAACGTGACACAACAGTTATTTTTCCCAGAGGAAGATATGCATATTGCCATATGTAATTTTTTTCTAAGGAATGCATTTCTTCCTCCATGGACTGTTTTCATTTAGGTATCTTGATAGCCTCCAGTCAGAACATGGGAATCACAATAGAGAAAAGATATGAGATAAAAAATTTGCGAGTAGGAGAGAGGTGTTGATATGAAATACAATTGGCTATATAATGTTTAGCACTACCGGTGATACCTCTGAGATGACCAATGAGAATATGGAGGTCATCATCAGAATCTGTATGCAATCATGTGAAACGTGTCACTTTCATCTGTTTCTCTCGTGCCTACTCACCCCATTTCTCAAGAAGAATCCCACGCCTGTTTCTATTATGAAAATTGTGGGCAAACCGCCCACTTAGCAACTGCCCCTTTTGTTGCTTATATGCGACTGAAATTGATTTCGAAAAAACCCCCACATAGAAATTTTGAAGTTCAGTAACTCTACCACTCTTCCTGCAATAATGAATTTCTTCTTCTTTTCTTTTCTCCTACCACTTCTTCTAAGTAAATTCTTCCTCACCGCTCCCAGATTTAGACGTCACCATACTTCTTGTACCCAGCCACCGCTCTGTCCTCCTGGAAGCTGACGCCTCCTTTACTCCGTTTGTGTGAGGAGTCTCTCATTTTTTATCGGACATTCCACCGACTACCACCATTCCTCTTCACTCCCGATGAGATATATCCTAATTGTTGGGTTCAAATATGACTAGTTTGTAGAAACTAACCTAGTTACTGAGAAAATTTTGTTTTAGTTTTTTATTTTATTTTCATACTCTTTCATTTCCTCTAAGGCTTCATTTGGCGTTAGAGCTGTCACTTAAAACCGAAAACCGCAAACCGAATTGGAACCGAACCGGAACCGCAAAGAACTGGACCGAACCGTTCGCAAAATATTCGGGTTCCGGTTTGAATTTTGGAACCGTGAACAACATTGGTCCGGGTGTGGTTCTTACATTTTATTATCCGGACCGGAACCGGAACCGGAACCGCAACATACAAGTCCCAAGCGGTTTCAAAATTTTTAGACCCGATCCGAACCGGACCGAATTAGAACCGAACCGCAACCCGTTTATTATTATTATTATATTGTTATTATTTTATAATTTATCTATAATATTTATACTTACTGTTACGAGTGAAGCTGGTTCAGTTTGAACCCAAACCACAATCGCACTAAAGATGGTCGATTTTGGACCGAACAAAACTTCACCGCATAAAAACCGTGTGGTATGATTTGACATTGACGCGATTTGGAGTCAATTTTTGCAGTACACTTTTGATTTTTATATAGTTATATAATATATTTTCAATTTTACGTACATATTTTATTTAAAAAATATAGAAGATATACAATAACTATTTATTAGTAATCTTGGAAGACAACGAATTGTAGTCGGTTGTTACAGTACGTTGAGCATACCGACGAGACGTGCAGAAGCCAACTAAAAGTCATGGCAAGTCTACACGCGTAGGAAGGTGATTGATACTATCACACCGATCGTTGAAAATACTGTCAAGAAGTACGCAACATAATTACTTCTATTTCGATGTTGTTTTGAGTTTTACTATTTGCAGACCGTTTTTATTTCATTTCGGCAAGTTTGATTTTGGTTTTAGTTGGAACCGATTGGAACCGGACCGAACCGCATGGAACCGGACCGAACCGTTAGTGGCTGGTTTGGTTTTGGTTTTGTTGAACCGGAACCAGAACCGTTGACACGACGGTTCCAAAAATTAAGCTGAAACCGGAACCGGAACCGGAACCGGTCAAACCAAATAAGGCTTTGGTTCTAATTTGAAGAACCGTTATCTTAGTGGTTCGGTTCATGGTTTTAGTAGAACCGGAACCGAACCGGAACCGTGACAGCTCTATTTGGCGTGGTGGGTGGAGACGGGGGCGGGAGGAGCCGAGCCGTTGTTCGAACCGGAGGGGGGAGGCTGTCGTTCGAAACGTTGTGGATCCCTCAATTTCTCAAGGGGCGGCGGGTGGAGACGCAGCAAACGCCGCCGCCGGGCGTTTGGTTACACGCCTTGCGGCAGCGTTTGCCGCAAACGCGGGCTCCAAACGCCGCGCCAAATGAACCCTAAGTTAGTTCTCTTTTTCATGACAAATATTTTGTAACTTTGAATTTTATTAATTGCGGCAAAATTGCAATTCGTCATATGTTTGTGTCGCTAAATAAATTAAATTGCTAATTTTTGTGTTGGTTGCACTTCAAATTTGCTTGTTAGATCTAATGTCGCTTTCTTGATTTAAAAATTGCATAACAATTATTTTTGCATTGCATTCATCCCATCGATATGACTGTGAGTGCATCAAGTAGTATCAGAGCCAGTTTTGTTTTAGATGTTTGTTTAGCGCCATCTTTGAGTTTTCTTTGAGTGAAAAAAACAAAATTTGCAAATCTTGTAGTTTTCGAGATATCATATTGTTGTTCAAAACAATTTTAATTTACCATTTCAACATACCTCATAACATCAATTCATATTAGAGTGCATCATAAGATCCATATGGCATAATAGTTGCATCCTTGTTTCAATTTTCACATTTTCATAGCTACCTCGAGAAATCAAGGAAAAAATACAACCCCCACCATGGACGAAAGGTGGCATGACATGTTTGTTCACCAACAAGAATTACTAGAAAGACAACAAACCACCCTAAATGGCTATAGGTAACAAATGGGGATCCTCACAACCACACTCACCGCAGGAAACAATCCCCAACCTATCATAAATATGTCGAGAGAATTTAAAGCAACCGTGGAGAAAAAAATTCCTACCCCCCCCCCCCAACAAAACGAGAGTAGCCATCGAATTGAGTGCGATGATCAGAGTTGGGAACAAGGAATTCAAGTTGATCTTGTTGAGTTTGGAGGGAAACTGAATCCTGCTGAATTTTAAAAATGGCTAGAAAAAATTGAGCATTTTTTTTTGAATGGAAGGAGATTCATGATGATAAAAAGGTCAAATTTGTGAGTCTGAAACTTACTTGTCAGGTTCTTACTTGGTGGAAAGCATTACAAACAAATAGGGTAGGGCAAGGAAAAGATAAGATTGTAGAATGAGGTCAACAACAACAATACTCAAGCCTTATCCCATTATAATGGGCTGGGTTATATGGATCCTCTGTCGTCATTGTGTCATTTTGTCATAATCTAAATGATCCATATTCATAAGGGTGACTAAATTTTACGTTGGTCATCTACATAACACAACCCTCATCATTTTTCATCTGGGCTTGGGACTGGCATAGGCCGGTTTATTGTAGAATGGGGTCAAATGAAAAAAATAATTGGCAAATTCTTACCCATTAATTATAAGCATTCACTATTTCAAGAATTTAATAATTTGAAACAAGGGGTACAATCTATTAATGAGTATACTGAGGAGTTCTATACTTTGCAAGCTAGGAATGGGTTAGAGGAGTCTAAAGAGAAGATTGCGATCGGCACTTGAATGGATTGAAATGATCTATCCAGGACCAAATTGCCCTACATAATATCGGGAAAATTGGTCGTGTACATCATATGGCAAAACGAATAGAAACACAATTACAACAATCTGTCAATCAAAGATTTGAGACTGTTAGGTCTAGTATGAGTAGTGAGTACGGTAGGACGAACCCAGACTTCTAGAGGGGCACTTAACCATGCACTTCAAAATAATGCCCCACACTCTAGCAACACTTCAAAATAATGCCCCACACTCTAGCAGCACTTCAAGGCCTACTAAACAGGCTAATTGTCGCCCTCCCAATTAATGGACAAACCAAATTGATAAGGGCAAGGATGTAATGGGAGCAAGACCAATTGGTCCTTGCTACAAATGTGGTCATTATGGGCACCTTTCTGCAGTTTGTAGAAAGAACAACCCACCTAGAGCGAATCTAATAAAACATGAAGGAGATGATGTAGAGCATTTAAAAGAGGTTGATGAAGAGCTTTGAGAAGAGGTCGCGGGAGAGGAAGGTGTCAAAGTCTCGCTTGAGGGAGACATAGATAGTAACTTCTTAGTTATCAATCGTGTCTTAACCACACCTCAAATAGACACTGGAGATAGGTGGCTAAGGCGTAACATTTTTCGCACCACATGCACATTTGACGGGAAGTTATGCACTTTCATGATCAACAATTGTAGCACAAGAAATTGTGTCCTAAGAGACGGTAACAAAACTAAAATTGAAGATTGAACCTCTTATAAAGCCTTATAAGATAGGATGGTTTAAAGGAGGCGAGATCCCAGTCTCGCGACGTTGTCTAGTGACATTCAACATAGGGAAAACATACCAGGATGATATTTGGTGTGACGTTCATATCCTTCTTGGACGACCATGGAAATGATAGGAAGGCATGTCATGAAGGAGAGTTAAACACATACACATTTATTAGGGATGGCAAGATATTTGTCCTTCACTCTCAGAAGGACCCTCCTAAGCTAAAGAAGAAAGAAGTGTTTATTGCGGATACCACTGTTTTAATTCTCTCTGCCATTGAACTTGAGACAGTGGTTAAGGAATCTGATTTGTTATATATCCTAGTAGGAAAAGAGGTAAGAGCAGAGATTGAGATTCCACGAGAGTTTCAACCTATTCTTCGATACTATTCTAACTTGACTCTTGATGAGCTACCCAGTGGACCATCACTAATGCGAGATATACAACATATAGATTTAGTACCGGTGCTAGTCTACCACACTTACCTCATTATCGTATGAGCCCAGCTAAGTATGAGGAGATGCATAAGCAAGTGAAAGAATTATTAAGGAAGGGAGAGAGAGTATGAGTCCATATGCGGTCCATGCACTTCTCACTCCAAAGAAAGATAGAACATGGAGAATGTGTGTCGATAGTAGAGCCATTAATAAAATAACAATCACGTACTATCGATTTCCCATACCGAGACTTGATGATATGTTGTACATGTTACACGGTTCCACTACCTTTTCAAAGATTGACCTTAGAAGTGAATATCATCAAATTAGGATTCGACCCGGGGACGAGTGGAAGACGGCCTTCATGACTCGAGAGGGACTCTATGAGTGGCTTGTCATGCCCTTTGATTTATCGAATGCACCCGTACATTTATGAGTACGATGAATCAAGTGCTCCGACCTTTCATTGGAAAATTTGTGGTTGTGTATTTGATGACATTGATCTATAACACTAGTCCCGACGCCCACATATATTTCATTTAAAACAAGTATTACGGACCCTAAGAGATCACCATTTATACATTAATTTTAAGAAGTGCTCATTCATGACCAACATCTTGATATTCCTTGATTATATTGTATCGAAGGAAGGGAATAAAGTAAATCCGATAAAAGTGAAAGCCATTAAAAGTTGGCCCACCCCAAGGACAATTAGCGAGATAAGAGGGTGATCCAGGGAAAGCATCACACCTTCATGCACCCAGGCAACACCACCAAGGGTCCACCTTGGATTCCACAAAGGCGGCTTTCATCAGGGTTGCAGCCCGTACACCTCAGCCAGCTCTCTACTTCCCATCACCAGGAAACGGTAGGTTGTTAAGGCATGAGATCAAACACCCGACTTCCTAGATAAGAGGCTCTCATCCAAAAGGTCGGGTGTTTGATTTTGGGCCTCAATACCTACCATTTCCTGGTGATGGGAAGCGGAGAGCAAGTTGGGATGTACGAGCTGCAGCCATATTGAAAGCCGCCTTTGTGGACTCTAAGGTGGGCCCCCTGGTGGTGATGCCAAGATGGCAGGAAGGCGTGACACTTGTCCTGCATCAGAGGGTTTCATGGGTTAGCATCATCTCATCATCGATTCATTCAGAACTTTAACACCATGATTGCACCCAACACTGATTGTCTTAAAAAGGATATATTTAAGTGGACACTAGAAGCTAAACAAGCCTTTAAGATACTAAAAACCAAGATGACACAAACACTTGTTTTGGCGTTACCTAATTTTCATAAAGTCTTTGCAGTAGATTGTGACACATTCTATGTGGGTATAGGATCTGTTCTTAGTCAGGAGGGACGTCCGGTTGCATTTTTAGTGACAAATTGAACGAGAAACGATCCCAATACTCTACTTATGTGATCGTTTAAGCTCTCAAAATTTTGAGATATTATTTGATTCAACGTGAATTTGTATTAAACACTGATCACGAAACATTGCGTTATTTGGGATCCTAAAGGAAACTGAATAGAAGGCATACTAAGTAGTCATCATTTATGAAAGAATACACCTTTCATTCTAAGCATAAAGCCAAAACTGTAAATCGAGTGACGGACGTTTTAAGTAGGAGGGCGCACCTATTAGTCACTTATAAACCCACAATAGTATCACTAGATTCTCTTAAGGACCATTATTCGACGGACCCATACTTTGGTCCTATTTAGGAGTCTTGCTTAGATATTGGCACAGACCCAACTACGCAACTTTTGATTTAGAATGGATTTTTATTTAAGGGGTCACGCTAATGTATCATTGAGAAATCACTTGGGGAGTGTGTTGCTTAAGAAATTCATAATGGACTAGGTGGTCATTTTGGTCAGACCAACACTATAGCTTCTGTTGAGGATGGATATTTTTGGCCAGATATGCGTATCATTTTTGTGTGCTGCTTTATTAAACGTTGTCATGCATATCAATCTTTCAAAAGCACTGCACAAAATATTGGGTTGTATTCACCTCTTCCTATCCCGAGCAAACCTTAGGAAGATGTCACCATGGACTTTGTTTTAGGACTTCCTATAATTGCTAGGAAGGTCGATTTTGTTTTTATTGTTGTCGATAGATTTAGCAAGATATCACATTTCATTCCATGTAGGAAAATATTGAATGCATCACATACAACTTATTTAGATTTTAGGGAAGTTGTTCGTTTGCATCGCATACCCAGGAAATTTACATTTGATCACGATACTAGGTTTCCAAGTCATTTTTGGAGAACATTAAGGGTAAAATTAGGAACCAAACTTCAGTTTAGCAGAACAATCATCCTCAGACTGATGGGCAAACTGAAGTAGTCAATGGGAGCCTAGGTAACTTAGATGTCTTACAGAAGAAAACCAATTAAGTGGGATTTGATACTCTCACAAGCTGAATTTGCCTACAATAACTCTGTAAACCGTTCCACTGACAAAACTCCCATTGATATCCTTTATGGTCAGCCTATTCCCCACCCACTACATAGGACTCCTTTACCTTTTCACGATAGGATTAGTTGTGTTGTCAAGGCGCGCGCGTAGGCGCGCCTGAGGCGCCGGGCGCAGCCCGCCGTGCCTCGGCACGGCTGAGGCAGGCGATGTGCCCCAGGCGCGTGCCTTACAGGCTCCCAGGCGCGCCTGGGCCTTTCAAGGTGTTTTTAAAAAAAAACGGGCATAAACATGATCTCAAACGCAACTGAGGCACCCCTAGGCGCACTTGGGCGCCCAATTCGTTGAAAATCAGCGAATCCGCTCAATTTCAGCGAAGCGGGCGCCCAATTCGCTCAATTTCAGCGAAGCGGGCGCCCAATTCGCTCAATTTCAGCGAAGCGGGCGCCCAATTCGCTCAATTTCAGCGAATCGGGTGCCCAATTCGCTCAATTTCAGCGAATTGGGAGCTCAATTCGCTCAATTTTCTTTTTCCCCCATTTTTGGGTCTAACGTGCCTCAGGCGCGCGACAACGCCTTGCGCCTAGGCTTCAGGGGCCTTTGCGCCTCGGTGCGTCTTGCGCCTTTAACAACATAGAGGATTAGTGTAGAGACTAGTGATCTTAGCGACTAGATCCTAAAGATCCAGAGGGAAATACTTAAAAGACTTTGTATCTCAATTGCACACTACAAGGAAGCTGCTGACGAAAATAGGAGAGAGTAGCATTTCACGAGGGAGATATGGTGATGGCATACTTTCGGCGACAAAGATTCCCAGTTGGTGCTTACAACAAATTGAGCAGGAGGAAGTTTGGCCCATTTTGTATACTATGCAAATTGGGGACTAACACTTGTTAGATCTCGCACATACTGTGGCCAATTCCCACGTGTTCAACATTCTCGACCTGGCAGCCTATACAGGAGATACGACAGATGATGTGGACTTAGAGACACTACCATTTACACCTATGGAGCAGCTAGAGACTGACGAGATCGACGACATCGTGGATATTCGTACCACTCAGACTCAACATGGGGTATATAAACGATGCTTAGTACGTTGGAGAGGACGATCGTTGACAAATTGTTCGTAAATCGAGACCAAGGAGTTATCGATGTGTCGCCCTGACATATTACAACATATCACTGAGGCTTTCTCATCATGTAACAAGATTCTCCCACATGGGAGGAATTGATGCAAACAAGCTTTCGCAGCGCCAAAGTTTATTTTAAACATGTTCATTTTTTTAGTCATGTCGAACATTTTTCCCTTATGCCACGCACTTGTTTCACGTTTTTATTTTCCAATACTTTTTTATGAGTATTCTCTATGACGTAACTAACTAGGTCGTACATTTAGTTGTTTTAGATTAGTCAGAGGTGTAATCTTTTGATTTGATAAGGTCAAACATTGTTACCTCTCCCACTTCCATATTTAGCCACAACTTGAATTTTGAGTCTAAACCAAGTTGCGAGTGCTATTAAAATATATATGTAAAAAAAAGAAATATGCTTAAAAAAATCTACTAACAGCAAAATGAAATGAACTGTAGTTCATTTAAAGAGTTATGACGTTGTTCGCATGCCCTTACGTGAAGCATGGAAGGGATGGCAACGCCTAACATAAAAAATTTCAGAAACAAAATGATTGGCCAGCATTAAAACCGTGTGAAACGTGCCACTTTCATCTGTTTCTACCGTGCCTACTCACCCCATTTCTCAGGAAGAATCACAGACTTGTTTCTACTGTGAAAACTGTGGGCAAACCACCCACTTAGCAACCGCCCGTAATGTTGCTTATATGCGGCTGAAATTGATTTCGGTAACAAAAGAAATTTTGAAGTCCCGTAACTCTGCCACTCTTCTTGGAGCAATGAGTTCCTTCTTCCTTTCTTTTCTCCTACCACTTCTTCTAAGTAAATTCTTCCTCCATCTCACCACAGATTTTAGCGCCACCATATTTCTTCTACCCCGCCACTGCTCTGCTAGTATGTAGCAACTAACCTAATTTCTGAGAGAAATATGTTTTAGTTTTTTTATTTTTATTTCCTTACTCTCTCGTTTCCTCTGAAGTTAGGTTTCTTTTTCTCAACAAATATTTTGTTACTTTAGATTTTATTGATTGCCGCAGGATTGTCATTCGTCGGATGTTTGCGCCGCAAAATAAATTAAATTTGTAATTTTGTAGACGTTGCACTCCAAATTTGCTTGTTAGATCTAATGACGCTTTCTAGATTTAAAAATTGCATAAAATTTATTTTTCACATTGCATTCATCCCATCGGGTGTGACTACGAGTGCATCAGGTGATACCAGTGATAACCTTTGTGGTGGAAGAGTGCCCCACAAAAACACATTTAAGAGAACGAACATCCAGTTTGTCACGATGAGGAATATGGGCATGAACAAAACAGATGGACCCGAATATATGGGGAGAGATGTGAGAAGTATGAACATTGATTGCCGCGGGATTGAAATTCATCGGATGTTTGCGCTTCTAAATAAATAAAATTTGAAATTTTGTAGAGGTTGCACTCCAAATTTGTTTGTTAGATCTAATGACGCTTTCTTGATTTTAAAATTGCATAAAAATTATTTTCACATTGCATTCATCCCATCGAATGTGACTACGAGTGCATCAGGTGATAACAATGATAACCTTTGTGGTGGAAAAGTACCCCACAAAAACACATTTAAGAGAACGAACATCCATTTGTCACGATGAGGAATATGGGGATGAACAAAACAGACGGACCCGAACATATGGGGAGAGATGTGAGAAGTATGAACATTGTGTTTAGAGGAAAGACGAGAAAGAGGAGTCGTATGGTGAAGAGAGTGGGAAGGAAGATGATTAATGAGATTGGCTGTAGTCAAAACATCACAGTGGGACTTAGGAAGGTGCATGGTAACTAACAGGCAGCGAGAACCTCTAATAATTGTTTATTTTTCCGTTTTGCAACTCCATTTTGAGTGAAGGTGTGGACACAGGTGGCTTGGTGAAGATGTCGCTATCGGCAAGATATGTGTTAAATGATCCCCGGTCAACGTACTATCCACTTTTATCACTACGCAACACACAAATAACTCCACTAAACTGTGTAATAATCATTTTATGTGAAAGTCTTTAGTTTCAAGGATAGCTAAACACCTAGAGGGGGGTGAATAGATTTTGGTCTTTTTAGACTTTTTCCTAACTTTGGATGTGTTGAGTTAGCTTAGTTAGTTTGCTTTCAAGAACACAAACAACACACAAGATTTATAGTGATTCCCTGGATTATGGGTGCATCCACTGTCCCTCCCACCTTTCTAACAACTTGTTAGACAAGACACTTCTCCAAATCTCAGTTCCTAAGAGCTTACAACACAGATTCCCCAGGATCTCTCAGTCTCCTCCAATACTTACCTTAGACACAAAACCCTACCTCAGAGCAAGCTTGCTCCTACAACTCAGTGATCCAAAGATCACCTACCTCAGACTAAATTAATAGTCCTACAGCTCAGGCTAGGAGATTAGCCCTACAACTCAGAGAGGATGACTCTCCTACAGCTCAGGCACAAGGCGCTACCTCAGATCCAAAGTTGGATCCTACAACTCAGGCACAAAAATGATCTTACACTCAGCCTTATAAAACAGGCCTACAACTCAGATCCAAAGGATCCTACAGAAGATAAAGTTTGGTGTTGATGTTTTGACTCCAGAGAAATTTCTCTTAGTCTGCCTCTTTGGACTGAGAAATACTCAGCCCTAACTTTGACTCCAGAGAGATAAATCTCTGAACCTTCTTATTCCTGAACTAAGACAACTTAGTTCTATCTTCTTCACAGCAGCAAGAAGGTTGATCTTCAAGTTGACTTGGCTTGTGCTGAGAAGTATGTTGCAGAGATCTGCTTCTTCTTTAACTGAGAGTGAATCTCAGTCCTATCTTCTTCTTCAAAGCTTCAGAAAATATTCTTCAGGAATGATCAGCAAGGGTTGTGAAGATGATGCGGCTAAGGCTTGCCTTGCTGCTTCTACTTAGAGATTTTCTCTGACCTTGCTGTTGAAGGTGTTGATCACAATAGCAATCTTGTTTCAACAGATCTGCTGCAACTAGGATTAGGCCTTGGCTGCTTCTTCTTCCTCAGAGAAATCTCTGAACTTGTTGTTGCTAGTGAGAATCGCAACAGCTACCTTCTTGAACTTTCAGATCATAAGTTAGAACTTCTCCTTCCGACTCTGCAACAATGGCGAGAGGAAGAAGATAAAGTTTCTCCTTTTCCAAAAGTTAATTTACTAATTATCTGATCTGTCCTTCTTATCATCGACCGTCCAACGACTATTTGACCGGTGAGCCCCACTGAAGTTGTTGGCTGCAACTTTGCTTTTATAGAAAAAGTCATATAGTAGGCTTGCGGCGCAATTTGTCGTGTAGTGTAGTCTTCCCGCAACATTTTGAATTTTACTGACTCTTGATGACGTCAGCATCTGTGGACTTAGCCAAATTCAGCTTGTTCATCACAGGCGTTGAGTGAATAACCTTCTCTCAGCGCAAAAACACTTAGCCAGATAATCTGCACTGTCAGGCGTTGAGTGAATCTTCATCACTCAACGAATTTGAACTTAACCAATATCTCTGTACCATTAGGCATTGAGTGCGTTGAGTGAACCGTCATCACTCAACGCATTTGAACTTAGTCAATTACTTCTGCACTGCTAAGCGTTGAGTGCGTTGAGTGAATGACATCCACTCAACGCTTTTGTCCTTAGACAATCTTCCTGTTTTTTTAGGCGTTGAGTGTGTTGAGTGAGCCTTCATCACTCAACGCTTCTGGACTTAGTCGCTTATCTAAATCCCGACCATCTTGATGAGGCTTTGACAGACTGAGCTTTACTCGACGCCTCATGTTATATGACGTCGAGTGAACTTCCTTCATACGACGCTTGTGGACTTAGACGAATTTGAGTCTTTCCAGCATCCTTCCTTGATATCTGGCGTTGAGTGAACTGGTTTCACTCGACGCCTGTGGACTTAGACAAATTTCTGTCTCTCCACCTTCCTTCTTTGTGACCACCTGTCACAATCACTTAGACAATCTGTCTAAACTTGTTTCATGAAACATCCTGCACATATTGAACCTGAACAACATCAAATACAATTATGTTCTTAGTATTGATTGTGATGCCTCTTCAAATCTAGAGAACATTGAGGACAATATTCCCAACATTATGAAACGAGCGAAAACAATTAAACATTTCACTCTTCCTTTTTAACAAGTAAACTCATATAATACAGGAAAAACAATCAGCACAAACCATTTATACCTAGATAAAGATAACATTGATAAGGGCCCCAAATATCCAAGTGAATCACATCGAAGGGAGAAAAACAAAGAAGAGATATGTGATTTGAACTGTGATGAACATGTTTTGACAGTTCACAAGAATCACGAGAAAAATACTTAAGCTAGGCGATAGATTTTACACCATACTAGGAAGAGATACATAAATAGAAATGAAAAAAGTTTTATTATGTAAAAAATATTACACCATAGAAGTGACCTAGCATACAAACAACCCACACAAGACACGTGACATATCATATGCGACATTAAATATCACATATATTCGACTAATACATCAAGTAAAAAACAGATACAATAATACATTTTGTTATAAAAAATTTGGGCGTTTATCTAAGAAATAAATTACTTTTTATCGATGTAATTAAGAAAAAATTAGTATTTTAAAAATAGATGCATCATATTTAAGAACGTAAAACATGCATTACCAAAATAGAAGTCCACGAGAATTATTTTTGACAATTATTTAAAACTTAGTCTTTAGAAGATTTTGTTAACAATATGTAATGGTATAAAAAGACGCCACTAAAAGAGATTTCACTTACAATTAATCACTTTCTTGAAGCGGCCCATTACCTTATTGGCCAGCATGTAAAGTCCAACATCAGCATTATACAGGGTAGACAGTCTCTCCATCTCAGGAACAGGTTTGCTTTTCCTTGCTTCAGCAGGTAAATTTGGCTCAAATAGGCGGGCATTAGCAAAATCAGCATAATAAGAATTAAGAAAGCCCTGATCGCCTGAATGGATTTACAAGTACGAAGAATATCACAAATGCTGATGTAAATATCAGAGAGAAAATATAGTAAAGGAGATATTGTTAACAGTAGCTAAGTTAAGTTTCCTTGCACAACTGACAATATATAATATGCACATGAAATGAGAGTTTATAGAAAGGTAAGTAATTATAAGATGGATACAGGCGGAAGAAGAAAGGTTAAGAATATCATTTCTAAGTATATATACTTGAGAAGTTGCTTATCAATGCCAACGAGCTTGATATATTTAAAAAATTTGCTTGTTTCATCAAAAAAAATGCAATAAGTAGTAGATAGGATTAAATCATTAATATCATAATGACCATTACTCTTATACTATAAAGAAATTTATATAGGAAAGAAGTAGCGGCCATGCATGGGTCTCCCGTGCATGGTGCTGGAAACAGTATCAAACTCGAAAAGAGATTTAAAAATCACATATTCTGTTAGATCAAGGGATTGAAATAGGATGGCTCAAATTCATCTGATGGACCATGACCACCATTTATTTCTTTTCCTTTTTAACATAGTATAGATAAATGACCGGATTACATTATGTAATATGTCTCTAAGCTCAAATTGCAAGTATTTGAGAAATATAAACCTCCAGTATAAGAAGGCAAGGAATTGACTTTGCTCATCATATCTTTGAAGAGAGAATTTGATGGCTCTACAACCAGAACTCCAGAATTCAATCTCTCAGAATGCTTCAAGTTGGCACAAAATCCCATACACTGAAAGAGATCCTCTATGTTCTTGACCACAATTGTATCAGCATCAAGATACACAACTGCAGGAAATGACAGTAGTTTCAAGAACTCAAATAACTATAAGTCATAAAAAAGTAAGCATAGAAAAAAGACAATTACTTTAAGAAATGCTTACCTTTCCTATATGCGGTCATGTTAAAAATTTTCAACTTGGTGTAAACTCCCCAAAACCTTTTTGGCCTCTCTTGATTTGGATTAGCCAACAGGCTAATAAGTTCAACTTTCCAGCCAGAAGCCTATATGATTAAACAGAACAGGTATTTAATTATAAAAAAAAACCAACATCCACACTGAATAGGAAGATAGTATCAATTATCTTTAATGTAGATCATAAAACAAATTGTATTGTGATACAAAAAAAAATTATCTTTATTAATTTAACATACCGGGAATCCATCTCCCCCCCCCCCCTCCCTCTCTCTCTATCTATCTATATACATATATATAATTCAACTCTCCCCATTGTTGGATGAAAAAATGAACATCCATTTCGATATACTGGAGTGCTGCTCTTCTTACCGCGGCCTTTCTTATCAATCGAACTCCGTCCCGCCCTCTTGGCGGCATTGCTCCCTATAGTCTTCTCCACCCTTCCGCCTCTGTTTTTCCCATCCCTCTTCGGGTCTTTGGCTGTGTGTGTTTTGTCCAGGATCGGCGTCCTTCCCGGACAAAACTCGACGATCGGGCTGTCCGTTGCCTCTTTCTCGGCTACTCGACTACCACTAAGGGGTATCGCTGTTTTGATCCCCGTTCCCGTCGTATCATTCACTCTCGTGATGTAACGTTTCACGAGGAAGTACCCTTCTTTGTCTCTTCCTCGACTACCCCGGACCCTCCTACTATTGTCCAACCTGTCCCGGTCGTCCCCACCGTCTCCCCTCCATCGTCTCCACCCGTTCTACTTACTTACACTCGCCGTCGCGCGCCCACACCAGCTGTTACTCCCATTTCTCCCTCAGTTCCGGATCCATTGCTCCTTCCGGTTGCAGGTACTTCTCTTGAGCCTTCTCCCTCTACTACTTCTGATGACTTGCCCATTGCCTTGCGCAAGGGCCAACGTGCTTGTGTTCACTCCTCTGTTACTAAGCACCCGCTGGCTAGTGTTGTTTCCTACCAGCGGTTCTCTCCTTCTTACCAGGTTTTTGTGGCCGCTGCTGATTCGGTTCGAATTCCTGCTTCGCCTGCTGAGGCTCTCCTTGACTCGGGGTGGGTTCGGGCCATGGAGGAGGAGATGTCTGCTCTTCGTCATACCGGGACGTGGTCCCTTGTTCCTCTACCTCCTGGGAAACGCACCGTTGGGTGCAAATGGGTCTATACTGTGAAATATGGTGCTGATGGTTCAATTGACCGCTACAAGGCTCGTTTGGTGGCTAAGGGGTTTACTCAGGCTCCGGATGAGTTTGGTGCCACGTTTGCTCCCGTGGCCAAGCTGACTAGTGTTCGTCTTCTGCTCTCTCTTGCCGCCTCTCGGGCATGGCCTCTCTACCAGCTCGACGTCAAGAATGCTTTTCTTCATGGCACCTTACAGGAAGAGGTTTATATGGCTCCTCCACCGGGATTTGCCCTTAAGGGGGAGTATTCGGGCAGGGTTTGTCGTCTGCACAAATCCCTGTACGGCCTGAAGCAATCTCCGCGTGCCTGGTTTGACCGGTTCAGCACTGTTATCCTTCAGATAGGCTTCACTCAGTGTCACGCAGATCACACTTGCTTTGTTCGCGCCGCGACAGATGGTCGTCGTGCCATTGTCCTAGTCTATGTTGACGACATTATTCTTACTGGGGATGACTCTGCCGGTATTTCTGAGGTGAAAGCTACTCTCCGGGCCGCCTTTGAGGTGAAAGATCTTGGATCTCTCCGTTATTTCCTTGGGATTGAAGTGGCTCGCTCCCGACAGGGCATCTCCATATCCCAGCGAAAGTACACCTTAGATCTCCTCCGGGATTCTGGTCTCCTGGGATGTCGTCCTGCGCGTACGCCTATGGATACCAATCATCGTCTTCATGCGGAATCTGGTGATCCTCTATCAGACCCTTCTCAGTACCAGCGTCTGGTTGGCCGCCTGATATACTTGACAAATACGAGGCCAGACATCAGCTTCTCAGTAGGTGTTCTGAGTCAGTTTATGCATTCTCCTACGACTGCTCATCTTGAGGCCGCTCGACGTGTTCTTCGCTATCTCAAGCATGCCCCGGGACTTGGTCTATTCTATCGGGCTGACAGTGTTTCCAGTCTCTCCTGCTTCACTGATGCTGATTTTGCCGGTTCTTTGACTGATCGGCGCTCTACTACCGGCCTCTGTGTGTTTCATGGGGATCATCTTGTTTCATGGCGGAGTAAGAAACAACACATTGTATCACGCTCGTCCGCTGAGTCCGAATACCGGGCCATGGCACACGGTGTCACTGAGTTAATCTGGTTGCGATCGCTGCTGACTGAACTTGGTCTATCTCTGACCACTGGCTCGACTCTCTACTGTGACAATAAGTCAGCTCTCCTTCTCACTCAGGATTCAGTGCTTCATGAGCGTACCAAGCATATCGAAATGGATGTTCATTTTCTTCGTGACCACGTTCGTACTGGGACTGTCCTTCCGACCTATGTTCCTTCGGTCGACCAACTTGCTGATGCCTTCACTAAGGCCCTTGGTCCTACGCGTTCAGATTTGCTATCTTCCAAGCTGGGCATGATTGACATCTTTGCTCCACCTTGAGGGGGAGTATTGGCGTTATTATTGTTATTATCTGTATATTGGTCTGTATGGTCTGTATTTAGCTTGTAATAATGATTTGTCTATACATTTGGAGAGGAATCAAATATATAGACAAATCATTATTACAAGCTAAATACAGACCATACAGACCAATATACAGATAATAACAATAATAACGCCAATACTCCCCCTCAAGGTGGAGCAAAGATGTCAATCATGCCCAGCTTGGAAGATAGCAAATCTGAACGCGTAGGACCAAGGGCCTTAGTGAAGGCATCAGCAAGTTGGTCGACCGAAGGAACATAGGTCGGAAGGACAGTCCCAGTACGAACGTGGTCACGAAGAAAATGAACATCCATTTCGATATGCTTGGTACGCTCATGAAGCACTGAATGAACATCCATTTCATATGCTTGGCGGGCATGCCAAAGCAAACTCGATGGCGAAGCAAGAACAACAGTGGTGGTGGTAGCAGCAGTAGGTGGAGGCAGCACCAGATGGTACATCCCATTCTTCTCAATCCCCGTACCAAAAGTCCTCCTGGATTGCAGGTCCTGAAAAACACAATGATCAGAGTAGAAAGTGACTGAGCAATTCAAAGCACGAGTAATGCTACTAACAGATAAAAGGTTGAGAGCCATGTGAGGTACATGAAGAACGGAGTCAAGAGAAAGAGAGGAAGAGAGAGAGACAGTGCCCTGGCTGAGGACATGAGTAAACGAGCCATCAGCAAGGCGCACATCCCGGTGTGAGCAAGGGGCAACCTGGCGCAGGAGGGAAGACGTACCAGTCATATGGTCGGTGGCACCAGAATCAATCACCCAGGGTGACGAACCCTGATCAACCATGGTCGCAGTGCAAGCAAACGGAGTACCTGAGGATGAAGACCGAGGAGAGGCAGAGGTAGTAGTGGAGGACTGAGATTGCTGGAACTGCTGAAACTGGGCCAATAGGTGACTGAAATCCGACGCAGTGATTCCGGAGGGACGCTCGACGGTATCAACAGACTCGGCAGCAGCAACGGTAGAGCGCGGAGTAGCACCAGACGAAGTACGATCAGAACCCCGAAGGTGTGGGTAGAGCTGATAACAACGGCTCCGGTCATGATAGAGACGCCCACAATGAGAGCAAGGGCCAGGCGGACCTGTAGAGCCACGGCCACCGGAGGAGCCACGTCCCCCAGACTGAGGAGATGACCCGCGACCACCACGGCTCCGGGAGGCAGAAGTGGGAGGACGAGAGGAAGCTGCAAGAGCCATCTGCTCAGTAGGGAGCGAGGAAGTAGTACGCGCGCCGGAGAGGCATGATTGACGCAGCAGGCGGTTTTCATGCTCAGAGATAATGGAGTAGGCCTCAAGCAGGTCGGGCAAGGGAGACATGCCCACAATCTGAGCACGTGTGGACTCAAACTCGGGGCGAAGACCCATCAAGAACTGGTAGGTCTCCCGACGCTGTCGCTGTTGTCGGATAAGGGTGACATCCTCTGGAGATTTCAGGGCACTAAGCGGCTCCAGATCGTTGAGTTCCAGAAAACGATCCTGGAGGTAGGTAAAGTACTCCTGAACAGACCGCTCCCCCTGAGTGGCGGAAGCAATATCCTGAAAGACACCAAAAATCTGGGCGTCAACACGAGTATGCCCGAAGGTGCGCTGAAGAGCAGACCAAAGTTCGGTGATGTCTTCAAATCGCATGAACTGGCCGAAGATACGAGGTTCCATCGAGCACTGAATCCAGCCAAGAACCATGAATTTCTCCGTGGACCACTTGACCAAATCATCTTTCTTGTCATCAGGAGGCTTGGGAGGTCCTCCAGTCAACCAAGAAAGTTTGTTCCGGCCTGCAAGGGCCACCTTCATCGATGTAGCCCAAGAAGAATAGTTCCGCTCATCCAGAAGAATGCTAGTGATCCTCCTCGAGGAGGATTCGTAGGTGTCTGTAGAAGCCATAAATCAACAGGAGATCCCTCCCACAAAGGAGATCGAGGATCAAGAACAAAAGAAAATCAGCGGGAGAGGCCGATCGATGCGGCTGCGAGAGAGGCCGATCGATGCGGGCCGATCGATGCGGCTGAAGCAGACGAAGCCGATCGATGCAGGACGAGCGGGAGGAAGAGACGATCCACGGAAACCCGAGAACGGAGCCGATCGATGCAGGAAAGACCCGATCCAGTCGATCGATGCAGGAGAGACGATCCACGGAGAAGCCGATCCAGTCGCCGGGAGATCGCGATCCAGTCGCGATATGCCCGAGAGGCCGGGAGATCGCGATCGACGAGCGGGAGGAAGAGCGACCCCGGAGCGGAAACGAAAACCCTAGAATCCCTCTGATACCATGTTGGATGAAAAACTCTCATCTCCAAATGAGGAGAGGAATCAAATATATAGACAAATCATTATTACAAGCTAAATACAGACCATACAGACCAATATACAGATAATAACAATAATAACGCCAATACCCATAAAAATGGAATAGATATCGATCACTCCCAGCTTGTAGATGTAATTTATAAAGGTCTCAAGATTCAAACATTCGAAATTTACTCGTCTTCAAATTTTAATTTCAACCTCCGATCAAGATTAATTTCATCGTGTGGTCATTCCTCGAGGTAATCTAGCTCTCTACTCTTAAAAGCTTGCGTCATTTTATAAATAAAATTATTATGATTTGTGGAAAATATCATGAGTTTCATTTCGATGCAAATTAGTGGTTTGCGAGAGTTTTTCTTAGTGAATTAATAGAACTCTAGTGAATAATGGAATTTTCAAAATAAGAGAAGACTTCTTTTTATCCCTTAATCTTATACAAACACACACACACACCACACACACCACACACACACACACATATATATATATATATGATATAAGTTTGGGACGATCTTTTAGATAAGTCACTCCTCTAGTCCTCTATAGCACTAAAATCGGACCCAGGGCATCGCAAGTGGTCGTCGACCAGTTTCACCGGCAAGAAAGTGAGATAACGACTCCTCGGATCATTCGATCAACCTCCCTCTTACGTCAATTTAAGCACACACCACAACCTCCTCTTTCATCGACTAGAGGGCACCCAAAAACCATTCCTTGTTGTATCAGATGGAGCGCGCACAGGACGCACTCCCTCTCCTCTGAAATCGATTGTAGCGGATCTATCTCATCTTCTAATCAATTTATGCTCCTGATCAATATTCTTCAGTCGATTTCGATAAGCCTCTGCCACCCCTTTTACGTCTGTGATGGATGTTCTCAATACTCTACAAAATTTCTAATTTGTTTGCCACTAGCCATGAGAATCCATGTGATTCCCTTCTTCGGTGAACGCCAAGTCTCTAGTCAAACTTCTATTGTTTATTGGTTGCTTTTGCAACCCTTTTTAGTCGCATGATATGGATAACTGAGTTTGGTAGGGTAAGTGACAGTCTCTTATGTTACGTTATCTCAATTATTCTTTATTTCCCCTTAGCTTAAATGATATTATTGGGATTTCAGAATAACCCTAGAAGAGAGGAAGAGTTTTCTCATGCCGAATTCATAATAAGCTAGAGAATCATGCAATTGCATCGTGTCTATGAACGTCGGAACGCCAATGTAAGGAATTCTTTCCTTTTGACAAGACCAGCGATGCTCTATGATTTTGAGTGTTAGGCAGGGAAATGTGTACGTGAGGAAAAAATGGGAGTTGTGGAGATGCGAATGCTTAAATAGATGAATGGACACGCGAGACCGAATAAAATTAGGAATGAATGTATAAGGAAAAAAACAGGAGTAGCACCAATTGCAGAGAAGATGCGAGAAGCTCGGTTAAGATGGTTTGGACACGTACAAAGGAGACCATTAAAGACACTTGTTAGACGTTGTGAGAGTTTAATCACTAGGCATGTTAAATGGGGGAAAGGTAGACCAATAAAGACTTGGAATGAAATTATAAGAAAAGACATGATATACTTAGACATTAGTGAGATTATGACTAAAGATAGGGTACAATGGCAACAAAGAACCATATAGTCGACCCCACTATAGTGGGATAAAAGCTTGAATGTTGTTGTTGACTAGACAAATTGTCATTTTATAAATTTCTTCTCATAGATTTGCATAACATTATGTATGGATCCAAATTGCATGAAAGCCTTTAAATGAAAAGGGGCCTCCACAAGTGTCTCGTGAAAAGGAACTGCCAGTTTGTATCATGATCAACAAAAATGAAAACACTCTACGAAGAATCTATGCAAAATAGTAGCAACGCAACCCAAGAATGGTGGGACATAGGTAGCGAAGTCGAGAAATATCCCATTACTGTTGTCGAAGCCATTTTGTGTTAGTCCTTTTCCGACAACCTTTTTGAAAGGGAGAGATGCGTCACTTCTTGTAGAGTAACATGCTCAAAAAAATGTATGGAGGAACTCATTTCACTTAAGATTTAGAACTAATAAATTTCATTATTGAAATGTAAGAAACTAGATTAAGAACCCACTCACTTAATTTTTACACCAAAAAATTATAATGTCTTTTGTTATTCAGGGTTGTGTAGATTCTTTGCTGAATGTCTAACATATCACAAAACAAGAAATCTAGACTTAAAATGGGGGATCGGAATAGCCATGATATTCACCCTAACACCATTACCATGGCCCTCTAAAATGGGATGAGTTATCTTGACATGATCACGAGATATGAGGTTAGCATTCAAAAGTAGAAAAATAATCAAATATGTAAATGGGATAATTCAGTACATATGGAATCTGATGCAGATTTTTATAAATGAGAATCAGAAATTTTGTTTGGTTGCTAATCAACTCTGTGCCCATTTGGTATAAAAATTTTTTTCTTGATGCAAACGGAATAAATTTGGTATCGAATTCAGAATGTGTACTTGTTGAGGGAATGTGGAAGACATTTTCTTTTAGACACACATACTAAATAGATTGAGCAACCAGTTGTCAAATTCTACTCCATGTTTACAAATGTATTAAGAATATGGCTACTTTGATACTTTGGTGTTACATAATGATAACGATATAAAAGGATCTTGAAAGAAGTTTGAGAAAATAAGCAGTTTTAATTTGTGTTAGTCTTAACCATGAATTTAATTATATTGTGAGATAGGTCCTTGGCCGCTCCCAGATTCCCTCCTTTAAGTGTGGCTTTAAATTCAGTTCAGTAGGAACATTATAGGGACATATGTTAGTTCGTCCAAAATTTTTATCTCATATTCTTGGCAAAATTAAGTACGACAGATGACTCCATCACAAAAGAACAAATTATATTTCAACCTCTTACTTAATCTACTCTTTGTATGCCTAATTTTCAATAATAAAAAAAATTGATCAGTTCAATTAAATAGTTTTGCAATGTTATGCTATCTTTTACCCTCATGTGCTGTTTTTTAGGTTCTAACTATGAGACGAGAGATTTGATCTGGTATCACGCGGGTTGGAATCTATCTGATTATGTCCTCCTCTAGGCGCCATTTAGGTATTGTGACCTCTGCTTCTTTCATTATGAGTTGTCATAGATGTGTAGAGCATTGTTTAAAGACCGATGTTTCCCTCTTTATCTTTAGAATCTATAAGAATTTTTTGTGTGATTAAAGTGAGTTTGCTAAATATGAGAGATTTTCTCATGGGAATTTTGGGTTACCAAGCAATATTTTGTTATTGTTCATAATGGTGTTAGAAGATCATATGTCCTACACCATTCTTAGTATTACAAATGTGGTATATCTTTTATTGATTGATTTTTTTGTGCACATCTTATACATCAAAATAGGTCTCAATTATTTCCAACAATTTAACAAAATAACATCAATCCAATTTGATCCAAGAGATGGAATTCTTAGGAGTAATCTATTGATACAAAAATCTAAATACTTGTGTGAATTAACTCATGCTCCTGAAGTTCACTATACACCTTCCGAATGCTTACCTAATTAATGAACTTCCTACTCGCATTCTTGGATACTCTGCACCATTATCTATAATAAGGGGGAGAGGCCTGAGTGTTTGGCATCCTGAAGGATCATCATTGAATGAGCTCTCTCTCCTCTTAGGACTCTACCTTCTTAAGAATCTTTTTTATGAATGTAATGCAATTTTCATTATTTTAAATTGCCATTCTCCCTTGTGCGCATCGTATCGAGTGGGTTACTCATCGAAAAAACTTGTTTGTAACAATTGGTCAGACCATCCATTTTATGGCTGCGATTTCAGTCGCCGAATTTCCACCAACACTTACCTCGGCCACCAGTAGGAAACCATCGTCCGCCTCCATATACGAAAGCCTCAAAATTAATTAAAAGTATTATGTATGCCATCCATCATTTAAATAAGGAGGAGAGGCTGTGTTTGGCATCCTGAAGGATCATCATTGTATGGGTTCTCTCTCTCTCGTCTTAGTACACTCACCACTACCTCTCACATGTGTATATTTTTTATGAATGTAAAAGAACGTTCGTTGATTGGAGTCACTCAGCATCTTTAGCGCGCGCATCGCATTGAGTGGGTCACTCATCGAAGAATCTTATTTGTAATAGCTCCATTCAAAAACATTATTTTATCTTCATCTCCAATCGCCACCTACCCAAACAAACCCAAAGTCTCATTACTGTGTATTCTGAACAAATAGTGGGATCTTCACAAATTTAAGGTAAAAAATGCCTTCCACCATTAGAACTTAATGGAAAAATAATACATATTCCTACTACATGTGTTCAAAAAAATCTGCAGGAAATGTTTGCAAGCTAAAAAAATCCTTTATGAATTGAAGCATTCTCCGAAGGCATGGTGTGAAAGATTCAATTCTACAATCTCTAGTTATTGAACTAATATTGGTTATAAACGTACATGCAAAGGATTTGTCTACAAGTTGTATACACAAAAGAGAGTTACATGGTGCATGAGGAACTTCTCATACAAAAAATTTGTTCACAAGTTGCATACATAAAAGGGTATTAGGAATGCATGATGCATGTCTCAATATAGGGTTGGGGAAATTTAACCTTTATATACCGATTTCCTATATTTCAAATATGCAACCTCTAGTAATTCACATGAGAAGCAAACTATGCATTGCTCCAAGCTCTCCTTCGTTAAAGTTGCAAAGGCACACATCGAACACAGTCACGTACAAGTGCGTCTACTTTGCATCTAAGACCGATTATAGCTTCTACGCACTCGCAGCATCTCCGTGATTGCAATCAACGAAGCTCAGCTCCTTTTTCTAGGACGAAGAGCTAATTGCCTTGCTTTTCATCACATAGACAGTTCATTGTTGTGTCAATCACAATCATCATTCGATGTCGGACCAACGATCAATCTCTATCTTGGGATGGAGTTCATTAACTTCTTCATGATAAGTCTCCCTCTTGTGTTGGGATCACAGCATAACGTTTATCTTGTTTCACATCATTATGTTTTTTGCTATTGAAATTGGTAATATCGTCGAGTCTTACCTCACTATCATCTTGGAGGGCCCAAATCATTGGGTTTGGGAACTCGCGGGAGTCCACGCCTCCGAAGACATATTGGTGATATAGCCCATCACTCAGACACCATTGTCGACTTGAGACATCAACCTATGACTAGCACTGAGCTTTGATTTTTCTCTAGCATAGTTCTCTTTAACACAGATCCCTCGAGCCGAAACGTCAACAACTCACTCGAACGGCATCACCATCTCCTAGAGAAGTTTTTCTTACGCTAACTTTCACCTCTCAATTGCATGTGAAGACCTAAAAAGATTTACTTCATTACTAAGTGATCATGGGAACTGGAAATTGAAGACTAGACAACCATTTATATAATATATGCACTTCTCCATCGCCTGCAGATAACGCATCTCTTATCGATGACAATAACTGAACAAACCATACACAAACTCTCATTATATAATACAAAAAAATCAAGCGCTAATGCAAGCCATTCTGAAAAGAGAAACAAAACTTCAAACTACAAATCAAATGAACAAAGTCAAACCTGGAGCAACCTCTTGGCATAATCAGAGACACCATCCGACACCAAAACCACCATGTCCTTGGTCGATCCAGTATCACGAATCGACTTCCCAAGGACCCTAACTCCGAGAACGAACTCATCTCCATACAGAAGAGTGACGTACGCCTCCTCTCTTCTGGCAGAACTCCTAGCTACACTAGTCAGTGCCAATAGGAACACAAGTAACCCTAGCGTCCACCAATACCGGACCATTTATTCTCGGATCAAATACGATTTCGAGTCGGCTGAATGAGATAACTCACAAATGCTTCAACATCTGCATGTTCAAGAATCATAATCAAATTTGAAGTAAATCAATTTTACACATACAAATAGACAACTTTGGCATTCACAGTCCTGGAAAAAGCTTTCATGCTACTGACTATTGAGACCTCAAAGCAATCCCACAAGATGTTTACTCTTTTAAGTTTTAACATCAAAAAAATTAATCGCCATCAGAGGGCCTGAAAATCATCATCATGAATAAATCAACAAAAAGTATAAAATCTGGTTTAAAACCTCTGTGATAAGTTAGAACTTTTAAAACCTCTTGAGTTTAGTTAAAATCCCATGAATAACAGCAAACAATATGAACAATGAGGTTTACCTTCCTCCGACCTACTGCGATGTGTTAGGGTCGCCGACCGGGTTCACGCGAGGAAGACGATAAAAGATCTGAAGATGGGTTCTCGATTCGGTGCTCACTCTTTTCCCTGGTGAGGAAGAAAAGGAGAAGAAGAAGATCTGAGATGTGCTCGGCCGGCCGCCGGCGAAATATCGGGAAGAAGATGGATTCACTCGCTCGCCCAGTCGTCCACAGTTCATGAGAGAATAACGAAGAGATGCACGACATTAACCTAAAAGCTTGAAGTGTAGATTGGAATTGTAAACCTATCGATCAGTCAGCCCGGTTATGGAAAAATCGACCCGGTCCGCTAGCCCGGTTCAACCGGACGGTTCATCGGTTTTTTGCCGGTCGGTTTAAAATTTCTGGCTAACTCGAGTTTTCAGTATGATGGTCAAGGATGAAATGAGATTCTTAGAACACACAAAAAAAGGCAGTTATATTGAAAGCTGGGCTTTGGTTATTGACAGCCCTATTAAAATTTAAAATATATATTAAAATACGGCTCTAGTAGTATTCCTAAAACCTTCTTCTTTTTTCATTTCTCCTGAACCACACTGCTTTGTGAAACTTGTACCTCTCCCGCTTTTGCTTGTCGTCCGCTGCCGTAAACCGTCAGAGAAGTACTTATTGTGTGTGGCGAACTCTGGAAGGTTCTGATGCAGTAGCCCCGAGCCGCCCCTCTCGGTCGGCCCTACTCGGCCTAGTCAGAGGACCACGTTCTAGCGATCACTGCCGGGCTGCAGCCCAAGCACCCCACCCATGACCCCGCCTCAACATCCCGCCGCGCTGAGAATAGGCGCGGTCATGGGTGGGGTGCTTGGGTTGTAGCCCGGCAGTGGTCGCTAGAACGTGGTCCTCTGGCTAGGCCGAGTAGGGCCGACCGAGAGGGGCGGCTCGGGGCTACTGCATCAAAAAAGTGCAGCTCAATTGGTGATGAGAGCTGTTAGGAAAGCTCTTTATCAAGGGGGCTGGATTCGAGACCTCGCCTCAACATCCCGCCGCGCTGAGAATAGGCGCGGTCATGGGTGGGGTGTTTGGGCTGCAGCCCGACAGTGATCGCTAGTTCGTGGTCCTCTGGCTAGGCCGAGTAGGGCTGACCGAAAGGGGCGGCTCGGGGCTACTGCATTAGGTCCTTAACCTCTGCAGCATGAGACCTTGGTGGGAGTAGAGTGGGTTCTTGAGACGAGCTCTCGAGGCGGCGACGAGGACGGCGGCAACGACGATGGAAGTTTGGGCCAACCCTAGCAGGCGAGCGTGAGAACGATTGTGGCGTGTGCCGTCTTGGTAATGCCACCCTGAAAGAGCTGCAGACCTTCGATCCCTCTTAGCTTTGATGTCTTCTTTACAATGTTTCAATCACCCTAAACCCTAAACCCTCTTCCTGCATCGGGGCGTCTTTACCTCAGTCATGCGCCGAATGTGTTTGTTAAAATGTCAAGTTCGGGTTAGAGGAATTTTAATTTCCTTCTAATGCCTTGCCCTAGATGTAGAGGGTGCTGTTTTAGGCTCAGTTTGGTACTGTGGTGGTGATCGTGAACATGAGGGCTAAACTATCATTCTTTAACACACACCTAAAAAATTTCGTCCACTTTTATGTTTAAATAGATCAAGTTTGTTAAGTGTTTGTTAATGAATGACGATTTAACCAATAAGATTACAACCGTTGTCGCTCTGCCAAACGAAGCCTTAGACTAAACTACTAGATTTAGGTTGAAGTTTACCAAAAAAATGATTTTGACAAGAACTTTTATATTGTACAGGGGTATGCACTTTTCAATGAAGTTTGCATACACACCTATTATGCTACAGGAGGACCATATTGTTCTGTTATACAATATTTTGGTCGAGTTAGTAGATGAACTTTTATGTTTTTTGCTTAATTATATGTAGTTGTATGACTCAAAAAAAATGATCTGTCAATATTTAATGGATTGTCAATATTATTTTGCTGGGCTGCTATTATGATTGGGTTATCAATAATTAAAGCCGGACTGTCTATATAAACGCTCAAAAAAATTGGTGCGGGCAACCGATGCTCGCATCTTTATGTGCACCATGGTTAATTTTATGCATTAAAACATGCTTTTTTTACTTTAAAAAAAAATAAAATAATCGCAAAAAATATTAATGTTTGCATTTTTAGAATCATTTTAAGTCTCAAATTATGGATACTTCAATTATTACTGCAAAAAGTACGGTCATAAAATGTCATTACGATCATAATATAATTTTATGATCATAATGCATGAATTTACAATTATTATTTTTAAAATAATGGGAATATGAATAATTTGATACTTAAAATGATTGTAAAAATACAAACATTAATATTTTGTGATTTTTTTATACAAAATTTTTTAGAAGTCTACAAATATGATTTAGTGCATAAAATTAATCAAGATGCACATAAAAATACGAGCATCAAACATACCAAAATTTTTTCCATATCATATCATAGCTCTTTTATAATCTTTATTATATAAGCAAAGACCTCCAAAGACAATGGTGTAACATTTAAATCCCATATTACCCCCGCATTTCTTCTACCTCAATGCAAAAGAAGGGACTTTTTGGTCATTTCATAAATACAATATCAAAACGAGAGTGATCAGGATGGTGTAACTTTTTTTACTATAATGCCCTCATTAAAGCAACATTACTGGTTATTCCTTCGGCTGTTTGGTCTTTTGGCCCTCATTAAATCACGCCATCCCTGCTCTCTCGCAAAAAGCTAATCTTGCAAGCATGCTTTCCCGCATCCCCATGCTCTCCCGTCAGACTTTCCTCTTTGCTTTCTCTAAGTCCTTCCCTGCACGCTGCCACCTCTCTTCCACCATTGCTCGCACCGCACACTACCTCCTCTCTTCCTCGACTGCCACCTCTGCTTTCTCCTCTATTACACGTCACCACAACCTGTATAACCTCAGCAGAAAGCATGCCTCAACTATCCTCTATGGTGCAACTCCTCCTCCATCGCGATTTTGACGTGAATCGCTCCTCCTTCCGGCAAGCTCCTCTTTCCGACACGCTCTTCCTCCCGACAAGCTCCACCTTCCGGCAACTCCTCCAACCTCCTTCCGGCATGCTCCTCCTTACCAGCAAGCTCCTTTCTATTTTTTGCTTATATTTTACCTCTGTTTATTTACTCCTTTCTATTTATTTCCTCCCGGCTATTGGCAGGATCGATTAGCTCTTCTACCCGTGACGTTCAAGCTCAAGTCGTTCATTTTCTGCAACCATCTGTACACATCCGACAAGCTACTCCTTACCTAAGGCGATCAGGCCCAAGATCGATTAGGACCACTCCTGCATTCTCTATTCCAATAAAGTCTTATTTCTGAAAGTAGCTCTGTTCAGAAAGTTTACGGGCTCTTTCTGAAAGTAGCTGTGTTCAGAAAGTTGTGTTCTGTGTATTTTTTTCAAAAGTTTGGTTTAGTTTGTGTGTTTTGGCCTGATTTCAGAAAGTTTACTTTGATGTGGGGTTTTCCCATCCAACTCTCTTTTCAATTTATCATATGAGTTTAAAATTTTTTGCTTGATTCCGACGAACTGGAATTTTACCCAGGAAGAAGGTTTAATCCTGCAGTTTGATGTGTGTTTTCCCCTCCAAATCTCCTTTCAATTAATCCTGTAGTTTTAATTTCTATAAATTGGTCTATAAATAATAGCAAAAAACTCTTAACCCCAATTTCAGTTTCTAATCACACATTAATATTTTTTTGTTTGACAAAAGTGACAGTAAAGTTAGTGGCAAAAGTAACAGCACTGTTCCTCCTACAAAACAGTTGTATTTACCCCTCCAAATCTATTTTGCTTAGTTTAATTTTTAGTTTTGTTTTAGTTTAATTTTCAGTTATGTTTAGTGGTAAAAGTAACCATCGTTTTAGTGTGTTCTTTAGTTTAATTTTTTTAGTTCTAAATTTGTATGAAACTTTTTCTATTATGCATAAGGAATCCTTAACTTTTGTTGTAAGTGTCAAAATCCATAACTTTTTGGTGGGATTAGTCAAAATCTTTACCTGACAATTCTTAGGCAGAATGAACTATACAACATCTTTTTTTTCTTTTTTGAATCCACTCAAACTTTTTGGTAGGTAATATTTGGTAATCCATGATATGTTTTATTTCTTTCAATGAGTTGTACCTGCTGTGTTGCACAAATTATAAACTGACTGTACATAAGTTGATATTGATATTTTCCCCCACGGCCGTTTCCTCGATAGCTCCTCCTCCACTTTCAACTGCTTTGCTGGTCCACTGTGTTTCTTCCATCACAGCTGTCTGGTCCTTATCAAGCTTGGTCTTTGGCTGATCTATATCTGCAGCTTATTGTTGTGCCAAAATTCCAATTTATTGTTTGTAAGTTTGTACTCATTGTTTTTATTTATTGTTGTTTGAGTTCTTTCCTCATCTGCCGCCCGACCAATGTCGACCCCCTGTCCAATGTCAACACCTAATCAATATCGCCCCCATGCCAAATGTCTCCATCACGACATACATCGACCTCACGACAAATGTCTCTTCCACGACAAATGTTGCCCCCTACAACAAATGTCGCACCCACGACAATTGTGGCACCCACGACAATTGTCACACCCACGACAATTGTCACACCCAAGACAATTGTCGCCCCTACAACAAATGTCGCCCCCAAGACCAATATAAAAAAATTTGCTCTATGAAATGTATTAATTAATTTGCTCTTTAATTTTGAATTTTGCGTGCCGAATATTTTTCCTACCGAATGTCTGCCCTCCAGGACTAATATCGTCGCCCACGAACAGATTATGTTTCTAAAGTTGTTTTGCTGAAATATTTTATTAAGTGATTTTGCGGAGTTGTGGTGTCATGCAATCTATTTTTCTAATTATTATTGGAATTTACTCTAATTTATTTTGTTAATGTCCAGTGCAAGTATCTTGAAATTATTTTTGTTTTACAAAACAATGATATTTCAAATTGATCCGTCGCGCCAGATGCCGCCCCACACGTCAGATGCTGACCCCCCGCGACAGATGCCGCCCCCCTCCCCCACCCGCGATAGATGTCGCCCCCTCGACAGATATTGCATCCACGACAATTGTCGCTCCCACGACAAACGTTGCCCCCACGACAAATGTCTCCCCCCTAGACAAATGTCGCTCCCACGACAAATGTCGCCCCCACGTCAATTGCCGCCCTCGACAATTGTCTCCCCTACAACAATTTTTGCCCCCGTGGCAAATGTCGCCCCCACGACAATTATCGCCTCCGCGACAAATGTCGCCCCCACGACATTTGTCACCCCACGACAAATGTCGCCCGCACGATAAATGTCGTCCCTACGACAAATGTTGCCCCCACGATAAATGTCGCCCCCACGACATTTTTTGCCCCACGACATATTTCGTCCCCACGACAAATGTGACCCCACGACCAATGTCTTGGGAGCGACAAATGTCCCCCCCCCTCACGACAATTGTCGCCCCCACGACAATTGTCGTCCCCGCGGCAAATGTCGCCCCTACGACAATTGTCGCCCCCACGACATTTATCGCCTCACGACAAATGTTGCCCACATGATAAATGTCGTCCCCACGACATTTGTTTCCCCCACGATAAATGTCACTCCCACGACATTTTTTGCCCTACAATAAATGTCGTCCCCACGACAATTTTGGTCCCTAGACAAATGTGTCTCCCACGACAAATGTCGTGGGGGAGACAAATGTCCCCCCACGACAAATGTCCCCCCACGACAAATATTGCACCCACGACAAATGTTGCACCCAAGACAATTGTCGTCCCCACGACAATTGTCGCCACCACGACAAATGTTGCCCGCACGGGGTCCCCCGTGCACGACTGCTTGTTGTATAAAATTCAAAGTATTTGCCTATTTGATTGGTTAATTGGCTATATGACTTTATCTAATAATAATTCATGGGCAAAAAGCCCGGTGTGGCCCGGAAAATGCCCGACAAGGCCTGGCCCGGTAAAAGCCTGGGCATGGGCCGGGCTTGAGGCCTTTATCGGGTCCCCATATTGGTCGTTTGCCCGGGCCAGACCAGGACGGGCAAAGCCCGGGCACCGGGCTAAGGGAAAGCCCGGTGGGATTATATTTTAATCCCGTCAGGCCATTAATCCCGCCTGATCAGGAGGGATTTAATCCCAATCCCGCATGATCGTCATGCGGGATTTAATCTCGCCTGATCGTCAGGCGGGATTAAAATCCCGCCTGATCGCCAGACGGGATTGATCCCGCTAATCATAGGCGGGATTAACCCCTCCTATGATTAGGCGGGCGCCTAATTAGGCAGGATAAAATCCCGTCAATTAGGCGAGATTTTATCCCGCCTTTTTGAATCTAGGTCGGCTCGGGCCAGCCTGAAGGGCCTAATTTGGCTCCCTCTTTTGGAGGGAGCCCGTCCCTGCTCAAATTGAGCCTGGGCCGAGCCCGATCGGACTTTTTGTACACAACAAATATATATAGTAATATTTTTTTATTTCTTAAATTATACTTGAATAATAATAATAATAATAAGACAGATAAAAGATAAATAATAAAAACATTTGCATAAATAAATCAAAAACAACATTAATTAAATGACAAATATTTTAAAAATAATAAATTTAAGAATAGAGATGTGGTGATGATAATTATATAAGAAATAAAAAATAAAAATACATTATGTATGTAAAATGTCATTGTTGCGGGGCGAGTTTTTCCCCGGTCCGGAGATATCGAATCACCTTAACTCGAAATTGGATCGGGCGCGCAAACAGTCAAAATGAAGCGCAATAAATGACAAGAGACGTTTTTACGTGGAAAACCCGGAAATAGTGAAAAACCGCATGGCTGGAACTATGCCGAGCCAAAATCCACTAGCTTCTCAGAGTTTTACAGAGTTTGATTTGATCTCGAAAGGTGACAGACTGCTACTCCTTTACAGGTGCAGAAAATGAGGAAAAACGGTCAAGTCCTCGGAGCCACAATGAAAGCGCTCCGGCCTTGGAAAGTTGCTGAGCTCGCGAAATCTGGGTGGGAGCGTTCCGGCTGGAAAATTCTCCAAGTCCACGGAGCTTCTGGAGGGAGCGCTCTCGTTGATGTGGAGCCTTATGATAGCACTCTCACGAAGGCGGTTCACGTGACTTAGAGCGTGGTGAAGCCTTAGTGCAAGAGGAAGAGCAGAGTGAATTCCTGAGCGGAGAATCGGCTGAAGTCCACGATCTCACCTGAAAACCTCAGAGCTCACTTTGTCTCTAGAGTTATTTGTCCTAAAATGAAGGTCTGAGGGCATATTTATAGTTTTTAGGAGGGTTATTGTGATAATTGTGTTGTGAGTGATTTGTGTCGCTGCATAACGTTGCTCCGTTTCGATCATCTGGATCACCACTTTTGTCGAAATGACGGAAATGCCCTAGGGACAGTTCGGGCGACCCAGTCAAGGTTCCTGGAGGCGGAGGTGGGCGACGGCGGAGGAGGCGGCCGGAGATGGAGGAGGCTGCCGAAGACGACGGGGGTCGTAGGCGGCCGCTGCTAGCACGCGGACACGCGAGCACGATGCGCATGGGCTGGCTCTTGTATGTCGCGCGCATAGGCAGGTCGCGCGGTCGCGGGCGCGCTGGCTGCACGTGCATGCGAGCAGGCCAGGAGCTCTTGTGTGGCCCTACCGAGCGCGTGTGCGAGCTCGGCCTCCCTCTTGGGTGCTTTCGGGATTTCCGGCTTTGTGCGCGGCTGACTTGGCTGGTTTGGCTTTCACGCCTTTAGACGATATGCTTCTAGTCTGACTCGAGTATTTCAGGGGGAACCTCATCAAATGCTTACACATTTTTGTGGGTCGTGATCCGCTAGACGACGAGCCCGAAAATTTCTAAGCTTGATCTTTTCGTCTTGGGTTTGTGGTCTTAAGTTCATTTCAACATGCGCGCGTCATCGGTTACTTTGGTTTGCGGCGTGAAATATCCCCTTGGTTTGTCTTTGATGTGCGTTGATGCCTTGGATCTGTCTGTGTTTGCTTCATGAGTTGAAGGTTTCGTGAGGGTGCCTGGTTAGAGATTCTTACGGCGTACTGCTCACACATTGCCCTTGCTTGATGTGTAGTGCCTGAGACGCATTGTGAAAATGTTCTCCCACTTTTTGCTTTGCATGATGCACTGGTGTGGAAGAGTGTTGCTCTGTGTACTCCCTCCTCGAGCGTGTCAACGCTTGCTAGCCTGCATAGTTGTCGCGGGGGGTTTGCGCTGGTGGCGAATTCTTGTGATGGGGAGTAATGTTCTGCCCCCTTGTCTCAGCGTTGTGGAAGGACTTGTAGGCTTGCTGCCACTAGAAGACGTGGAAGGACACTATATTTGTTTCCGTACTGCCGCTTAGAATGATTCGACGTCCATTCTTATAAAGAGTTGGGACAGAGCTTCTAAGGGAGGAGTCCATTGATGACGCCTGTGCCTCGAGGGTGTTGCAAGCTAGGATGGAGCTTTCGCGTTTGCATAACACATGGAGCCTTATGACCTTAGAGTGGAGTGAGGCCGGATAGCTGAGCGGACATCTGAGATGATAGCTACGAAGGTAGGCTCGTTGTGGTTGCGCTGTTGAACTTTTCCTTGTATTGGGTTGGGGCTTCGTGTGTCGCGAAGGCTGCGGGGGCATTCCGTCCCATGAGTAGATGCTGCCTTGGAAGATGGTGTTAGTGATGGGGGGCACTTGATTGCACCCGTGTCGTACGCATATTTGGTATGGTTGGTTTGTGCATCGCCTTCGTCACTTCCTCTGCTCGATCGCGTGATTTTTCACGTGACGCGTTGAGCTTGTGACTTCCCTAGGGAGTCAGCCTTATGTGGTGAAGATCCTGTCATTGTCAATAGGCGAGGGATCTTAGTGGTTGTCGAGCCGTTCCCCATTATTGTCCTTGTTACGACATCTTGGTGTTTTGACATGCGTTGCGACAGCCAGGGAGCATCTGGTGCTTTTATGTTCCTTGTTCGCAAAGTGCTATCATTGGCGATTGTCACCGAGCGTTAGTGACGAGAGCTTGTTGCCTAAGCGTGATGGGGAGAATAGTGTAGATAGATTTGATTTGTTTGTTTCGGGAGGCGGTGACAGACCTTTGTTCGTGCGTGCTTTGTGGGTGTCCGGTATTTGACGAAGAGACTTTACTCGCTTTTGTCGGGGGAGGACCAGAATCCGTCTGTGTGGTAGCGGTGAAGAACCTTCGTTCGGTTGCTCTCTAGGAGGACCTGAGTCCATCCAGATGAAGGTGGAGCAACTGAAGGAAGGCTCGATTGACATTGGAACTGAAGGACATCGAGGTTATGCGAGCATCCACAATGGCTGAGTACAAAGAGTCTCGTAACTTTGAGATGAGTGATCTGTATCGCATAGGAGGTCTGCTCTGGGATGATGGCAATTGAGATTGATCTGCTTGAGTGTGATGTTGCGTACCGCTTGGGCTTTGTCAAGGGGTTTTGGGCTGCCTGAAGATTACCGGAGCGTGGTGATCTGGGCATAAAGGGTGACTCGGATGACGATGTTAATGTCAACAATGATGGACGATCCCATTGTGCCTTTTTTTGTTTGCTTTGTATTTACTTTATATTGCGGATGCGTCTTTGCACCATCACATGATGATATAGCCAGTGGGGCAGCTTTTGTTTGAACAAAGACCCACTTTTTCAGATCTTTCGTGTTCCGGTTGTTCTCCGGTGTGCGTATACTTTTGGCAGAGTAACACTTAGCTTGAGAATTGATATTTTGAGCAGGTTGCTAGTGGGAGATATTCATCCGCTTGCGTTTTGGGAGGATTGGAGCCCGCTTTAGAGTTGGAGGTGAGAAGCCCTTGTGTACTCATGCTTTAAGAGAACTGAGGTTCATCTAGGTGGAGGTGACGAAAAACCTTTGTTTGATCGCGCTTCGGGAGAACCGAGGTTCATCCGAGAGGAGGTGGTGTTCTCCCAATGTTCATCCGAGAGGAGGTGGTGAAGAACCTTTATTCGACCGCGCTTTTGGAGAACAGGAGTTCTTCCGAGAGAAGGTGCAAACAGGACTTTATTTGATCGCGCCTTTGGGAGATTTTTCTTATCGAGATGCCCTGTAATGCAGAGGCAGGATGCACTGCATCATGGGGGCAAAATGCCCTGCAATATGGGGGTGAGATTAGAGCTATCACGGTTCCGGTTCGGTTCCGGTTCTACTAAAACCATTAACCGAACCGCTAAGGTAACGGTTCTTCAAGTTAGAATCAAAACCTTATTTAGTTTGACCGGTTCCGGTTCTGGTTCCGGTTCCATCATAATTTTTGGAACCGTCGTGTCAACGGTTCCGGTTCTAGTTTAACGAGAACCAAAACCAAACCGGTCACTAACGGTTCGGTCCGTTTCTATGCGGTTCGGTCCGGTTCCAATCGGTTCCAACTAAAATCAAATTTGACAGTGATATAAAAGCGGTCTGCAAAAAACTCAAAACGCCTTCAAAATAGAAATAGTTAAGTTGCACACTCCTCGACGGTCTCTTCCACGATCGGTGAGATAGTATATGTCGCCTTTTTATTGGTGGAGGTTTTTGACCATGAAAAGGTATGCACACTTATACTTATATAGGTCTTCAATTTTTGACAAAAATCTAGGCTTTGAATTGATATGGATATACATACACAGTAGCAGAAAATTACAAATCACAATGATCCGAAATTCCAGACATTATGTTCACAGTTATTTAGTTTTTGGTAATAGATTTCTAAGGGTGTGCAAGCTCTGAATACTATCATTCATTAAAGTGCAACTATTAATGTTTGATCAAGACTTTTATTAGCATATTCATAAATTACTGACTCGGGTGGAGAGATTATTTTATATGCATACATTATACTAATTATCTCTTGTTGTAGTAATCTAAACAACATATAATTTTGTATGCTAACGGGATATGCTAGCGTCGCAGAGTTCATAAAGAAAATACATGTCAACTGTTGCGAACATCCGCTATCACGAAGCATGAGCTCATAACAAACGATAGTATAAATTTTCGGCACTTCAGTTACCGTTTATTCGAGCTCTATTTCATTTGTGTGTTCTTAAATTAATTTGACTAATTAGAAAAGTTAATCTTACATATTACTCCAATGGAGATTATTAGATTTTAAATAAGACGATCTTTCATCCGTCATCGCTACATTCAGCGTTTTGTAATTATCCTAAATTTTTGATAATACAATTGTGTAGTGACGCACCTTAATTTTCCTAACATAAATATTATAGATAAATTATAAAATTATAACAATATTATAATAAAATTAATAATAATAAACGGGTTGCGGTTCGGTTCTACTTCGGTCCGGTTCGGATCGGGTCCAAAAATCTTGAAACCGCTTGAGATTTGTATGTTGCGGTTCCGGTTCCGGTCCGGATAATAAAATGTAAGAACCACACCCAAACCAAAGTTGTTCACGGTTCCAAAATTCAAACCAGAACCCGAATAATTTGCAAACGGTTCGGTCCGGTTCTTTGCGGTTCCAGTTCGGTTCCGGTTCGGTTTACGGTTTTCGGTTTTAAGTGACAGCTCTAGGTGAGATACCCTGCAGCATGGGAGCGAAATGATATGTAATGTAGGGGCAGAAAGCCTGACTGCGTGGGAGCGGGAAGCTCTACAATGCGGGGGCGGAGAGCCCGGCAGCGTGGGAGCGGGATGCTCTACAACATGGGGGCAGAGATCCCGGGAGCAGGATGCTTTGCAATGCGGGGGTGGAGAGCCCGACAGTGTGGGAGCAATATGCTTTACAATGCGGGGGAGGAGAGCTCGACAGCATGGGAGCGGGATGCTTTGCAACGCGGAGGTAGAGAGCCCAGCAGCGTGGGAGCGGATGCTTTACAACGCGGGGGCGAAGAGCCCGGTAGTGTGGGAGTGGGATACTCTACAATGCGGGGGAGGAGAGCTCGGTAGCGTGGGAGTGGTATGCTCTACAATGTGGCGACAAAACACCCAACATCATGGGAGCGGTATGTTCTACAATACGTGGGCAAAACGCCTGACAACGTGGGAGAGAAATGATCTGCAACGCGGGGGCGAGACGCCCGACAGTGTGGGAGCGAGATGCTCTACAATACAGTAGCGAGACGCCTAACACCGTGAGAGTGGGATGCTCTACAACGCGGGGGCGAAACACCCAATAGTATGGGAGCGGGATGCTTTGCAACACGTGAGTGAAACTCCTGATAGTGTGGGAGCGGGATGCACTACAAAGCGAGGGAGAAATGCACGACTTCATAGATGTGCCACATTTCTTGTTGCTTGCTTGCTTGCGGTATTTACCTAAGAGCTTATTAAGTCAAACGAAAAACAAGAAGTTGAGACGCGGGCTTTATGCACGTTATTAGGGGGAGCGACCCACGCTTATGCCTCTTAGCCTATATTCGTCGGGCTACTGCATGGTCTTTAGCTGGATTGTCGTTCCGCGGTGCAAGCTTCTTTGGGGGAGGAGTTTTGCACAAATCTTCTGAGGAGACCTTGTTAGACGAGGCGCTCGATCTCGTCCTTCAATCGACTGCAGCCCTTTGTCTCATGGTCATATCGGCGATGAAAGGCTTAATATTGTGACTGGTTCCTCTCTTTGGCGCAAGCGGTTCGGGCCTGCGATTCTCACTGCGGTCAAAGATGGGGATGAACATGTCGGTTTGAGTGGTGTTCAAGGGAATGTGGTCTTGATGCAGACGAGTTCCTTGGTCCTGATAAGGATTGTCATAACGCTCGTTGTTCCCCTTAGGGACTCATTGTAGCTCCGAAATCCTCTTCCTCTTCGAGCTTCCTTCAAATTGTTATCAATGCATTTTGATGGCTTCGTCTGCTGCGATTTCAACTTTGACATGGTGGACGAGGTCACGGTAGCTGGGCAGCGATTCGCCCATTATCATAGAGTAGAATTTTATCGGTCTGAGTCCTCCGAGGAAGGTCCCGCGCAGGAGTTCGGGGTTAACCCCTGGAATGTGTCGTGCCTCTACGGTGAAGTGATGAAATAAATCCTTAAGCGATTTCCACTCAGCCTACCGGATTCTGGCAAAATGTGGGGGTCTCGAACGATCTGCTGGTTGGCGATGAATTAATCCGTGAAAAATTGGGTGAGCTCTGTGAAGTTCTTGATTTCTCCGTCTTTTAAAGAATGACACTAGTTAAGAGCTCCTCCTCTTAGATTTGTTGGGAATACTTGACACAAGAGCGGGTCTGTGGCATTGTATATTCACATGACAGCTTTCTAGTGCCTGACGTGTTCAAGAGGGTCAATTGACCCATCAAATGTCTCGAAGTCGCGGAGTTGGATCCCGGGTGAAGCGTGATGTGCCAGGGCCTGCGGAGCTAGGGGAGAAGTGCTACACTTTTGTGTCACGGTGCCCACCGTGCCCGTATTCCTCCTTAATTATGCGCCTCACTTCATCACGCACAGGCCTGAGAAGTTCGTCGGGGATTGCGGGGTGTGTGGACCTGTCAACGCCAGATGATTTGTTTACGATAGGATCCTGGGAGCGGGCAGTGTCTTCATACATTATTTGAATTGGGATCTGCAGCAGTTGTCCTTTGGGAGCGATATCCGTGTTGGGAGTGCAGCGAGCCCTTAAGTTTCCCAGCAAGGCGAGCATTCTTGCATGACGCCCCCTTATCAGACGCCTTCTATAAGACCCCCCTTCCAGGAACACAAAACACGACCGAGGGGATCCTTATGCCCAGAACCGTCGTCATGTGGTAGCATCAACACGCAAGCTAATCTGTACCACAAGACGCCTATTCTGCCAGTTATTTCCAATATCACATTGTCAACCCATCAATAAAATAAAACACAGAAGTCACGATCCATCGTAAGTAAGAAGGTCCATACATAATATAACACAGGAAACTACACAAAAACTTCTACAAATATTAGAGTACAAAATTACCCCAAGGGATACATCAAAAACTCTCACTCAAATCCGTTATGGAGGGAAATGACAGAATCATAGTATCAGGCTCTATCTCCCTGGCCTGGTTGCCCTCCTGCATGGGGTGTTGCTGCTTTATCTACGGGGTGTCCTCCTAAAAAGTAGGTATAACAACCATTATCCATAAAGACTAAGTGACTTCAAATCCTCTCCCTCGGTGACTCTTAGGCACCAGATGAAAAAAGGGAAAAAGAAAGGCCAAAGTATAAGCAGAAAGTACAGTAAAAGCAAGTGGTAAATACCCAAGCTAGCAGATTATTATATCAACAATGACAAAAGAGCACAAGTAACACCTAAGAATACCAAGAGCACTAATAGTGTAATAAACAAAGTATAAAAACTGTATTAAACTAAACTTATAAAGATACTCATATAAATCTATAAGTTAAAGATTTGATATATAAACAAGAACTCATCATATAAAAGAGCTCATACTAATATATATGATAAGGTTCTTATGCAGTGCGATGCAATGAATGTATGATGACTCACTCATGTTACTCACATCCTCTAACTTGGTATGTCGACATAGACTTTAGTTCCCAATTTTCGAGGGTAGCGAACCACTCAGCCACCTCCCGTCATGGCCAGATGGAGACAATGGAGCGGACATCTCCACTACTAGGCAGGTATGCACACTACCGGACCTAGGTCTCATGTACACCTCAATGCTAAGAACCAAATAGCGGAGTCCCTACGTACTTGCTCGATCATCTGAATCTTAAACAATGCACGGAAGAGGTCTTTGGGAAGTAAGCACAAAAGAGCCCAGCTCAACCGTCCAGAGTCTATTTGTCAGCTTTCGTCGGTGTGACGACCAACAAGCTCATAGACCTGCCACAAGTAATCCTCTCACTAGGATCATTATGCAACCGTGTATCAAACATGCACACACATGTAATTCCCATGATCAAGTCATGCTAATAAGCACTCAAGGACTTCAACCAAGTCCTTACTCAACTCATTGTATTATAAGCATACCTAATGCTAATTAGCACCCAAGAATCTACCAACCAAGTCCTTATTATAATACCACTGGATATAACCATATCCTACAATCTACACCAAGCCATCATTGCTACTCATAGTGAGTTGTCATAACTCTAACGCAGTGAAATGTATAAATCTTCGAATTACACTCTAAGATCTTATAGGAATACTTGTGTATCTAACAACATGTTTACTTCGCAAATATAATATGTTCCAATAATTTGATCCGTCATATTTAACATCAAACTAGAATCATATTAAAAGTTTGGACATATTTAAAATCAGTGACCCAATTCATTTCATACTTTATTATTACTTGTCATCACATTCTCAATCTCTTAGAGAGCCATAAATAAAGTAAATAATTAAGAGATTATATTAGAACCAAATCCCCTAAATTTCCTATAATATGTCATATTTAGTATTTTGAGCATTCCCACAAAATTTCAACACATTCGGGTAGCATAATCGTTGTTTACGGCACAATTATTTATATATTACGACTGACAATATCAAAACAAATACATATCAAAAAATTATAGAACTTAAATGGGATGTGCAAATTGTAATCAAGAACATATCTACCAAATTTCATAAACATCGAGTATTTGAGGAGAACTCCAAAATTTGTCGAATCTTTATTCTTGCGATACAGTCCACTAAAATAGGATTTTTGGACGCTACAGACCACCAAAAATAATGTTTCACCCTATTTTGGAAAGGTATTCTCAAGGGCTACAACTTTTATGTTGAGTCTGAGATTCAGATCTAAGTGTATCTTGCCTAAAATTAGGTCTGAACCCGACTATATGAAACTGGACAGAATCTGTCTAGTTCCTAAGTCATAGTTAATTTAACACAACATTTTTCGATTTAGATCTCGGGAGTTACAGAACTCTCCAGAAAACGTGCAATCACACATTTGAAAGGATTTTTTGAGGGCTACAACTTTCAATTTGAGCCCGAGATCTAAGTATGGCTGGATCATGCCTAAAAATTGGCTTGAACCCAGTTGCGCAGAAAAAACAGATTCTGTTATTAAATAAATAACAGATCTTGTACAGATCTTGGAGCAGATTTAACAGAAGCTGTTCATCTTCTTCATCTAGCTAACGTACAAGATGAACCCAACCTTCTCACCTCCAGTACTCCCTTAATAAACCACCAATTTTCACGAGATCAAATCCTATCTCTTCATATTGAAGAGAGGAGATGATTGAAGTCATTTTCGTGGCGAACGATGCCCTAGAACGAACGACGCCCTAGAACGAAAGTTCTAGCGTGGTTTATTCTATGAAGCTCCATGAATCTCGCCAAAATCAAGCTCTCTTGAGCCCAATATCTCTCATAATTTCAGATCTAAAGATCTAGCACCAAGGGAGAGGGGAGGAAGTCACCTGATTTATGACCATAGATCGGGTTTGTCTTCTTGGCGGTAAGATGGCGGCGGACTCCGACGATCGTGCTCCGAGCTTGCTTCTTCCAAGGATATTACTGGCCTAAACTCTTAGGTGGTGAAGAATAAGATTTCTTCTTTCGGATGAGAAATGAAGCTCAAAGTCAAGGGTCTGAGGTGAGAGAAAAAAGGGTGGTTGACAAGACTAGAAATTAATAGAAAAATACATCTCATACTTTGGATTGGACAACTTAAGTCATGTATTGTAAGACCCTTCTCCCCTTATTAAGGAGGTAACCCGATCTTATGCTCAGAACCGTCGCCTTACGGTGACACTAACTAACGGGTTAGTCGACATGGCAAGACGCTGATTCTGCAGGATTGCACGATCATTGAACCTGTTCGGCCAATCGAGAGTAGAAGTAAAATAAGTAGTGTGTAACACTAACTAGTCCACAAATCATAGTACTTATTATATATATGAAAATGAAAAGTACAACAACAGTCCACAATAAGTACACAAAAAGAGAAGAGGGCTTATGCCCTGAACATGAATATCAAATCTTTCTCTCACAAATACAACCAAAAATTCTAAGAAAATTACCGAGGATTCATGTTGATATAATAAAGCTAAATACATAATTTCAAAATCCTAAACAGTGATTTGACCTAACATATATCCATATGAACAATATTACCAAAATGTCATTATTAGGGTTTTCAGCATATAGAGACATCCAAAAATTCTCAAATAATTTAACAGGGATTTAATTATAGAAATAAACTATTATAAATTTTTCGATAATATTTAAACAGTAATTTCCCTTATTTTTAATTAATTTCCGTAATGGGCAAAATTGTAAATTCTACTTAAAATCCAAGTTAACATTATTTAACAGTCCCATAAATTTTTCCATAGGTGAAATATGTCCTACTAAAGCTTGTGACAAAATTTCAGAATTTAATAAATTCATTTGCCCTAGTTTCAAATTTATTTCCTTATTAGACATATTTTCCAATAATTCCAAATAATGGGATTCTTGATCTCAAAAATCTCAACCTTACTATGTGAGGTGTATTTCATCTCTATAAGCCTCTGACCAGAATTTTATGGACATGCATTGGGTCAAAATGGCTAATTCCTCATTTTTGCATTTGACACAATGATTTATAAATCTACCCTCAACATGCATTTTTGAAATTTCTACCATGGCCTTATAGTGACCCTAAGATCATGCCACCAAAATTTGGGGGCATTTGGAGTTGTAGATCTCCAAAAATTCAATTTATTTTATAAATGATATTTCTCCAAAAACTATGGAAAAACACATCCCAAAAATTCCCATTTTTTGTCAGTATCGAAGTATGACCTAGTCACATGCGACCAAAATCTCAGGTCATGAGGACTTATGATTTGGCTTGGGCACTCATGTTAAACTTAGCTATAGCCTAGGACCAGTCATGGTAGAATGATCCTACAGGGAGTTTTACTATACCAAATCCTGACTTTAGGGTGTCATTTTAAAGGTAAGGTCAAAGCCTACATTTTTAATGTTGATACTACCTCTGAATGTGCCTCTAACAGGCCTAAAATTAACATGCAAATTGACTGATATAATGTGACAGGGATTCAAATTAAATAAAGCATAGACTATAGTTTAATTCATTTAAAACGAGTGGCATCCGATTGTCTTCCCCAATGAGCCAATGGCTCGGATTTAACCCGCCTGGAGCATGTTCAACCGCATTTCCCCGGCCATCCGGCCACCTCCCTGGCTGGCCACCACCACCACCACCTCCGTTGAGGTGGTGGCCATCGATTGGCGGCGACTTGGCCGCCGAAGGCGGCATTTTCGGCAAACCCGAACACCTCAATTTCATGGATTTTTCTTGATTTCCTCTCATGGGATCGGGCTCATTTGAGCCCGATATCTCGCCTAATTGAGCTAGAAAACTAGCATGGGGTGAGGTGAGGGGAAACGGACCTGTAGTCGGGCTTGGCGGCATGTATGGTGGTGGTGCGCCATGGCCGACGATCTCTCCGACGATCTAGCCCGATTCTTCGTTTCTCCTACAAAAGCTTTGCTCCAGGTATCGAACTCCACTCGTCTCAACCTCCTGAAGTTGATGGTGGGCTTAGATTTGGCTGGGAGTGGTTGGGTGAGGAGCTTTGATTGATGAAGTGGTCGACCATGAGCATTGGAAGCTCCTCCTAGCTGCCAAGTGTCCACCAGACCCTTATTTCTGCTTAAATAAGTCTTGGGAGCTCATCCATGAGCTTGGACAGAGGGAAGGAGGGCCGCATGGCTTCCATCCCCTCTTTTCCTCACTTCTCTCTCCTCTTTTATCTAAAATTCCTAAACTACCCCATGCATGTACCCTCTCTCCTATTTTGGGGCTATCATTGACCTCTTGGGCTGGTCATGGGCCTTGAGTCATGGGCCTAGTCCATTAGGAATGGGCTTGGCTCCTTCTTTCCTTCTTTTAAGTCTTCATGTTGACTTTGTTGACTTTTAGGGTTGACTTGGTCAACTTGATGAGTGGGCTGACCCCACTTGATGGTCATGGACCCAATGGCGCCACCCAACTTGGGTTGGGCCATGGTGGTGCCCACTTGGACTAATTGGGCCTATAGGTGTGGGTTTGACCAATTTAGGGTTTGGGTTGACTTGGGTCAACTTGGGTCAATGGGTGACCCAATGATTTGTATTTTAGTTCACTTAGATTATTGTTAGGGTTAAGGGTATAGTGGTGGGGCCAATGTGTAGCTAAGATCTCAATTTGGGCTAGTTTGACTTGAGTTAACTTGGGTCCTACAATGGGTCCTATATGTCTACACCCTAATTTCATGGGTCAAACCCAGCCTAAACCCATGCCCCCACCACATGTCCTAACCTAATCTAAGTTTTAGGGGCCTAGTAGAAAATGAGATGTTACATGTATCACCCTACTATAGGACCAAAATGTCAACACTAGCCTTTAAATGTGGAAGATAAGGCATGAGCACAGACATAGGCAGAAAATAGGGGTCATGTTGCATCACGATCATTTAAATGATGGAGTTCAGGCCAAAATATCGTTTTGACACCCTTTACTAAAAATGGATTTCTGGGAGCTACATAGCTCCTCAGAAAATAGGACACCACTCGTTGGAAAGGAATTTTCAAGGGATACAACTTTCATGTTGAGCCCAAAATCTAAATCTAGCTGAATCATGCCTAAAATGACTTGAAACCAGCTGCGCACACAAAACAGATTCGATTATTAAATAAATAACAGATCTTGCACAGATCTTGAAGCAGTTCTAACTGAAGTTGTTCATCTTCTTCCTCCAGCCAGCGTACATGATGAACCCAACCTTGTTGCCTCAATTACTCCCTCAATAGACCACCAATCTTCACGAGATCAAGTCATATCTCTTCATATTGAAGAGGGAAGATGATTGAAGTCATTTTCATGGTGAACGACGCCCTAGAATGAAAGTTCTAGCGTGGTCTATTCTATGAAGCTCCATGAATCTCGCCGAAATCAAGCTCTCTTGAGCCCAATATCTCTCATAATTTCATATCTAAAGATCTAGCACCAAGAAAGAGGGGAGGAAGTCACCTGATTTATGACCATAGATCGGGTTTATCTTCTTGGCGGTAAGATGGCGGAGGACTCAGGCGATCTTGCTCCGAGCGTGCTTCTTCCAAGGATATTACTGGCATCAACTCTTAAGTGGTGAAGAATAAGATTTCCTCTTTCAGATGAGGAATGAAGCTTAAAGTCAAGGCCCAGGGGTGAGAGTAAAAAGGGTTGTTAACAAGACTAGAAATTAAAGTTATGGGCCCACCAAGCTTCCTGTAACTGCCTCCCCAGCCCACGACTCAAAAAGACGATCATCAGCACCCCCATCACCACGCTCAAAAGGGTTCAGCCTTAAATACTATGCAGACCATGCACCCCAACCCCTCTTCATGCCCATCAACGGGTTGCTGGAAGCACTTTATAGTTAAGCGTGCTCAGGCTGGAGAGGTTTTGGGATGAGTGACCTCCTGGGAAGTCCCTGTAGGGGCGCTTAACTGGATCACTTCTCATCAAAGGGAGGATGTGACTTCCAACAACCTACCGATGGGCATGAAGAGGGGTTGGGGTGAATGGTTTGCAGACTATTGAGGTTGAACCCTTTCGAGCGTGGTGCTGGGGTGCCGGGTGTCACAACCCGCATTTTCTCCGAATTAAGAATTATCAGAGTAAGAGAAAACACGCGTCATGATGCCACGTCAAGCAGGGGATAACTGCTGACGCTCAGGCAAATCCAACTACAATCTTTATGCAAGAAAATCATGTGCTTAATGAATAGAAAATCAGTTATAATTAGAGTCCGTATCCCTCGGCTCAGTGGATCATCTAGTCCACAAAAGAAAAACTATATTAATACGCTGCGGAAAATTACTTTATTTAGGTTTAACATCCTAAGGAGCGCATAAGGGTTCCATGAGAACCACTCATGCTATGCAAGACCCTACATTTAATTTATATAATATATAAGAAAATGGTCTTTATACGTGATTTGGAAAAATAGTGATTTCGCTTATAAAACATGCTGATCATGAGCTTTATTTATAATAACAGTTATAGTTTAAAAATAACTAGCAACCTAGCATAAAACCTTCTCAGAGCAAGTAGACTATCTCCAGAAAATGGTAGCAGCAATAGTATATATCTAGTACAAGGTAAAAACTACCAGTGGGCGCCAACAACCTGACACGAACCCACTAGCACAAATATATGTCTGTAAGAAAGTACTGAAAACAACCTCACTAACAAGGTAAACAGAACTCCAAGGCCCGGGAGTCCACCAACAACACCACCTCCAACTAGCCACCAGACTGGCTACAGTTCAGAACCTGGGGTATTCCAAAAGAAAACAGAATACCTCAGCAAGCTAAATAAAGAAAAACTGCATGAAAGAGTCAACCAAAGGACAAAGTAACAGAAAAACATGCAGTAGAAAGAGTCACAACTGTCCAAAACAGGACCACAAGAAATGCACAACGTGCAAAGCAACAGCAACGACCCAGCCCAGAAACCACATCCTGCAGGGCCTACTAGGCTGCCAAGAGCCAGAATGCTGCAAACTACCAAAGAAGAAACTTCTAACACCCTAAACTGTGGGAAGTGATAGTAGCAAAAACAACAACGAGGAACCGGATCGAAGGCAAACGCAGTCCCCCAATCCACCATGTCCAAGTCAAAATCTCGAGGGTCAACACGTGAAAACACAAGGGACCTTCCACCCGGCATGCCCAGCCCGTACCTGGAGCAAGAAAAATATGGGTGGCCTTGGCTATATCACACAACTCCACCCTCATAAAGAGCTACAACCACCACTACTAACCACGACCCACGATTCGGCCTTTAGGAAAATAAAGAAAACAGACGACAAGGAAAACCCAGAAATACAACTGGAAATCCACTCGGAAACGAAATACAAGGTAAAGGAGGAGTGTTGAAATAAACCAACAAGACTAGGCGTTGAGTGAAACCCACCCAGTGCCTACCTAAACTTTGGCGTTGAGTGAGCTAGCCTCACTCGCCGCCAAAATAATACCACTACCCACAAGCCCACTAAAGAATACGGAGCTCGACGACAGTCGAACGACCAGGGCAGAAGATCCAGAACTCGAGTAGTTGCCTGCCACTTGAGTATCTAAACTCCCGCACTCGAAACCAGCTAAATTCGCCTAGCAAAAGGAAATATACAAAGCGCACGATCAGTGACGCACGATCAGTGGTCGTGCGCACTCATCGGCTGATGATCGTGCGAAGCGAGCCTGAAAAACCTGACAGAAAACCTAGCAACTGCGCACGATCAGTGTCGCACGACCACTGGTCGTGCGCACTGTAACGGCCCAACATATGAAATGACCCAAACTGATAATTAAATCTCAATAATAAATATCCCCTATGATGAAAATGAAAGAATCAGTGTCGGCTTAAAGATTGAGAAAATTCATGGCACCCGTGTTGATTTCTCTATTTTTCTTATATTGTACAATTTCATTATATGGATATATAATCATGGACATGTGTTTCACTTGGGGAATGGTTGTACTGGGTTAGTGGGCCGGCTTCAATTGCTAACTTTATTTTATTTGAGTTTGGTATCTTAAGAGATGACATCTTCAATTAATTGAGGCGGTGGTATGGATAAGCGGTGGCATTATGACCTATGTCCGAGTCTAGTCTTTTCATCGATTTTTTTTCTCTGCTTCTCATCTTTCGCACCGCCTGGAAAGGGAGACGGGCTGAAAGGGAGCTAGGGTTGAGATGTGCCGTCCTTCTTCCTGCTCCGTCACTCTGCTCTGTTCGGCATCGTAAAGGCTTATTTGTACTCGGCGAGAGCACGACAAGGGTTTGTGCTTGATCTGTGGATCTTAACTTCAAACCGGCCATTGTGAGCTTTATTCTTTACTTACCTTCATCTCCTTCGTTCTGGGCTGCAGTTATTTATATTATTTCACCAAGTTTTCCGTAAGGGTTTTCAACTTTATGTTGGAATGCAGTTTTCATCATATGATAATTTGTTTTAGCAATGAACTTCTTGATGGCCATTCTTGCTTTATTGGAGAGAAAAAGTGCTTGTGCACAGATTTCCTTAACTGTACTGTACTGCATGGTTGTGATTGAGTGTGAGACCTCACTGTGCATGTTAATTTGGAATTTAATAATCGCTATGGGAGTCCTTTTCTGCTTAAGCTTACTGCTATTGGTGCTGCTCCTCTTAGTCAGTTTTGTTGGTCAGCTGTTGATTGGGTTGGAGAGTTATAATATAAGTTTAGCTCATTCGTTTACATGAGAATATGACCACCAAGTTTATGGCATGAATCTACCTATACCTAATTTTGTTTACAGATTATGGGGCTTTACTTCAGTGGCTATTGTTTTTGAATACATTGAGTATTCCCTTGAATTGTTTATTGTTAAGCATGATAAATTACAATAGTGTTTAGTGATATTGTTGGCATACAAATGGGTGATTATGTAGCTTCCAAATGATGTCAATATCTTAATTACATGGTATCTATAGCAAGGTGCAACCCCGATAAATGATATGAATTCTATACAGATATCGCGAAGGATGACACCTCCAAATATATGCGACAATGACATGAGTTGCGATGAATAAAAACAACGGTTGATGGTGAGAGCTACATGTTTACGTTTATGCTTTATTGCCCTATTTTTCCTTATGTGCACTCTTAATATTACAAGGTTAAACTCATGATTACTCATATATGTTAGCATGGAATGTTTGTATATCACTGATATTGATTATTCGCATATGTATGGCCTTGTATAAAGGCAAACAGGCGATTAGCTTCTGAGGGGATTAAGAAATAAATGAACCCTAAGTATATAAATGAAATGTACGACAAATATAAATCGAATTGCATCGATGCAAGGGACTGATAAGGGTATAACTGAACCTGAATGCGCATACAAATACTGATGATTTGCCAAACCAGTCGAGCCTTAGGGCATAAACGCGTGTTGTACGTACTGGTTTTGGTATACTGATGACCCAGAAGGGTCGGGCCTAAAGAATGAAATACTGAAATACGGATACTGATATTGATACTGTGACAGTTACCCTTATCATGACCTAAAATAAAAGATACCATAAGAATGTATTAGTTATACAGTTATATCGACAGATTATTACTGAACATGCACACTGAGTTGGTGTTACAGTTTCATAGCTTTCCTGATTACATTGCTTACCTTGTTTACATTGCTTGCATGTTTACACTGATACTTGTTTAGAGCTATTGATTAATATTGTTCTATAACTAATTATATGGTTTTATAAATACTAATATGACAGATATAAAGTTGATACACAGTGGCAATACAGGTATGTAAAATGATTATACAGATAGAACTGAGATAGGATTACAGTTACATTGTTTATATAGTTTTCATGAATACTAACATGACAGAGATAATATATGTTTATAGCATTGCTAAAACTTTTACATTTGTTAGTGTACAGCAATTAAAGAGGTATGCACCTCACTTAGTCATATGTTATGACTAAGCCCGTCCCCTTTTGGTGCAGGTACTTGACATAGTTTTGGGTTCGTATTGACGAGTGAAATTGATCGTGGATAAAAATGAAAAGACACTTGGACATCGGCAATATTTGAGGTACGTCTTATTATGTGTATTATTTTGTTACTCACTAGCCTTACTTCGTCCTGGGACAACTGTCTTGAAAGTAGCTGAGATACAGATGTTTGTGGGCTCCAAAATGGGGTCCTCACAATTGGTATCAGAGCCAGGTTTTCAAGAAGTTCGGCCGTGGTGAGTACAGACTATTTACACATGATACGACGTTAAGAGTACACATTGAAGACTACTATACAGATCCGGTCCAAATTAAAGTAAGGAGACGAGTGTGAAAATGATTTGACAAGGATTAACTGTTGTATGTTTACCGAGTATACGAAACAGAATCAACTCGTACACAACCATAAGAACTATATGTAAGGGAATCCCAGTCGAACGAGATATTGCTTTTCCGACACGAGGCATATGAATGAAATTACTTGCGGACAAATGGAAATGAGGAATATGAAAGATTAGATGAACATGTAATGAAGGGTGTGCAAATGACGAGCTTTAAATTATGGCTTTACAATAGAACCATTGTAAAACATTTGTAAAACATTGTAAACTAACTTTGAATAAGAAATGTTATCATGGTAAGCCGTCTTGGCATCAAGTTATGATTTATGACGTCAACAACAACGAAGTCAATGTATATCACATACAGTTGTATGGTGCAATTTGTAAGTTATAGCAAGGGCAATAAAATGGCATGATAAATATTGAATATAGAAAATGAATTGTAATGACATATGATCTCGGCATTGAACACATATGAACTGTGTGAAATGACACGACATGAAAAGGTTCATATATCAAAACGACACAAGTATACAATATGGGGTGTAACACCCAAATTGATGCACAAAGAGATATGGTGAAGTAGGATGGCATAGGAATTGGTAAGATAACGACAGTGTCTCTTTTATGTCCCGATAAGGTATGAAAAATCGAAACGAAGAAAAGTGAGCAAAGGTTATATACTGGGAAAAGTAACGAAATAGTTAAACGAAAACATGAAGCAGACAAACTAATGTTATAAAATGTAATAGAAACTGAAATCAAACTGATGAAAAGATCTAAAATGTGATGTGTGATAACGATAAATTGGAAGTGGAAATAAAATGTAATAGTATAAGATGGGTATAAGGAACATGTTATAAACGTTTGAGGTTAAACGTCATGCTAATTGTGTCCTGAAGGACAAATCTGCATGACGAGCGGCATAGAAATTGTGGATTGAGTGCAATGCGCTTTAAAGATGTAGATGTGCCCTTGTGAAAATGCAAGATTACGAACGCAGTTAATATATCTCGTCAAGTTGAACTCCTGTCCGAGTTGATATCGTGTCCTGTTTTCGCGGACGAAAAGTTGTATAAGAGGGGGAGAGTTTTGTAACGGCCCAACATATGAAATGACCCAAACTGATAATTAAATCTCAATAATAAATATCCCCTATGATGAAAATGAAAGAATCAGTATCGGCTTAAAGATTGAGAAAATTCATGGCACCCGTGTTGATTTCTCTATTTTTCTTATATTGTACAATTTCATTATATGGATATATAATCATGGACATGTGTTTCACTTGGGGAATGGTTGTACTGGGTTAGTGGGCCGGCTTCAATTGCTAACTTTATTTTATTTGAGTTTGGTATCTTAAGAGATGACAGCTTCAATTAATTGAGGCGGTGGTATGGATAAGCGGTGGCATTATGACCTATGTCCGAGTCTAGTCTTTTCATCGATTTTTTTTTCTCTGCTTCTCATCTTTCGCACCGCCTGGAAAGGGAGACGGGCTGAAAGGGAGCTAGGGTTGAGATGTGCCGTCCTTCTTCCTGCTCCGTCACTCTGCTCTGTTCGGCATCGTAAAGGCTTATTTGTACTCGGCGAGAGCACGACAAGGGTTTGTGCTTGATCTGTGGATCTTAACTTCAAACCGGCCATTGTGAGCTTTATTCTTTACTTACCTTCATCTCCTTCGTTCTGGGCTGCAGTTATTTATATTATTTCACCAAGTTTTCCGTAAGGGTTTTCAACTTTATGTTGGAATGCAGTTTTCATCATATGATAATTTGTTTTAGCAATGAACTTCTTGATGGCCATTCTTGCTTTATTGGAGAGAAAAAGTGCTTGTGCACAGATTTCCTTAACTGTACTATACTGCATGGTTGTGATTGAGTGTGAGACCTCACTGTGCATGTTAATTTGGAATTTAATAATCGCTATGGGAGTCCTTTTCTGCTTAAGCTTACTGCTATTGGTGCTGCTCCTCTTAGTCAGTTTTGTTGGTCAGCTGTTGATTGGGTTGGAGAGTTATAATATAAGTTTAGCTCATTCGTTTACATGAGAATATGACCACCAAGTTTATGGCATGAATCTACCTATACCTAATTTTGTTTACAGATTATGGGGCTTTACTTCAGTGGCTATTGTTTTTGAATACATTGAGTTTTCCCTTGAATTGTTTACTGTTAAGCATGATAAATTACAATAGTGTTTAGTGATATTGTTGGCATACAAATGGGTGATTATGTAGCTTCCAAATGATGTCAACATCTTAATTACATGGTATCTATAGCAAGGTGCAACCCCGATAAATGATATGAATTCTATACAGATATCGCGAAGGATGACACCTCCAAATATATGCGACAATGACATGAGTTGCGATGAATAAAAACAACGGTTGATGGTGAGAGCTACATGTTTACGTTTATGCTTTATTGCCCTATTTTTCCTTATGTGCACTCTTAATATTACAAGGTTAAACTCATGATTACTCATATATGTTAGCATGGAATGTTTGTATATCACTGATATTGATTATTCGCATATGTATGACCTTGTATAAAGGCAAACATGCGATTAGCTTCTGAGGGGATTAAGAAATAAATGAACCCTAAGTATATAAATGAAATGTACGACAAATATAAATCGAATTGCATCGATGCAAGGGACTGATAAGGGTATAACTGAACCTGAATGCGCATACAAATACTGATGATTTGCCAAACCAGTTGAGCCTGAGGGCATAAACGCGTGTTGTACGTACTGGTTTTGGTATACTGATGACCCGGAAGGGTCGGGCCCAAAGAATGAAATACTGAAATACGGATACTGATATTGATACTGTGACAGTTACCCTTATCATGACCTAAAATAAAAGATACCATAAGAATGTATTAGTTATACAGTTACATCGACAGATTATTACTGAACATGCACACTGAGTTGGTGTTACAGTTTCATAGCTTTCCTGATTACATTGCTTACCTTGTTTACATTGCTTGCATGTTTACACTGATACTTGTTTAGAGCTATTGATTAATATTGTTCTATAACTAATTATATGGTTTTATAAATACTAATATGACAGATATAAAGTTGATACACAGTGGCAATACAGGTATGTAAAATGATTATACAGATAGAACTGAGATAGGATTACAGTTACATTGTTTATAGAGTTTTCATGAATACTAACATGACAGAGATAATATATGTTTATAGCATTGCTAAAACTTTTACATTTATTAGTGTACATCAATTAAAGAGGTATGCACCTCACTTAGTCATATGTTATGACTAAGCCCGTCCCCTTTTGGTGCAGGTACTTGACATAGTTTTGGGTTCGTATTGACGAGTGAAATTGATCGTGGATAAAAATGAAAAGACACTTGGACATCGGCAATATTTGAGGTACGTCTTATTATGTGTATTATTTTGTTACTCACTAGCCTTACTTCGTCCTGGGACAACTGTCTTGAAAGTAGCTGAGATACAGATGTTTGTGGGCTCCAAAATGGGGTCCTCACACGCACTGTTGCCAGCGCTCGTGCGATTTTCCGAGACAGAACTTTGGAAACTGAAAGACAGCCGCGCACGAGCAGAGGCACACGACCAGTGGTCGTGCGCCCTAACGGTTGATGACCGTGCGCGGTCAACCTGTACCGTTTGGAATTTCCCGAACGACACCGTAACGCGCACACGACTCACGCCACTGCAGTAGCAGCAGACAACTATCCACGTTGCGCACCACTACCATACGAACTATGCCTAATCATTCGAGTAATACCTTAACGAAAAATCGGCAACCACCCCCCCTCCCAACTCTCCCTCTCGGCTACACCCGAATCAGAGCAACAATCAAAATAAAGGAAAACAACGGCTCCACGCCGACAATTTGGATTTCAATCATCACAAAATAGGGGGGGGGTTTCAGTAGGAAGAACTAAGCCCTATAGTTAGCAAGAAAATGAGAACAACAAGGCCTCTAACCTGGACTAACCGGGATTTCAATTTCAGCAAGAAAATTCAAAAAGAAAACTTGGCAAGGGCAAGAATACCACTTGCCTCAATTCACAGCGAAGCTTTGGACTGCTTTCCTCCTCTTCGCACGGATCAAAACGGCCGCAACACCTAAAACAAACACTCGGCCATTAATGGCGGAAAACTTCCAAAACCGAAAATTCCAATCCTCCCAAAACTCCACGAAAATCGAATTTCTTACCGCAGGAATGAAGGTCTTGACGAGAGCAATCCGAATCCACTCTCGGAATCGAATTCCGTCCACAAACGCTCCGGGAATCGGCGTCCGAAGGCAAGGGTAGTCCGACGGTTTCCTTCTCTCGTACAGGCGGCGGTTTCCAAACGGGGAAGATGATGGATCGGGGGTTTTCATTCTTTATATATATATATATATAATTATATAATTATATAATTAATTACAAAATTACATAAAGCACCAAATCGACGCGAAAACCGAACTACCTCGGAATTCGACGAAATTCACACCGTAGCTAAATACCCACGCTACGAACACAACGACGAAGTCGAAATTAATTTTCGACGAACAGAACTCGAGTTATACCCAAATAAAGCCAAACACCAACATCCCCCCGAGAGGCCACACCGGGTCACCCAAAACGACTCGGCTTGCTAGGGAGATCTTGCCAACAGGCTACAGAATAGGGCACTCAGTTCTAAGGAGTTAAACCACACTCCACAAATGGCACAAGCCACGGAAACGCGTCATCGTAACGCCAAACGAGAATAAAAATAATCGCTGAAAAAAAAACGGGGCGTTACAGTCACTCCCCCTAAAAGAAAGTTTCGTCCCGAAACTTTACGCACAACCCTCCTACTAAAGAAGGAAAAGTAACAAACAGAAGTTACAAAGGGAAACATACCGATCAATTCAGCGAAACAGGTGAGGGTACGCCCTCCTCATGGCCGACTCTAGCTCCCAAGTCGCGCTCTCCAAACCCTGATTTTTCCATAGAACTTTCACCATCGGTATGGACTTTTTTCGCAGCACACGCTCCTGAGTATCCAAAATACGAACTGGCACCTCAACAAAAGAGAGGTTGGGCTCCAACTGGGGCACAACATCCAAGAGTTGCCCACTGCTGCGCACACACTTCCGCAACTGGCTAACATGAAAAACATTATGAACACCAGGGAAGTTCGCTGGCAAATCCAATCTATAAGCAGACACACCAATCCGCTCCAAAACCTCGAACGGGCCCACATACCTTGGGTCCAATTTCCGTTTTTTACCAAATCTCTTCACACCAACCATTGGAGAAACCTTGAGGTATACATGATCCCCTACTAAAAACTCGAAAGCAGACCTACGCCGATTGGCGTTCTTTTCATACCTCTCCTGAGCTAAACGAAGCTTTTCACGAATAAGCTTTACGGCGACTTCCATCTCTTCCAGAGCATCTGGACCCAACAAAGGCTTCTCACCAGCCTCAGCCCAAAACAACGGAGTCCTACAGCGCCTCCCATACAAAGCTTCGAACGGAGCCATCTGCAAGCTTTCCTGATAACTGTTATTGTAAGCAAATTCCATGAGTCGCAGACGCTCATCCCACGCTCCACCGTGGTCTAAAATATAGCACCGGATCATATACTCAACAATCTGATTGACCCGCTCCGTCTGCCCATTGGTCTGAGGGTGGTACGCAGTAGAATACCTCAGATCCGTACCCAAACCCTCCTACAGACTCTGCCAAAAACGAGAAGTAAACCGGGAGTCTCGATCAGAAATGATGCTAACCGGCACACCGTGGAGTCGGATGACTTCATTCAAGTACAACTCCGCTATCCTCCTCATCGGGTAATCAATCTTATAAGGCACGAAGTGAGCACACTTCGTCAATCTATCCACTATAACCCAAACAGAATCAAATCCTCTCGGGGATTTAGGCAAACCCGTAATGAAGTCCATAGATATACTCTCCCACTTCCAAGTCGGGATCTCTAGCGGAGTCAACTTACCGCCAGGCCTTCCATGATCGTCCTTCACACGCTTGCAAGTGTGACACTCAGCAACAAATCGGGCTATATCTCCTTTCATACCATACCACCAGGCAATTTGCCTTAAGTCACGGTACATCTTCGTAGATCCTGGATGGTAGGCAACGCTGGAACCATGAGCCTCACTGCAAATCATACTCCTAATGTCCCCAACAGCGGGAACGCAAAACCTGCCGCGGTACTTCAAAGTACCCGCATCATCAATAGCAAAATCTGGCAACTCTCCCTTCTCTGTCCTGGTAACAAGGTGCAACAGATCCGGATCGTCCTTCTGATGCAGTCTAGTCAAAGAAATCCAGGACGGCTCTGCCACTAACAAACTACTCTGCAAACCACAGCATCCCACTGAAATATCCATAAGGAGGAACTCCTCAACTAACCGATCGGCGGAGAGGTTAAAGATCTTTCCCGTCTTTCGGCTCAGGGCGTCGGCCACCACATTGGCCTTGCCCGGATGATACTGGATTTCTACGTCATAATCCGCCACATACTCAAGCCACCGCCGCTGACGCAGATTCAACTCTTTCTGCGTGAACACGTACTTCAGGCTCTTATGGTCAGTAAAAATCTTGCACTGAGCCCCATAAAGTAAGTGCCTCCACAACTTCAACGCATAGATAACCGCTACAAACTCAAGGTCATGCGTAGGATAATTCTTCTCATGAGTCTTCAGCTGCCTTGACCCATAAGCGATTACTTTTCCATCCTGCATTAATACGCATCCCAGACCTACAAGCGAAGCATCCACATACACATCATAATCCACGCCCTCAGTAGGAAGGGTCAGAACGGGAGCAGTACACAATCTCCTCTTTAACTCCTGAAAAGCTTCTTCGCACTTCTCGCTCCAAACAAAAGCCACATTCTTCTGAGTCAGCTTGGTCAAAGGTGCGGCTAGAGAAGAGAAACCCTCCACGAATCTCCTGTAATAGCCAGCCAACCCTAAGAAACTTCTGATCTCCTTAGGAGTATTCGGCCTACTCCAATCCATCACTGCTGCAATCTTTTCTGGGTCAACCGAGATCCCATCCTTGTTCACCACGTGGCCTAGAAAAGAAACCTGAGGCAACCAAAATTCGCACTTGCTCAACTTGGCGAATAACTTGTGGTTCCTCAATTCTGATAGTACCAAGCGCAGATGCTGCTCATGCTCCTCAGCACTGCGAGAATAAACCAACACGTCATCAATGAAGACCACCACGAACTTGTCTAGGAAATCCTTGAATACCCGATTCATCATGTCCATGAAAGCTGATGGTGCGTTGGTCAAACCAAACGACATCACCAAAAACTCAAAGTGTCCATGCCTCGACCTAAACGCAGTCCGTGGAATATCTGCCTCACGGATCCTGAGCTGATGATAGCCCGAACGAAGATCGATCTTGGAGAACACCGTGCTACCACGCAACTGGTCAAATAAATCATCGATCCTCAGCAGAGGGTACCTGTTCTTGATAGTGACCTTGTTCAACTCTCTATAGTCGATGCAAAGCCGCAACGACCCATCTTTCTTCTTTACGAACAAAACAGGAGCACCCCAAGGCGACGAACTCTGCCTGATAAAACCTTTAGCCAACAACTCATCTAACTGAATTCGCAACTCCTCTAACTCACAAGGGGCCATCCGGTACGGCGCCTTAGCAATAGGACGCGTACCCGGCTCCAAATCAATAACAAACTCCACATCCCGCTCAGGAGGGATACCAGGAAGATCATCAGGAAAAACATCGGTGAAACCACGAACAATAGGAATCTCCTCCAAGCGTGGCACGCTAACAACGGTTCCAACCGCCGAGACTAAACAAACACAACAATCAGAAAGAAACAATCTCTGAACACATACCGCAGAGAGAACAGGAGAATCCTGACACGGATCCGCATACACGCTGCCGGGCTGACCATCGTCCCTGATGAAGTCCAAGCGCTTTCCTTTGCACTGAATGACCGCATCATACCGAGAGAGCCAGTCCATGCCCAAAATGACATCGAAGTCCTCTAGATCAATCATCTTCAGGTCCGCCTTCGCAAGAAAATCCCCCAATAAAACCGGGCAATCCAAAATACCCAAATCTGACAACACAGATTCACCAGAGGGAAACTTGACACGGAAGGAATCCCGAACACGATCTAGAGACAACCGATGACGCTCCACAAATGCTCTAGCCACGAACGAGTGGGTAGCGCCAGAGTCAAACAGAACACGCGCCCAGCGGTTCTTCACCTTAAATTTCCCTATAGGAACGCACAAAGCTAAGGAGCTAGCACAACAGTACCGTAAATAATCTAGCAACTAAACTACCAGGCTAGAAAGAAAAACAACAAACAACTAACCTGAGATCACCTGGGTCGAAGTCTGCGCCTCCTCGGAAGAAATCACGTTCAGCTTCCCTTTTCCCTTGTCCACACGCTGAGGTGGAGGTAAAGCCTGCAACGGAACTGTAGGAAGAGCTGGCTGAAACTGAGGACACCTCGACTTGATGTGTCCCTTCTGCCCATACTGAAAGCAGACTTTATCCTTGGTCCAACACTGGGCCGCATCATGGCCGGATCGCTTACAAACAGAACAGGAGGCATCTCTCCTAGGAGCACCCTGAATCGCAAGAACCTGCTCCTTCTGAGCTGCCACCTTCTTGAAACACCTCTCGACAGGATGGCCTGACCGGCCACAAAAACTGCACACCACCCTGCTCCTCTTTCCCGGAACAGCATCGGGTACCAGGGGTGTCTTCTCCTCTACCAACTTCCTCTTATCCTTCTTCAACTGCTGGCCTCTGCTCTTCGCCGTCTCAATAGCCTCAACCTTAAGAGCAGCCTCTATAACTCCAGCATAAGACACTGACCCATAAGCACTGGCCAACTGCTGCACCTCACTCCTCAAACCACCGAGGAATCGCTTAACTCGATCAGCCTCAACGCTGACCAATCCAGGGGCAAAACGGCTCAACTTGCTGAACTCTATCTCATACTCACCCACCGTGAGCTGCTTTGCTTCAGATGGAGGAAGTCGTTCATGAGGCGGTCACGCTCGACCGAGGGTAAGAACTTCCTCAACAGCATCTCCTTGAACACTTCCCAAGAGCATCCGGCTACCAGGCTCTCCTTCTCTCTCAGCCACCAACTCTTAGCCAAACCTTTAAGCTGATAGGCGGCTATCATCACCCTCTGATCATCTGCAATCCCTGAGTACGAGAACATCTCCTCCATGGAGATCAGCCAGTCGTCTATCACCATGAAATCTGCCTTCCCATCATAAGTGGGAGGGCTCAGCCTCTGAAACTGCGAGATGAAGGCCATCTCTGCTGGCACCACCACTGGAGGTCTCAAGGGTGCAGGAGGAGGAGGAACAGCTAACCCCCCAGCAGGAACTTGCGCACCCTGAGCCTGCCCTGCCACAACTGCCACCAAAGACTGAATCTGGGCTTGCACCTCCTCCAACTGCCTGCCCATAGCTTCGCTACTCTGACGCAGACTCTCGATCACCGCATCGTTCTGAGCTCCAGAAGATTCACCCTCAGACAGGGGAGTCGATCGAGTCGCAGGACGCCTAGCCATCCTAAAAATCGTTACAACGCAAATCAGACCCAAATCCCACGACTAGAACCGATTACCAGTACAGACAATACATAAGTAGATATAGACTTAAAGCTGCTAAACTTGCTCTGAGTGTTTATCTTCTTCACAATAATTAGATGATATGCCCTAACCTAGGATGGTTAACCACCACCTTACTAACTCTTGTGCTTAGATCGGATGCATGAACTTATGTTAATTTGAAAACTCATGTGTGTACATATGTCATCCTGCAAATCTTTAGCTCGGCGCGTTGTGCTTATGCAATGATATGATATGCATGATTGTGCTATGCATTCTAAAAAAAAGGCCCTAATGCATGTTATGAGCGGCGTACACATGAAAATATTATGCATCCCATACTACATAACATTTCCATGCAACGAAAAAGAAACGTGTTAGTCGCAGTCATGTGGTGAGGTTATGCATCCCATACTACATAACCCTCACATGTAGCCCCTATGGTGGATCCATATACGAACACATACTATGCATCCCATACTACATAATATGCCCCGTATACTTCATGTTATGCTATGAGTGTAGTGTTCGTGCTTTTGCCAAGACGTGCTGATGACATATCGGTGTGTGAATGACATAATGCTGAACTACTAATAAGCGAACAAAGGAAGGTTGCTCAACTAACTTGTCAAGCAACCTCCCTCTGATACCAACTGTCACAACCCGCATTTTCTCCGAATTAAGAATTATCAGAGTAAGAGAAAACACGCGTCATGATGCCACGTCAAGCAGGGGATAACTGCTGACGCTCAGGCAAATCCAACTACAATCTTTATGCAAGAAAATCATGTGCTTAATGAATAGAAAATCAGTTATAATTAGAGTCCGTATCCCTCGGCTCAGTGGATCATCTAGTCCACAAAAGAAAAACTATATTAATACGCTGCAGAAAATTACTTTATTTAGGTTTAACATCCTAAGGAGCGCATAAGGGTTCCATGAGAACCACTCATGCTATGCAAGACCCTACATTTAATTTATATAATATATAAGAAAATGGTCTTTATACGTGATTTGGAAAAATAGTGATTTCGCTTATAAAACATGCTGATCATGAGCTTTATTTATAATAACAGTTGTAGTTTAAAAATAACTAGCAACCTAGCATAAAACCTTCTCAGAGCAAGTAGACTATCTCCAGAAAATGGTAGCAGCAATAGTATATATCTAGTATAAGGTAAAAACTACCAGTGGGCGCCAACAACCTGACACGAACCCACTAGCACAAATATATGTCTGTAAGAAAGTACTGAAAACAACCTCACTAACAAGGTAAACAGAACTCCAAGGCCCGGGAGTCCACCAACAACACCACCTCCAACTAGCCACCAGACTGGCTACAGCTCAGAACCTGGGGTATTCCAAAAGAAAACAGAATACCTCAGCAAGCTAAAAAAAGAAAAACTGCATGAAAGAGTCAACCAAAGGACAAAGTAACAGAAAAATATGCAGTAGAAAGAGTCACAACTGTCCAAAACAGGACCACAAGAAATGCACAACGTGCAAAGCAACAGCAACGACCCAGCCCAGGAACCATATCCTGCAGGGCCTACTAGGCTGCCAAGAGCCAGAATGCTGCAAACTACCAAAGAAGAAACTTCTAACACCCTAAACTGTGGGAAGTGATAGTAGCAAAAACAACAACGAGGAACCGGATCGAAGGCAAACGCAGTCCCCCAATCCACCATGTCCAAGTCAAAATCTCGAGGGTCAACACGTGAAAACACAAGGGACCTTCAACCCGGCATGCCCAGCCCGTACCTGGAGCAAGAAAAACATGGGTGGCCTTGGCTATATCACACAACTCCACCCCCATAAAGAGCTACAACCACCATTACTAACCACGACCCACGATTCAGCCTTTAGGAAAATAAAGAAAACAGCCGACAAGGAAAACCCAGAAATACAACTGGAAATCCACTCGGAAACGAAATACAAGGTAAAGGAGGAGTGTTGAAATAAACCAACACGACTAGGCGTTGAGTGAAACTCACTCAGTGCCTACCTAAACTTTGGCGTTGAGTGAGCTAGCCTCACTCGCCGCCAAAATAATACCACTACCCACAAGCCCACTAAAGAATACGGAGCTCGACGACAGTCGAACGACCAGGGCAGAAGATCCAGAACTCGAGTAGTTGTCTGCCACTTGAGTATCTAAACTCCCGCACTCGAAACCAGCTAAATTCGCCTAGCAAAAGAAAATATACAAAGCGCACGATCAGTGACGCACGATCAGTGGTCGTGCGCACTCATCGGCTGATGATCGTGCGAAGCGAGCCTGAAAAACCTGACAGAAAACCTAGCAACTGCGCACGATCAGTGTCGCACGACCACTGGTCGTGCGCACTGTAACGGCCCAACATATGAAATGACCCAAACTGATAATTAAATCTCAATAATAAATATCCCCTATGATTAAAATGAAAGAATCAGTGTCGGCTTAAAGATTGAGAAAATTCATGGCACCCGTGTTGATTTCTCTATTTTTCTTATATTGTACAATTTCATTATATGGATATATAATCATGGACATGTGTTTCACTTGGGGAATGGTTGTACTGGGTTAGTGGGCCGGCTTCAATTGCTAACTTTATTTTATTTGAGTTTGGTATCTTAAGAGATGACATCTTCAATTAATTGAGGCGGTGGTATGGATAAGCGGTGGCATTATGACCTATGTCCGAGTCTAGTCTTTTCATCGATTTTTTTTCTCTGCTTCTCATCTTTCGCACCGCCTGGAAAGGGAGACGGGCTGAAAGGGAGCTAGGGTTGAGATGTGCCGTCCTTCTTCCTGCTCCGTCACTCTGCTCTGTTCGGCATCGTAAAGGCTTATTTGTACTCGGCGAGAGCACGACAAGGGTTTGTGCTTGATCTGTGGATCTTAACTTCAAACCGGCCATTGTGAGCTTTATTCTTTACTTACCTTCATCTCCTTCGTTCTGGGCTGCAGTTATTTATATTATTTCACCAAGTTTTCCGTAAGGGTTTTCAACTTTATGTTGGAATGCAGTTTTCATCATATGATAATTTGTTTTAGCAATGAACTTCTTGATGGCCATTCTTGCTTTATTGGAGAGAAAAAGTGCTTGTGCACAGATTTCCTTAACTGTACTGTACTGCATGGTTGTGATTGAGTGTGAGACCTCACTGTGCATGTTAATTTGGAATTTAATAATCGCTATGGGAGTCCTTTTCTGCTTAAGCTTACTGCTATTGGTGCTGCTCCTCTTAGTCAGTTTTGTTGGTCAGCTGTTGATTGGGTTGGAGAGTTATAATATAAGCTTACATGACTCTTAGGAAGAGCACTTTGACCACTTTAGGGCTAGAGTTGACTTGAGTTAATTTAGTCACTAGGGTTGACCCCAATGAGTCCCTGGTGACTCATTGGCCCCATATTGGGTATAGGGATGCCTTGGGGTCAGTTTGAACCCACTAGGTCACTCAAACCCAGTGTTTTAGAAACTTGCCATTTGCAACCCAACTGAGTCTCCACTAGGTCTTTAGGTCACTTGCTCTTCTTGGTTCCCTGAGAACTTGTCATGACCTAGTCTTGCTCAAAGCCACTCCTAGGGGGGGTCCAATTTGAAAATGGGATGTTACAATCTCCACTCAAGGGAAGTCATGGGTGGGCCCCACCCCCCCATGATCTCTCATGGAGATGATGGGGGCGGGCCCCACTCCCTCCCCTCGTGGGGAGAACCGCCGCTGGCAAGAGGCCAAGCCACCGCCGGCGGCCGACGCTCCCTCAGCCGTCCCGGCCACGGCCGCCGCGGCTGTGGCCGGCCGCAGCCTTGGCCGCCTCGGCCATGACCTCCGCGGCCATGGCCGCCGCGGCCATGGCAGCCCCGGCCGGGGCCGCCGCGGCCGTGGCCGAAGCGGCCACGGCCGCTGGTCGCCCTGGCCCCGGCCGCCCGGGCCATAGCCAGCCGCGGCCATGGCCGCCGCGGCCGTGGCCGACCACCCTTGCCGCGCCCGGCCGGCGGCAGGTTGCCGCCGGGGGGCGTACGGCCGGCCCCCGTCGCCAGCTGCCCGGCCGCCGCCGCCGCCATGGAGGCCCGCCGTCATGGAGAGCCTCCCCGCGGTCCGATCAAGGGGGAGGCCCTCCCGGCCGTCCAATCAAAGGGGTAACCACCCACTACCCCACAACTTTAGTGGTGGGGCCCGCCATGATCCGCTCCTGGAGGCTATAAAAAGACCCCCAGGGGACTCTTATTCCTCACCTTTTTCTCTTCTCCGCTTCTTCCTCTTCTTCTTCAGGTGAGAGCTCTCCTGCCTCCTCCACCGAGTCGGCCACCGCTCACCGTGAACCTCCAACAACCACCATCGGCCACCAACAGCCACCTGTGACAACTAGCTGCTGCCAGCGGCTATAAGCACCCCACCAACACACCTTTAGCCAAAGGACATCCAGGACCACGAGGAAGCCAAAGGAAGAAGCGATCCGAAGCCAGCAAGCGCGCGCCGCCCCGAGCGCGTACGCCAGAAGCATCCCGCACGTTTCCCCGCCTAAGTCACTTCCGCGAAGCAGCCTGTTGCCCGCTGGAGGCTTCAGTCCTTATCTCTCCCCTCAAGTTGTAACGGGAGCGGCCTGTCGCCCCGATTCACCAAGCAAATTGTAACCACCGGAAGCTAGTGGAATTTGACCGGCACAGACCCGGTCACGTGATTTTTTACCCATTTAAGGGGTTTTTCCATGTCATCAAGACTTGTGTTCACTGTTTCATCTCCATCGACTGTGTGCGCGGTCGACCGCTCTGTGAGCTGAGACGGTCCAGGATTATTCGGTCCGACCGGGGCTTCGAGTTAGTCCGCAACAATTTGGCGCCGTCTGTGGGAAACATTCCCAGCATCCTTCGCAGAGCAAGTTCACCATCCCTGCCACCGCAATGGCGAAGAGAAGTGCCTGCACTGCCGAGGGATTCGCACTTGGCGGACACACTGAACCAACACGTTCTCACTCTCTGGTAGACGTGCCACTGACCGCCGAAGCAGTCTTCGCCCCCGTCACAGCTTTGGAGGGGCGTGTTCGCCAAATGGAAGAGCAACAGACTGAGATGCTCACACTACTTCGGAACCTAGGAGCACCTCCAGCTCCACCAAGGTCAGCGTCGCCAGCTAACAATCCTCCACCACTCAATCCACAAAGGAACCGGGAAGCCCATGAGGGGCAAGAAGAGCTTGAAGACTACCCTGACGCCGCCAGTTTGACTCATCCCCCTCCAAGGGGAGCAAGGGCGGAGCGCCCTCGCCACAATCTAGTTAATGATGCTCACATCCACCCTCTCCTCACCCGTGAAGAAATCAGGGAGGTCATTGCTGAAGAATACCGCTAAGCCGCGAGGAGAGATTTTCGCCCTCATCGTCCGCTCAACCATGGCTCCCCCTTGGCCCCGCAAATCCTCGACATCCGATCCCGCAAGGGTTCAAACTCCCAAACATCGAAACATTCGACGGAACGGACGATCCACTTGAACATGTTAATCATTTTACCACTATCATGAGGATCTTCCATGCCTCTGATCCATTGCTATGTCAAGTATTCCCAACCACCCTCAAAGGGCAAGCTCGAACATGGTTTCACTCTCTAAGAGCAGGCATCGTTACCAGCTTCGCCAAACTGACCAGACAGTTCTCCGACCAATTCATCGCCAATCGGAGGATCGTTCGCGATCCATCTCATCTCTCTGGAACCCGCCAAAACGAAGGGGAGACCCTCAAAGAATTCTTCCGACGTTTCACTGCAAAAGCCCGCCAAATCCCAGGAGTCGACCCCGAACTCTTGCGAGGAGTGTTCCTGGGAGGTCTCTGCCCTAGCAGTTTCTACTCAGTGCTTATGAGGGAAACCGTCCCCAACTATCCAGATCTGGTGCACAGAATCGAAGCACAGATAGTCGCAGATGAGGCTATTGAAGCTCATCGACGACAGTTCGAGGGGGTACAGAAAAGAAAAAGGGACAAAGAGCTGGCCCCTCAGCGCCAGGAGGGAAGATTCCCTGAGGAGCGTCGGAACGGACAACGCAAACGAGATTTCTAGAGAGATCCACCTAGAGATTATACCATTCTCAACACTTCTCGCACCAATGTGTTATATGCCATCCAGAATGAACCAGCACTCCAACGACCAAGGCAACCACCTCCTAATCCTAAGAACGATCAGTCTAAGTATTGCGAATTCCATCGAACAACCGGGCACACCACTGAAGATTGTGCTCGCCTGAAAGAGGAGATTGAGCGTCTGGTCCGTCTAGGACTGCTCGGTAGGTTTTTGCAGGGAAGGGTGCAGGAACAGCAGGATCCGCCAAGGCATCCCAGGGACCAGCAGAATGCCCCACCTGCACCAGGAGGAGGAAGGCATGTGGTAGGAAACATTGAGACCATTGCCAGATCACCTGTTCTGACTACACAGATACTGTCAGTTCACACCGGAAGGGAAGTCCATGAAGATAAGAGGAGTAAGCAAGATACCAACATATCATTTGGAGATGAAGACCTCATCGGCATCCGAACGCCACATCAAGACCCACTTGTAATCAGTGCTGGCATCGGAGACCTGTGCTACAACGTCAAACGAATCCTCGTCAATAATGGCAGCTCGGTCGACGTCCTTTTCTCCACCACTCTCCAAAGTATGAATATATCCCGACAGCAACTAACTCCAGCAGCTGGCCTAGTGTACGGTTTTGATAACCATCCGGTCCAAGTCAGCGGAACAGTCACCCTACTAGTCACGTTAGGAGAATTTCCAAGGCAGATCACACATGAGATTCAGTTCGTGGTAGTGGAATCAAGCTCAGCATACAATGCTATCTTTGGAAGGCCTGTTCAGACCATCTTCAAAGCTATCCCATCTATCCCTCACCTAGCGATGAAGTTCCCTACTCCCGGAGTAATTGGAGTAGTACGCGGAAATCAGGAAGCCGCTAAGAATTGCTATTCTAAACAGGCACAGCCCTCCAAGCCTACCACACTGAATATTGATGATTTCGACCTCAGAGACGAAGCAGTTCTGCAGCGGGGGGCACCCATCAAACGCCTGATTGAGGTCCCCCTTTCTCTGACAAAACCAGATCGCACCGTTCAGCTCGGATCCCTCTTACCGCAGTGTGAGAGGGAGGAGTTAGCAGCCTACCTTTGAGAAAATAAGGATATCTTTGCCTGGTCTCCGGAAGATATGCCTAGAATCGACCCTCAGGTCATCCAAGACTCCCTTAACATTAATCCCGCATGCAAGCCCGTTATCCAAAAGAAGAGAAATTTTGCCCCTGAGAGACTCCAAGCAATAGAAGAAGAAGTTGAGAAGCTCCTCCGCGCCCAATTCATTCGAGAGGTTGGCTACCCCGCTTGGATGGCCAACGTTGTCCTAATAAAAAAGTCCTCGGGGAAGTGGAGGATGTGTGTGGACTACACGAACCTTAATCAGGCTTGCCCTAAAGACAGTTTTCCACTTCCCAGGATAGATCAGCTAGTTGATTCAACTGCCGGACATCAACTACTCAGCTTCATGGATGCCTACTCAGGGTACAATCAGATTCGAATGAATCCAGCCGACGAGGAGCACATGGCTTTCCGTACCGACAAGGGAATCTACTGCTATAAAGTAATGCCATTCGGACTTAAGAATGCAGGAGCTACCTATCAGCGACTCATGAACAAAATCTTTAAAGAGCTCATCGGCAGATCCATGGAAGTGTACGTAGACGATATGCTAGTTAAGAGCATTCGTCGTGGTGACCATTTGAAAGATTTGGAGAAATGCTTCAGAATCCTTAGACAGTATGGAATGAGACTTAACCCTAGCAAGTGCGTCTTCGGGGTCACTTCGGGAAAGTTCCTAGGGTTCATGGTTACCCAGCGAGGAATAGAGGCCAATCCAGAGAAGATTAAGGCTCTCGAAGAAATGTCTCCGCCCAGATCACTCAGAGATGTACAACGGCTGAACGGAAGAATCACAGCACTATCCCGATTCTTAGCTCGGACAGGAGACAAGTACCTCCCCTTCTTCAAGATCCTTCGAGGAGCTCGAAGCACAGGATTTCAATGGATAGACGAGTGCCAGTCAGCCTTCGAATCCTTGAAGCAATATCTTGCCTCCCCCCCGCTTCTTTCCAAGCCAGCTCCTGGAGAGATTCTCTTTTTATACCTCGCTATCACGCCATCGGCATTAAGTTCAGTCCTAGTTAAAGATGAAGGAGGAGTTCAACGCCCCATTTACTACCTCAGCAAAATCCTTTTTGATACAGAGACCCGGTACCCGGCTGTAGTCAAAATGGCCTTAGCACTTGTCTTCTCCGCCCCTACTTCCAAGCGCACACCATCAAAGTATTAACCGAGCTGCCACTCCGGGCCATTCTCCAGAAACCTGAAGCATCCGGTCGACTGGTCAAGTGGGCTGTTAAGCTGGGAGAGTTCGACATCCACTTTCTCCCACGCCCCGTCATCAAGTCTCAAGTATTGGCTGACTTCATCGTGGAAAACACTCTGCCAGCAGAAGTAGAGGTCGCCCCAGCGGAGGTCGGGCAAGCGTGGACACTATATGTGGATGGGGCCTCAGGAGCTGAGGGCGCTGGAGCCGGCCTGCTCCTTATTAGTCCAGAGCTCGTTACCATGGAATATGGACTCCGGCTGAAATTCCTTGCTACAAACAACGCTACGGAATACGAAGCCCTCATCGCAGAACTCAAGCTCGCTGTCAGCTGCCAGGTCAAGCAGCTGACTGTTTACTCTGACTCACAACTTGTTGTCTCGCAGGTAGAAGGAGAATTCCAAGCAAAGAGCGAGCAGCTAGCCCAGTACCTGCAGCTCGTCAAGTCCCTTTTCATCCAAATCCCACAATTTCAAATTCTACATATTCCCAGAGAACATAATAACAAGGTATGCCCTGTCAAAGCTAGCCACATCTTCAACACGATACCAGTCAAGGAGACGCCGGATAGAAGAAATAGCCTTCCCCAGCATTCATGGCCCATGGGAAGTGACTGAAATCAATAAAGCAGAAGAGTCATGGACAGCCCCGCTAATCGCCTACTTGAAAGACCAGCAGCTACCTGAGGATCACAAGGAAGCTCGCCGCCTAAGAGTGAGAGCGGCATCATTCACCTTGATAGGCGGGGAATTGCACAAACGGTCCTACGCAGGACCTTACCTGAAGTGCCTATCAGACGAAGACGCCGAATATACGCTCCGCGAGGTTCACGAAGGAATATGCGGCGAGCACCTTGGAGGAAAAGCCTTAGCGAAAAATCCTACGACAAGGATTTTATTAGCCAACTATGAAGAAGGAGGCAACAGAGTTCGTCCAAAAATATAGAAGCTGTCAAGTGCATGCCAGCATTCCCCGGCAACCGCCGGTATCCCTCACATCACTACAAGGAGCTTGGCCATTTGCGCAATGGGGAATAGATCTCCTCGGGCCTTTGCCGCTAGCCTCTGGTCAGAGAAAGTTCATTATTATGGAAATCGATTACTTCACCAAATGGGTCGAGGCCGAACCACTAGCCAAGATAACCGAAGGAAATGCCAAACAGTTTGTCTGGAAGAACATCGTGTGTCGCTTTGGCATACCAACGATCATCATCACCGACAACGGCACCCAATTCACCGGAAAGTCCTTTACCAAGATGTGCGAGGAATTAAAGATAGAATTGCGGCACACGGCAGTATCGCACCCACAAGCTAATGGGCAAATTGAAGTGACTAACCGTACTATCCTGAAGGGGCTGAAAACACGACTAGAATGTGCTGGGGGGCAGTGGGTCGACGTTCTCCCTAACGTGCTATGGGCATATCGTACAACAGAAAGGACGCCTATAGGAGAAACATCGTACAATCTCTGCTATGGAACGGAGGCCATTATCCCGGTCGACATCGGCGTCCCTAGTTCCCGGGCATCCAACTTTGATCTCCAGTCAAACGACGGAGCACTCCGTGACAACCTTGACTTGGTCTTCGAAGTACGCGAAGAAGCCGCTCTCCGCACCGTCGCCTACCAACAACGCACGGCCCGCTACTACAATCGTCGGGTGAAGCCCCGCACAATCAACGTGGGAGACCTAGTCCTTCGCACCTTGGAAGCCGCTGGAAAGGGAGCTCAAGGCGACAAGCTATCTCCAACATGGGAAGGCCCGTTCGTTGTCACCACTATGGTAAAACCAGGCACGTACAAGTTACGGAACGCCGAAGGAAAAACTCTTCCTCGCATATGGAACGCGCAGAATCTGCGCCGCTTTTATCAGTGATACGTTATGATTTTCTTTATGTAGTAATTTTACCATTCAAAACTATGTGATTCATATAAGTCGCGAGTCTAATCTCGTGCAAACTATTATTTATTCAAAGTATCACATTTTGCTTTCTGCAAACATTGTGTATTCAGTTAAGATTCAGGGTCTCCCTAACTTACGCAACCTGGGGAGGGCCTACTCCCTTCTTTCCAACGAAGCCGTGGACCAGATCCACGCAGCCAAGCCGCGAGCCAGCCTCGCGCACAAAGCTGTGGACCAGCTCCACGCAGCCAAGCCCTGAGCCAACCTCGTGCACAAAGCCGTGGACCAGCTCCACGCAGCCAAGCCGCGAGCCAGCCTCGCGCACAAAGCCGTGGACCAGCTCCACGCAGCCAAGCCGCGAGCCAGCCTCGCACACAAAGCCGTGGACCAGCTCTACGCAGCCAAGCCGCGAGCCAGCCTTGCGCACAAAGCCGTGAACCAGCTCCACGCAGCCAAGCTGCGAGCCAGCCTCACGTACAAAGACGTAGGCCAACTCCACGCAACCAAGCTGCGAGCCAGCCTCACGCACAAAGCCGTAGACCAGCTCCACGCAACTAAGTCACGAGCCTGACCCATATACCCTCATAAGGGTCGACTTCCTCTCTATTTTTACAGCTTGGCCATAAAATCGAAGACGATTCTAACAAACTCTCAAGGATTTGAGGAGAGCGCCACCGACGCCCTTCTACGCTGCCACTTTGTGGCAAAACACATCTGTGCAAAACATATGGCAATGACGTAAAACTAAAGATATCATAAGAGACAACAAATCTGAGCCCTAAGGGCGACGATCTCAAAAGCTACAACAAAAGCAAAAAACAACAAATATACGACAAGACATACGACAATAAATAAACACTACAACTACTCTCCATCAGCATCTGAGTCAGAGCGCTAGTCCCCAGAAACGTCCGCAAAGCTGAAACCGGAGGTGTCACACCCAAGGCGCTTTCCTACAAAGCGAAAGGCCTTCGAGATCCCACGACAGAGCGCTAGCTCTGATGCATGGTCGTCAGAAGACAGCATATCCACCTGCGCCTTCGCCGCCCGAAGCTGAATCTCAAGGCCTAAAACCTCCTCTCGTGTCGCTTGCAGCTGGGTCCCCAAGCCAAATGTCTCCTCCTTCGCATGCTTCAGCATCTGAGTGGTCCTCTCCACCAAAGCCTTCTCCACGTCCAAGGCTGCACACGTATCTTCTAGCTCGGACTTCAGCTCTGAGCCAACTCGACGGTGCCGTGCAAAATCCCGGTCATGTTCCTCCTTCAGGGAGGAAAGTGAGCCCATCGACAACCGAAGCTTCTCCTGCAAAGTGAGATATCCGTCCTTCAGTCTCACGTAATGATCGTTCCAGGTCACTGCAATCTGCGCCCGAGTCTCAATCTGCAAGAGAAGGACACACAATCAGCCACTTTCAAACAAAAAAAGGAAGGAAAAGAGATAGCCACCCCCTTACCGCATCACTCATCGCCCTCAAGGAAGAAGACATCCGTGGAGCCGCTGTACTGGCATGCGCTTGAGGAACCGGGGAAGCAGGTAATTGCACCTCTGGAACTGAATCGTCAGAAGCTACCACCACAACATCAAGGTCATCAGCAGGGGCCATCACCTCTTTCCTCTTTCGGCCCCCTCCCTGAGAAGTCGTCGCCACCTGAACCGCGCCCACCGAGATACCACATCCCAACAGTCGCTTTTCCTCCACATAAACATATATGTTGAAGAGACGATTGGCCAGCTCACGAGGCTCAGAAAATCCCAGCACTGGGGAAAATTCCCGCTCCCTCCCTTTCACACGACGGCAACGGTCGGGAAGCGCATTCCACACCTCAGGAAGACCCCAGGAGTTCTTCACATATCCAAACAAAGTATTACCGTGGCGACGATCTTTACGAGCCTCAAACTCCAGCTAGGCCTTGTTGTTGCGCACCTCAACCCTCTCACCACCATCGAAGCGCACATCACACCAATCCCAAAACTGGTCTAAAGAGAGCGAACTCCCATGCTCACGGAAGAAAGCAACCAAGTCCATGATTCGGGCAACCCCAGTTGGAGCAAACTGGGAAACAGGCACTCCACAGAACTTCAAAATCTCTATCACCTCATCGCAGGGCGGAAATCGGAAGCCGGATCTAAGGGATACTTCACAAATCGTCAGCCACCCACGGGGAGGATTCTGAACCCGCTCCTCAGACCGCGAGATCCTCACTTCTAAGTCAACAGGAAGCCCATACTTCGCCCTCCAAATTTCCACACCATCTTCAGTCAAGGAAGAGCGCAAACGCATCGGATCAGAGGAGCGCTTTGTTACCTGCACATGATGAAGAATAAAAAATCAGCTCGCAGTTGCAAGACCGCACAGTACAAACCGCACAACCCTCGCATGAGCGCGTGCGCGCATGAGCTACACGCATGTGGCTCTGCCTGCGTGAGCGGCCTGCCTGCGAGCGCGGCCTGCGAGCGCGGCCTGCGCGCGCGGCCTGCCTACGCACGCTGCCTGCCTGCACGCGCGGCCAGCGTGCGCGCGGCCTGCCTGCGCGCGCGACCTACACGCACGCGGCCTGCCTGCGCGCGCACGGTCTGCGCGCGCGCGGCCTGCCTGCGCGCGTGCGGCCTGCGCGCGCGTATGGCCTGTGCTCGCGGCCAGCCCCCGCACTGCCAGCGCGCGCGGCTAGCGCCCGCCCCCGCGGCCCTTCCTCGCGCGCGCCGTTTTGACGCTCGTGTACCGCTCCAGCCTCCGTCCACATGTATCCGGCGCCCGTTCGCCAAGCCTCTGCACGACATAATACCTTAGAACCACGATCCATCGCCGCCGTCTCGGATTTCTCGTCGGCACCCACCATGACAACAAGGAATTGCAGAAATCTCTCCTCACGCTTGCTTCGCTCCCGGCCAGTAGAGATTTGGGGGCATTTGATGGGTTCCACCTTCATTTATAGAAAGCAAGAAGCCCCCCATGATCTCCACTCAAGGGAAGTCATGGGTTGCCCCCCATGATCTCTCATGGAGATGATGGGGGCGGGCCCAACTCCCTCCCCTCGTGGGGAGAACTGCCATCGGCAAGAGGCCAAGCCACCGCCGGCGGCCGACGCTCCCTCGGCCGTCCCGGCCACGGCTGCCGCGGCTGTGGCCGGCCGCAGCCATGGCCTCCTCGGCCATGACCGCCGCGGCCATGGCTGCCCCGGCCATGGCCGCCCCGGCCGCCCCGGCCATGGCCGCCCCGGCCATGGCCGCCCCGGCCATGGCCGCCCCGGCCATGGCTGCCCCGGCCGTGGCCGGCCACCCTTGCCGCGCCCAGCCGGCGGCAGGTGTCCGCCAGGGGGCGCACGGCCGGCCCCCGTCGCCGACCGCCCGGCCGCCGCCGCCATCATGGAGAGCCTCCCCGCCGTCCGATCAAGGGGGAGGCCCTCCCGGCCGTCCGATCAAAGGGGTAACCACCAACTACCCCACCACTTTAGTGGTGGGGCCCGCCATGATCCGCTCCTGGAGGCTATAAAAAGACCCCTAAGGGACTCTTATTCCTCACCTTTTTCTCTTCTCCGCTTCTTCCTCTTCTTCTTCAGGTGAGATCTCTCCTGCCTCCTCCACCGAGTCGGCCACCGCTCGCCGTGAACCTCCAACAGCCACCAACGGCCACCTGTGACAACTAGCTGCTGCCAACGGCTATAAGCACCTCACCAACGCACCTTTAACCAAAGGACATCCAGGACCACGAGGAAGCCAAAGGAAGAAGCGATCCGAAGTCAGCAAGCGCGCGCCGCCCCGAGCGCGCACGCCAGAAGCATCCCGCACGTTTCTCCGCCTAAGTCACTTCCGCAGAGCAGCCTGTTGCCTGCTGGAGGCTTCGGTCCTTATCTCTCCCCTCAAGTTGTAACGGGAGCGGCTTGTCGCCCCGATTCACCAAGCAAATTGTAACCCCCGGAAGCTAGTAGAATTTGACCGGCACAGACCCGGTCACCTGGTTTTTTACCCATTTAAGGGGTTTTTCCACGTCATCAAGACTTGTGTTCACTGTTTCATCTTCATCAACTGTGTGCGCGCTCGACCGCTCCGTGAGCTGAGACGGTCCAGGATTATCCGGTCCGATCGGGGCTTCGAGTTAGTCCGCAACAATTGAATATACTTGATTCATAACAAACTATCGTCTCTGATACCATTTATCAAAGAGCATCAACCAAAGCGAGACAAAGTTGGGGGAAGTACATCGATGGTCAGCGCATATTCAACTCAAAGGCTTAAGTTTCTGTTTAGCGCATCATTTTTGCTTCGATGAGTTTGAATAAGACAATCATCGTCATAAAATGCCTGTTTGACATGACAACGATTATGATCTGTCACCAAAAAAAAGAAAACTAGTTTTGAACATAACAAAGAATGAAATCCACAATACTTGTGATGGGTACCTTGAAATAAATAAGAAGAGTTGGGTCGTGAATAGCTACAATTCCTTCGTAATAGGGGGTGCCAATAGCTCCACCTCCGTCATTATCATGGATAGTGCCATTAGTGAGAAAATGCCTCAAGCAACTCACTACCAAGGCACCATTCCGCCCACCAATGCCACGACCTAGGCTGCACACGAGCACTAACCGCGCTCACCACACGACGGCCCGACAGCCCCACACGGCCACCCCAGCCGCAAAACCCTCCCGCGAAGCTGCTCACCCGGTGCCGCATACCGCCTCGGCAGAACGGCCACCACAACACGCTTGATCGGTCATGCGGCCCCACGCCGGCCGCACGGCCTCTAACGTTGCTTATAGGCTTTTATTTCTTCTATAAAATCAGAGAGCGAGTCTTGTCCAAGCCTGCTTATAAGCTTTTATAAATATAAAAAATATAAATAAGATTATTGTTGTGGGTCACCTGGTTTTCCTTCGGTTCAGAGGATCGGGCCACCTTAGCTCGGAGTCGGACTGGGCGCACAAACAGTCAATGAAATTCAACAGCAATGACAAGAGACTTTTTTTACCGTGGAAAACCCGGAAAGGGTGAAAAATCATGTGGCCGGACGGATCAGTGTCGGGCCAAAATCCACTATGTAGCTTTGAGTTCACAAGTATTGAGAGTCTCCTTGAAGGGTGAAAAACAACCTATCCATTACAAGCTTTGAATACAGAAATAACGTTCTCGTGGAGAAAAATGCTAAGTCTTGAAGCATTGGAGGAGGGTCTTCAGACGAGTGTCCGCGGAAGCGCATTCCAGTGCTCACTAAAAGCATTCCAGTGTCCGCGGAAGCTCACAAAAGCGTCCATGTGAGCGACGAGCGTTGTGAACGTTAGAGAGGGAGCGGAGCGAGTTCCAAGCGAAAAAACGATCCAAGTCTCACGTTCTCACTAAAAAATCTTAGAGCTCTCGATCTCTAGTCTATGAAGTTGTTTGTTTTCAAATGAAGACTTGTGAGTCTTTTTATAGTTTTCAAGAGTGACATGCTGGTAATTACGTTAGGCTGAGTTTTGAGCTGGCGAATGACGTCGCTTCATTTTAATCACTTGGATCACTATTTTTCACAAAGTGACAGACATGCCCCTGGACGATTCGAGCGGCCCGGGCATGTTGCCTGGTGACGACGGTGATCGGATATGAGGCGGTGGCGGCCGTTGGCGTGCATGCACGTGTGATGGCCGCATGCGCGTAAGGGTGTGCGCGAAGCGCGCCCGCGCAAGGGCATGCACACCTTGCTCGCGTATGAGCGCGCGCTGCGCGCTTGCGTCCATTTTTGGTTCAGTCCCTTCTTTTTGGGGTTATCTTGATCTCCCCGAGAGTGTACGGCTTGTGTTCGTGGCTCCCTCGATCGGGTCGCATTCCTTCAGTATTTCAGTCGAAATCTTACTGGTTTGACTCGGAAGCATCTAGGGAAAACCCAATCAATTATCTAAACTATATTAAAAGGGAAAAAATGGTTTTGGTTTAACATTAAGACTGCATTTGGTTCGACGTTTTCGGGCGTTGTTTGGAGCAAACGCCGTCAGACAACCGGTAATCAAATGATCTGTTGTCCCCGTTTGCTCCGTTTGCGCCCGCAGGAAGAAGGAACCATCGGAAAAAGCCGCTGTTTCGAGCAACGCCTCTCCCCCACCGGTTCCAAAACCCGGTTTCAATCCGGTGGGTGCTCCTGCCACGGTTGAACCAAATAAAGCCCAAGACTTTCCAAATTACCTTTACAAAAAAAAAATTATTACAACATAAATGGAGAGAGAGAGAGAGAGGGGAGAGAGAGGATCGGTTTATTTAGGTGATTGTTATTAGCACTGCACTTTTGGATATTCGCACTTTATTTATTCTTAATTTTCCGTGCCTTTTGAAAATACTTCTTGTACATGCATTTTTAGGAAAAGTGTTCAACACAAAAATTGTAGATCTTGACGAGATCTACAACTTTCGTGTTGAACACTTTTCCTAAAAATGCATGTACAAGGAGTATTTTCAAAAGGCGCGAAATCTGAGCGTATTTTTAGAAATACGCTTTATACATGCATTTTTAGGAAAAGTGTTCAACACGAAAGTTGTAGATCTCGTCGAGATCTACAACTTTCGTGTTGAACACTTTTCCTAAAAATACATGTACATGGAGTATTTTCAAAAGGCGCGGAAAATTAAGAGTAAATAAAGTGCGAATATCCAAAAGTGCAGTGCTAATAACAGTCACCTTTATTTATTATATTTTATTTATATATTGGCGTGCCACGGTTGGTGAGAGAGAGAGAGAGTGGAGACTAGAGAGAGAGGAAAGAGGGTTGGAGGCAACGTTTATGAAAACCGGACCGGAGATCGAACCGGCGGAGGGAAAGGTTCAAGGTTGAACCGGTCCAACCGGCTTAACCGGGGTCGAGCCGTTATTTTTAAATAAATAAATAATATATATAATTATATATAACAATAGTAAAAATAATAGCATATATATTTGTTATTTCTCGTCATTATATTTTTGTACAAATAAAAATAATATATCACAACTTAGGTATGTTTTTTAAATACAATTTGAAGGATATATAATTACAAATAATTAATAAAATATAATTTTGTTAAGATAATTCAATATAAATAAATGAAATACGAACAAAAACTAAATATTATTTCATAAACATACAAATTAAAAAATAATTAAAATTAAAATTAAATATAATACTTAATGGACAATGTATATAAGATAATAAAAATGACTTATGGTATTAATGTATTATATTAATAAAGATGGACATTAACTTCAGGTTCGAATCCTGGCAGCAGCATTTTAACGCCAACTTTTAAATCCCACCTCCTTATTGGACCTGCCCGGTTACGACGAACTGGTCACGGTTTCCGGATTTCCGGTCGACCCGCCCGATTCCCCGATTTTTGGGCGGTCCGTGGATAGGACGGTTTTGGAATCTAGACCGGACCGGGTAGATTACCGGTTGGCGGTCCACCTGTCCATTTCAAAAACTTGGTTGGAGGAGAGAGTGCGAGTGCAGAAAGAGAAAGAGGGCCCACTAAAATTTTATATTATTTTTTTTAAAATAATTTTATAATATAAACCTTTCAATTTATATATAAATCTTTATAAAATTAAAACGTATTCGTAAAACATTGTCAAAAAAATTTTACGGGCAACGGGTGAGGTATGGGTTTGTGAGTGGAAGATGCGTCGTCGGGCCGGGCAATGAGGGGCTAGAGACTAGAGAGTGTGTATCGCTCAAACTTTCAAAATTACAATTATCTCCTCTCAGTGTTTACATTTCATAACATCCATGCACAAAAATATCCCTTGAAAATGTACTGCGACTTTTCTGCATGAATGTTATGAAATGTAAACATTGATGGAAGGTTCTTGTAAATTTGAAAGTTAGGGGGCTGCAAGCTGTAATTATGTAAACTTTGAAGAGAGGTTCCAACAAATAAGCCTATTGTTGCGGGTTGCTTGAGGTTTTTGATAGAACTGACTAAAATAAACCACCTTAACTCGTTGAGCAATCGAGCGCACAAATAGCCAGAAAAAAAGAGAGCTGCCAAACAATTTTTAACGTAGAAAATTTGTGAATAGAGTGAAAACCCATGTGATCGGTTCGATGCCGACCAAACTTCACTAATTGCTAGTGGTTACAAGGCTTTATAGGGAAGGCGAGGGCGACAAGCCGCTGCTCGTTACAACTTGATGAGAGAGAAAGGTACGTTCGGAGGGTGACAAGCCACCGCTCTCGAATTTTTATGTTTGCCTTTGGCCGCGGTGGAGAGCTCGCGTTCTGAGGTCTGGACAAACTTGTTTTGATGTTTAGAGACTGGAGCAGAGAGTGTTGGAGGCTGGTCGGCGAACAATGATTGTTGAGCTTGTAACGAGCGCTGAAAGCGACATGGGCAGAGTGTTGATAACAGAATCTGTGTTGCACTTTGCACGTAGGCGAATGTAGTCTATGACAGTTCTTCAAGGGGGCTCAAAGATTTTTGATGGAGGCAAAAAAGTGCTCTGGCACATAGGGGTAAATGACTGAGAGGAGAAAATGTGAGAATAAAGAGAGTTCTGAGGTTTATTTATAGGCTCCAATGGTGATTACGGTAGTTATTCAGATATCTGCATACCGTAACCGCCTAAACTACTAATTAAAGACAAATTTAGTATGCTTTGACACACGCATTATTTAGTAATTCTACTATGCGCAGACCAATATTATTTCAGATATTTGCACCCACTCATATTTGATGGTTAGGCAGGTGGTTATGCGGGTGCCTACCCGTACATCAGATGGAGGAGATAACGTGGGAACAATCAGATGATGACGAAATCGGTCGGCGAAGAATGGGGGCGATTGAAGGGGAGCCCAACCGACGGAGGACGTCCGTGTGGCAGACCAGCCGGAGACCGACCTTGTGGTCGGTCGCGGGCCTCTACGGCCGCGAGGCACGACGACGGCCGACCTTACGTCCGGTTGCGGGATTTCGCGGCCACGGGGGCGCGGCCGTGAGGCACGACGGCGACCAGCCTTATGCCCGGTCGCGGGCTTCCGCGGCCACAGGGGCGTGATCGTGAGGCAAGGCGGCGGCCGGCCTCGCGGCCGCCCGTGGACCTTTGCAACCTTGGTCGCGAGGGAGCGGTCGTGGGAGGGGCGGTGACGACCGGCCTCACGAACGGTCGTGGGTTTGCCGTCGTGAGGTGCGACGATGGTTGCAGTGGAGGGATAGCGTGCACAGATTTCACTCGGATTGGGCGCTCGTATAGGATGCGAGGCGGTTTCTCCCACAACCCCCCGCTATGTTAGGAGGGGTGATGAAGTTTCAGCTAAGTGCAATCAAAAATTCCTAAAAATTATGGGTGACTTCATCACCTATATATATATATCTCTACTAATATACAAAAACTACTCTTTGGTGAAACATTGTTGATGTCCCTATATTGTCCTTATAGTTGTATTCATAATTACACAATTATACCAAACTTTATATTAATATATTATAAAGACAATATCATTTTAGGTAATTACACAACTTTACAATATTAAAATACAAAAAATAAAAATACTAGATACCCTAAACCTATTGTCTCTAGCTAGAAATGACAAGAGAAAAATTAATGTTTTAACGTTAAAATATAATTTGTTTTACAAAATAAAAATTGTATTCTTGATTTACATTTTTTTACGGTCATTTTGAGTACTCATATGTATATGTTGCGGGTCGGGCGGAGCCCGCCGAGAGCGGGCGGAGCCCGCCGTCGTCGGTCGGGTACTGTTGCGCGAGGCCATAAGGGCGGGTACTGTCCACGACAAATGTTGCCGCCCACGACAAATGTCGACGCTCAAGACAAATGTCGCCGCTCACGACAAATGTCGTCCCCACGACAAATGCCGCACCACTGACGAATGTCGCACCACCGGCGAATGTCGCATCCCGACGAATGTCTCACCCCACCGAATGTCGCACCCCCGCCGAATGCCCCCATGGCCGAAGGCCCGTGCCTGTCACTTGTATATATATATTATTAAATAATTTTAAATACTCATTATTTATTTAATTTAAACAGTTTGAAATAAATCACCGTATGTTATCGGCCGGAGAACAAGATCGCATGAGGCACGATAATCCTATGTACACACACATGAGCCGCTTTTCATGGGCTTCACTCGTGCTGATCATCGACTCTTAGCGGGCTGCGCCCGCATCCGAGTGAGTTGTGCGCACATTCAAGCGGGAGGCGCCCACATATGAGCGGGAGGCGCCCACATATGAGCGGGAGGCGCCCGCATATGAGCAGGATGCATCGCCTATGAGCGGGATGCACTCGCCTATGAGCGGGTTACGCCCGCCTATGTATACTTACTTTTATTCAAAACATATACATATGAGTACCTCAAATGACTGTAAAAAAATACGAATGAATATATATATATATATATATATATATATATATATATATATATTTGTAAAAAATGTTAGTTTATACCTAAGAAATCAATTTCTCTCTCCCTCCTATCCCTAAATGTAGGAATAAGAAGGCTATAAAGATTCCCCCCATCTCTCTCTCGCTCTCTCTTTTCCTTTTCTTTCTCTCTCTTCATTGGATGACTGATATCAAAAATTTGACACATATTAGATGATTAAGATTAATTCTGCAACTCCAAACTACTTCTATAATGTAATTACATGCCCCTGTGCACATGTACATATAAAAACAAAATTTTACAATATGAAGCTAAATTCTTTGACTTAATGCCACCAAAGCAAATGACTATATGAAATTGTCTTGATATAAATTGATAGCAAGGGTATTTTGCCCACATTCAATTATCAATCTATAATGTAACCAAAGCTCAAAAGTCTATATAGTAAGAAAAGCAAAGAGTCACCCTACCTAAATCACTTGATCAACCCCATCAGCAGAGTCTTCATTGCATTCATCACTGCTCACATGACAAAGTTCGTAAGGATCGCATGGATCGTAGAACGCATCTTTGAAAGATTTCAGAGCATCACACCTCGTGCCGACATTCCCCTCGAGCTGAACATTCCAACACCCACGAATGTCGAGAGAACACAGCTCTTTGCAGTTGGTAAGAATGGCATGCAGACCGTAGTCACTAAAACGTCCGAAGGACATCTCGAGCTCCCTGATCCCGAACATGGTGCTGGCCACAGCCAGTGCCTCATATTCGTTGATTTTAGCAGCCACGCCGTTATCCGGGGTCGATTCGTACTGAGGAGGAGACATATTTCTCCGTAGATTTGCGAGAGACATGCAACACTTGCCCAGTATTTCGATCCCTTTGGAAGTGATTCTTCTACAATAGCTGATGTCTAAAGTTGTCAATGCTCTTAGAAAGCTAGAGTATTTTTGAAGAGTCAAATCATTAACATCACTCATTGGAATTTGCAGGACTTTGAGGTGATCTCCACTGCATTTACAGCACAACAAATTAATCCTCATAAGTTGACATATAATTAGAAAAGCAACAACAAGAATATCTATGTAAGAAAGATCAAAACAATGAATATCTCTAGTAAATATATAACAGTGTGAAGTGAAAGAATATGCATATTTAGGCTATATTTGGTTCGGCGGTGGCGGGTGCATCCGGTGGGTCCACAGCAATATTGTTCTTTGAGGAGTTCTTGTGATGGCGCCGACCCGACCCTGCTTGACAATGCGACGCACCTCTACAACCTTCGGCCCAACACGCGGAGGTCCAATCGCGACATGATCCATCACGTTTAATTATCTAGTTTATTATTATTTTTAACAAACATTTAATCGCATTTCAAAGTTGCTATCGCGCGCCCGATCGATCAAAATGTTAGGCGGTCACGGGTCGCCGTTTATTCTCTGCATTTTTATTTTTGGCCTAGGACTTTGGATGGCTAGGATTAGGTGCTTGAATGTGGATGACTAGGATTAATTTGTTGAGGAGTATATATACTCCTCATTTTGGGTGAAACCCTAATGAAAAGATTTTGACAAAGAAAAAAAGTGTTGTTCTTTTCTCCCGTGACAGGAGCCCGCAGCCGACTGACCGCACCCCTCCGTTCGGCGTGATACTGACGGACGCCCGCCCGGTGCGACTCCGGCGGCGAAGCCCTCTCCCTTCCGGCGCGACACCGGTGGCGAAGCCCTCTCCCTTCCGGCGCGACACCGGTGGCGAAGCCCTCTCCCTTCTGGCACGACACCAGCGAGCATCTTCCCCTTCCCCGGCCGAATCCAACCCCGGCGCCTCCGGTCTCCCCATACCGATCCGCAAGGTCGGGCTCCGACTAGGTCCCGGCATAGGCCGCGCCCCGGCGTGATTTCTGCCTAGCCGCTGCGACGTGATCTCTTGGGCCGGTACTCACCGCGTCTTCTTCTCCGGATCTCATCCGGTTGGGTAACACCTTTCTCACCTCCACCTTGTGTGTGCTTTGTCTACCCTTCTTGGGGCTTTGTGGTGTGCGAATGAATTAGTGTGCGATTGGAAAGGCAAACAAATCGGGGCTAGGCAAGGCCCGTCACCGCTCTCCAACCAATTGGTCGGAAGGCTCGCGCTCGGTAGCTCGATCTCGTTGGGGAATTCTCGCTACTCAGTGAAAATCTCTACATCGAAATATTGCGCCCGTTATCTCATCGTTGATGGTTAAGTATTGCATGCGTAGTGGTTTTAATTTATTGTTGGAACTCGTCGTTGCACGCCACGTGTTTGATGAAATGTTGCACTCACCGCATATTTGGTCATAGTGCGCAAGTGTTGTGTTGCATCATCTTGTCTCCTCTACTTCGCTTGGAGGAAGGTTTGACTTCAGTCGTTTGCTGATTAGATCTTTCTCTCGACGATTGTGCTTGGCCGGAGAAGAGCAAAATAATTTCTGGGTTGAATCTGAAGTTTTGGACTCGTCTTCGCACGAATCAGGTGATTTTGTTATAGTTTTGTTTTTTTAGAACCAAAACACGATGTTAAAGGAAAGTGCGCTCGACACCGTCAAGTTGCAGTTATTCGACGCCACTGACATACTCAGTTGAAAAATATATGCCCAAGTAGGAATGAAAGAACGTGGATTTTTCTACACCATTCTTAGCGACTTCGTCACTACCTGTGAGGATGTGGATGGATATCAATGACGCAAAGACGAGAATTTTTGCCGAGATTACCTTATGAATTCCCTGAATTCTCATCTTGCCATGACCTACAGTGCATGTAAGACCACGAAAGAGATTTGGGATCGTTTGAACGCACACTTCCAGTTCCTAGAACTAGAAAATATGCGTCACGAGCTGAAAGACGAACAATCTAAAATGATCCATAATCCTTATGCGAGTCTGATTTTGAGCAAGCTACATACTGAGTGAATCATTTTCAAGTCAAAAATGCACAGACTAAAGAATAAGAAGGAAACTCCACAGAATTATACAAACATGTTGGTCGATATCTCTGATCCTAAGTCCTTTGTGGATATTATTGAGAGTGGTCACCACAGTGCGTCTTCTGAGTGGTGGCTGGACAACGGTACTACCTGTCATGTCACTAATGACAGAGGTCTTCTCTCAGAGGTCAGAGCAGTCCAGGACAAGGTTAAAACTGCAATAGAGGAGAGACCGATGTTACTCATGCTGAGATAGCAGAGCTGGTCCTCTCTTCGTGTAAAACTCTAATTTTAAATGTTAGAGTAGTTCTTAGTTTAACTAAAAATTTAGTTTCTACGAGTTTATTATATAAGACTGAAATTTCTTTCACAATAAAAAATGGTAGAATAAATTTAGCAGTTAATTCACACTATTTTGGATGTGCGTATATGATCAATGTTATGTATAGACTTAACTAAGATAACGAGTGCATTAATCAATTGAGTTCAACTCTGATTGATCCTAAGTTATTTCACAATAGACTTGGACATGTGCACTATGAGAAAATGCGAGATCTAGCTAAAAGTCACAACATCCTGTTAGATCTTTCTATTCGATTTGATAGATGCGAGAATTATGCCCAAACTAAGATTACTAGAAATCTTTTCAAGTCAGTATCTACAAACACACAACTTCTTGAATTGATACATTCCGACCTCTGTGATTTCTGAAGTCATGCCATTAGAGGGGAAAAGAAGTATCTTATTACCTTCATCGATGATTTTTCTAGATCATGTTTACCTATTGAAATTGAAAGATGAAACATTCGAGACCTTCAAGATCTTGATGAAGAGATCTACATGACACAACCTGAAGGTTATGTACATAATGATCTGAAAGAAAAGTATGCAAGCTAGATAAATCAATCTATGAGTTTAAGCAAGCACCTATGATGTGAAACATAAAATTTGACCAAGTGGTAAAAAGCGTTGGATTTCAGTCCAGTCTCTCCAACAAGTGTCTCTATCACCGCTCAATGTAAAATAAAACAGTCATCATATGACTGTATGTAAATGACATGTTGATTCTGGGGTCAGATCTAGCTGTAGTGAGGGATATTAAATCCACTCTTATAAAAGCATTTGACATGAAAGACCTTGGTCCGGTTAATATCCTTCTAGGAATGAAAGTTAGAGCAGACAAGAGCCACGTGACTCTTAGCCAAGCTTATTATATAGAGCACATTCTTTCTACCTTGGGTTATAAAGACTGTAGGTCTGTAGAGACAATGTTTGATCCAAATGTCAAGTTGCGTCCGAATATAGGGACCAACGTTGACCAAGTACTCGAAGATCATTGATAACCTCATGTACGTCACAAGTTGTGCAAGATCAGACATTGCCTTCTCTGTTGGCATGCTGAGTCGCTTTGCCTGTAGCCCAAATAAAGAGCATTTGGATGCCTTAGACAGGCTGATGAGATACTAAAAATCATGCTCAGTGCTACATTGATTACCCTCCTAATGTAAATAGATACTCTGATGCCTCGTGATGTTTAGAAGTTGATAATAATAAGTCTACCAGTGGATTTACATTTACTATGGGTGAAGCTGTTGTTGCTTGAAAATATAAAATACAGACTTGTATAGCTTTGTCGTTAATGAAAGCCGAGTTGTTTGTCTTAGCTTCTGCTAGTTAAGAGGCAGACTGGATCAGGACTTTGATAATTGTCATTCTCTTGTCTAGGCTATACGTCAATTCTTTAAGCCTGTACTGTGATAATCAAGGAACAGTCCAAGTCATTAAAATGTTTTCTTTAATACTAAAAGAAGGCATATACAACTACGACAGACTCTACTGAATTATTTGAAAGAACGATGCGTTATCATCTTGATCGATGTGCGATCAAAAGATAATCTGACTGATCCATTGATGAAAGGAATGCCCAAAGACCGATTAATCAAAAAAGTGGGGGAAATGTGACTCAAGGCGACTTAGCTCAGCCTTAGTTCAAGGATAAGCGATTCAGTTCAGTTTTAGTCAAAATATTTTGATTTTTTCCACTTTCCTTTGTCAAAGCAAGCGTGTTGTGCTCCACTGATGTTCATGGTTACTGAGTACGAATCTTGTGAGTTGTTTTATTCTGTATCTGATGTTAACAACTTTATCATGATTCGTCTTCCTTACCTAGGAGGAGAGTGTTATTCCACATTTGATAATACGATCTAACTCGGTTTGGCTTTTCTTCTGTTAATTGGTTCCATTCCACACTTGATGAGTTCTAGTTAATTTTAGAAGAACAGTAACCGTGACATTCTACATAGGAACACAAATACAGATGCTGTGTCCAGAAGTCCATAAGATCGTTTTTTTTAAAACAGATAATGAATTTTGAGATAGAACATACAATACTCTGTGGATGTGTCTTCTTAGCTAATTAAAGTACCATGTTCTTACAATAGAACTAGATACATGTACATTTTTATAAGTTTGAATTCATTCTAAATGAAATTTTCTGTTGAAAATAACAAGAGATGCTGATGATAAAAGAACACTTGTTGTTTGGGATTCTTATGAGAATATCCTACTGTACCCCCATTATTTTTCAAAATGATTAGTGTATTTGGATTCCTCTCGTCGAGACAATGAATTTTGACTACTTATACGTCAAAAACGGTTGTCAGATGAGGGAGAAACAACTCCGATAAGATTGAAATGTTTAAATTTTTGTTGAAGGAAGTTGATGTCTGGCCTCCCATGTTATAATTTTTAGAACCCAGTGACGCATTCAAAAAAAAAATTTTGTGCACCCCCATTATTAATTTTCTGGATACGCCACTGTATAAGCATGTGTTAACATGATGTTTTCAAAGTAGGAATCTCAAAGAAAGGTTGAATTCTCTATCAGGTCAACGATCCTAGCTGCAAAAGTCAACCAGTAGCAGTATGACACGTGTAAATGGCTGGGTAGTTGGAATCCTACATTACAAATTGGAGGGTTGTAAGCTGCATTCAGGATTGCACTTAGGGGAAGCTGGATCTGCAGGCTTGCGCTTAGGGGAAGCTCGATATAGAGGTTTGTGCTTCGCGGAAGATCGGCCTGAAGCTTGCCCTCCTCGAGGGCCTTGTTCTTAATCAGGATGTCGCTGGAGGCTGCGAGGAAGAGCTTTTGGCGACGGCAAGGTGAACAGCAGTACGAGCGGAGGAAAACCTAGATCGGTAAGAAATGACGCGCCAGTTTGCCCTTTTCACGAGGGTTTAATTATGTGTTACTTGTAGCGGCACTTTGAATTAAAAGCGTTGCCAAATCATGTTTTCTGGCGGCGCTTTTCATTTACAAACGCCGCTAATATGATTATTGAACATCAACCACGTTTTTTAGGAACAAACGCCGCGAAATGCCAAAACCTATATTCACATTTTAAAAAGTGTCGCAAAAATATGCCACTACAGGTTTAATTTGTTGTAGTGGATTTTCTCTTAGTCCCATAGAATAGTTAGCTCAACTATTAGAGGTTAGTGTTAATTTCCTAAAATGGATTCATAGGCTTCGTTTGGTTTGGCGTTTCGCCGCCTTCGTTTGGAACAAACGCCGCTGGACGGCGGGTAAATAAACGGCCGCCGCCGGCATTTGCTCCATTTGCACCCACAGTAAGGGGAAACGGGCCCAATCCGCTCCGTTTCGACCCCCACCTCCGCGGTTCCAAAATGACGTTTTGATCCACCGAATGAATCATATAGCCATAGAAAAATGAACCGTTATGATGGTCATCTAAGACCCATCATTTGTTACAACCATCCAGCAGCTCTGATATTGACACATGTAAGATGATCCAACGGACCGGATTCCAGCAAACCATCCAATGAAAAATAAAATGACACCTAAAAAGCGCCATGAAGACGAGCTCTGAGAAGACGGAAGGGGTCTACTCCACGTGTCATTCATCAGGAAATATTAGGAGCAGGCATAATAATTTTTTTTCTTTGTAATTGTTCAACTATCTAATTAGAATGCTATAAAAGAACATTATTAATATATAAAATTGTATCTTTTCTTTGAATTGTGTCTATCTTGCCCTACCTTTGATAGAAGCAAAAATAGCAAAAAAGGAACATGGAAGATAAATGGACTTGACAACAAACATTCCTAATAATCATTCTTAACAACAAAAGGATTACAGGCACGGCTATTTAAAGGAAGCTAATACAATTAAGTTTTGTAGGTAACGGGTGGCTGAAGGGGAGAAGGCAATAAAGACAGAAAGCATAAAAAGGAAGAGAGGTTTTTTTTGGCACTTTGCACCCCATGACCGATTTTTGAGGGGTATTTAGGCCTGCCTCCTCTCCAAAAAACCATTTTGGCGCTTTGCACCCCGGACTTCTTCTTTTTTTTAGCTATTTGCACACCGTAATTGATCATTAATTTTTCCAACGAGTTTATTATTAAGAAAAAGCGGCATGATGATTGACTATCATTTTCCATATAAAATTTTCTACTCATTTTTAACATATTCAACTTGGACCTTACGACATTTCCCTTTTTGTATCTTGGATGATGATTGACTATCATGCTCCTTTAAATGTATTCTCGCATTCGTACTCAAAGGTTGATTTGATTCGACTCTTTCACCAATCAATTCGATTTCTTCATCTATATTATCATCAAAATTCTAATCTTCTACCTCAAATTCACTATCATTCAAATAATCATCAGAAAATTATGAATTTTGATCATCAAATTCTTCGTCCATGCTCTGCGAGTCATCACTACTACCAAGAAGACCCCCCATCCCTTCAGAATAAATTTCGTCAACCAACATATTTCCCCACTCCACATCTTCCGTTATCCAAAGAGCACCCACCGGCATCACCGCGGCCGCCACCGTTATCGTTGCCGCCATCGCCGCGGCAACCGCCGCCATCACTTTCATCACCGCCGTCATCGCCGCCATCACCACCACCATCACCGCCATCGTCACCACCATCGTCGTCATCACCGCCGTCATCGACGTCATCGTTGCCGCCATCGCCGCGGCAACCACCGCCATCACTGTTGGATCCGCTTTTCTTTTCATCAAAATTTGCAAATCTGTAATCATCCACCTTACTTTTGTCTTAGACAGTCTCTAATCTAGTGATCGGTTTGCACATAGTTTGTATCTAAAAAATTGGTTTGCACTTAAAAATTATTGGTTTGCACGTAGCCAAAAGTGGTTTGCACTTAAAATTACTCTTTTAATAACGTCAAAGTACATAAATACCCCCCATGGGGTGCAAAGTGCAAGAATTTATGAATTCGGGGGTGCAATCTGCCAATTTTAAACTTTGAGGGTGTAAAGTGCCAAAACCCGATAATTGGGGGGTGCAAAGTGCCAAAAAGCCGGAAGGAGAGAACGGCGGTAATTAAAACAGAGCACATTAGGAGGAAAGCAGACATTTAGACGAGTGTAATTTGCTTCCCAACATTGTCCCTCAAATTGTACGCGTCTCTAACAGTTAGGGCATCACGGAGAGCTTCGAAGCGCCGTCGTCCCAGAGGTTTAGTGAAGATATCGGCGAGCTGAGTTTCAGTAGGGCAGTGACGAACCTCAATTTCTTTCCTTTTGACCATCTCCCGCACAAAATGATATTTTAGGGCAATGTGTTTGCTGCGGTTGTGGAAGACATGCTTTTTAGATAGGGCGATAACAGATTGATTGTCGCACTAGATAAGGATTGTCTCGTCTTTCTCTTCTAGTTCTTTTCTGATACGCCAGACAGCCTCGCAGGAAGCCGCATAAAGAGTAATGTATTTGGCTTCAGTCGAGGAGAGAGCGACCGTTCGTTGTTTTCTGGAGGACCAAGAGATGAATTTTTGTCCAGAGCGGAAGATGTATCCACCAGTGCTTCTTTTATCATCGACGGAGCCACCCCAGTCGAAGTCACTGAAGCTGGTGATGAGAATGCCGTCTTCTTTCTGGTATAAAAGTCTAAAACTCTTTGTTCCTTGAATGTAGTGGAGGATCCTCTTGGCAGCAAGAAAATGGCTCTGTTTAGTTCTGCTAAAAAATCGAGCGATAATGCCTACGACGGGTTTCAATGTCTGGCCTTGTGTTGGTAAGATAGAGTCGAGAACCCACAAGACTTCAGTATTCTTCGGGGTCAACATCCTCTTCTTCTTCTTCCTTTTTGCTTAATTTTCTCCAACAATCATAGGTGTTAAAGAGGGATTGCAATTGTCCATTTTATATATTTTTAGGAGATCACTAGTATAACATTCCTGGGAGATGAAGATTTACCTAGGGCTGTGTTTGATTTGAAGTCCTAAGAAAAATTTGAGGTGGCCAAGATCAATCATCTCGTAGCGCTCCTTCATGTTGGTTTTGAAAGCTTGAATCATTTGTGAATTGCTGCCAGTAATAATGAGATCGTCGACCTATATGCAAATGATCACAATTTATTTGTCAAGTTTTTTGATGTAAAAGGAAGCTTCGTTGGGATTTCGGATGAACCCCTCAGAAGGGCAGAGATAGGAGTCAATGTTGGCATTCCAGGCTCTCGGGGCCTGTTTTAATCCATAAAGGCCTTATGAAGCTTGTAGACTTTATCTTTGTACTTTGTTTCATACCCTTTTGGCTGATGGACAAAGACTTCTTCATCAATCTGTCCATTGAGAAACGTGGATTTAACATCCAGCTGAAAAACAGGGAATTGGTGTCGAGCAGCGCAGGCAAGAACAAAACGGATAGTATCCATTCTAGCTACAGGAGTGTAGGTTTCCTCTTAGTCGCGTCCAGAAACCTGTGAGTAGCCTTTGGCCACAATGGGAACATTAAATATGACTGGGTGGCTATCTTCACCAATTTTGGTCTTGTAGACCCACTTGAGACCAATGACGTCGTGCCCGGGAGGTTTGGTGACAAGGGAATATGTTTGACTCTTCTCAATTATATTAATCTCATCATTCATGTCCTATCTCCAAACTTCTTAAGATGTTGCGGCTGTGAAGCTTGCTGGTGTACCTGAAACAAAAGTGATATTGCAATTTTCGTAGAGTTCCATGAGTGTTTTTGTTTTCTTAATTGACAATGAAGATGCTGGGTTGGAATTAGAGTCGGAAAAATCAAGATGTTCACTGTTATCAGGCAAACTATGGGGAATGTCATGGGCAGAGGAGCGCCGCAGATGATGATGGTTCGATGATGGGGATGGAAGGGAAGGCCCTGATAGGATTCATGTCAAGAATAATTGGCTCCATAGGTGAGGAGAAAGGCCCACTCTGACTGCCAATTCTAAGTGTCAGGTTTGTTGGACTTTGACTTTGTTGATCGGGTCAACAAGTTTTATTTATATTGTATTATGATAATAGGCGGAAGAGAGAGAAGGTGACATTTATTGTGTTGCCACGTGTCATATTTTCATTCGTCATATTTGTCTATATAAATGCATGTGTAGTTCATTTGTTTTGGTTGATGAGATAGTGAAATTCTCTTCCCCATTTCCGGTTTCCGTTTTGAGAGAGGAGCGCCGCAACGCTAGAGCGTTTAGTGTTGTGCTGCCCGCTGGAGAACTCGCCGAGCGAGTAGGCCGTTCTCGCCGCGCGAGAAGGGGCTCGTTGGCGTGGTGGTCTCGCAGGTGGTGTGTTGGGCAGGTAGTGTTTATCGCCCGGGGCGGGTGTTGTTGTCGCTCGGGTTGAGTGCTCGCTGGTGGAGGTCTAGCCGCGAGTGGGGTGCAGTCTCGCCGGTGGTGCTCTCGCCGAGTGTACTCGGTCTCGCCAACTGAGAGGGGTTGATCACGCCTGTTGTTCTCGCCGGGAAGGTACTCGCCCGAGTAGATCTTGCCGTGAAGAGGGGGATCTCGCCGGGGGGCTAACCGCGCAACTTGGCGGTCACGCCAAGTGCGTCTCGCCGGTCTCGCCGATTACCTTTGTAGTGTGTTTGTTTTGAAGTGGAGTTGAGTTAGGAGTTGTGGTGTGCGTGGGAGCCCAATCACGTTTCCAACAAGTGGTATCAGAGGGAGGTTGGACCCCCTGGGAGTTGCTTAGATGTGTTAGAGGCGAGAGGAGATGGAGATGGGAAGTGCCATGCCGGGGCAAGTCCCCAAGTTGACAAAAACCAACACTGGAGTATCCAGATGAGAGTGTTACTCGCCTCTAAGGAGTTGTGGGAGATTGTAGAGGAAGGCTATAAGGAGCTTACTGCAGAAGCAGAGGCGGAGTTGACTAACGCACAGAGGACGGCGTTGAGGGAATCAAAGAAAAGGGATAAGAAAACATTGTTCTTACTATACCAGGGTGTAGATGAGGCGACCTTCGAGAAGATCTCTGATGCGACTAGTTCGAATGAGGCATGAGAGGTGTTGCAACGCTCCATGCAAGGAGTTGACAAGACTAAGAATGTGAAGCTGCAATCCCTTCGAGCTCAGTATGAAGTGATGAAGATGCAGAGTTCGGAGAAGATTGGTGATTTTGTGACCCGTCTGCGAACGCTCACAAATGAGATGAAGCGGAATGGAGAGACGATAGATGACGTAAGCTTTATGGAGAAGCCTTTGCGCTCTATGTCAAAGAAGTTCCGGCATGTGGTGGTGGCGATTGAGGAGTCAAAAGATCTCACCCTGATGTCCGTAGATGAGCTTGTTGGCTCCCTACAAGCTCATGAGTACCGTATGCTGCAAGATGATGAAGAGTCGAGTGGCTTGGGTAAAGCACTCCAGACTCAGTTGAACTTTGGAGAGAGCTCAGGAAGAGGAGGAGGTCAGAGTGGTCGTGGCTACCAAGGAAGAGATAGAGGGAGAAGAGGAGGAAGAGATCAAGGAAGAGATTCCTACCACCAGAGAGAGGTGAAGAAAACTCATGGTAGGAGGCAAGAAGTAAGAGGAAGAGGTATAGGTAGGCGTGCACATAAAAACAGGTCCCAACCGGTCCGGTCGGGACCAGACAGGGACCGATCCCAGTTAGGACCGGTCCGGTCCAGTGGTCCCTGGCAGTCCCCACTTTAAGGGTAAAAACCAGTCCCGGACCGGGACCGGGACCGGTAAAAGACCGGTCTTTTACCGGTCCCGGTTCGGGACCGGTTTCGGGACCGGTCGGGACCGGAAAAGAGCCATGTGGCAGGCTCATTAAAAGAGCTGTTAACGGCTCTTTTATAATTTAAATAAAATTTTTTTTTAATTAAAATCTTAAACCCCCCCCTCTCCCTCATTTCCCTCTCTTACTCTCTCTCTCACACTATCTCTCTCACTCTCTTTCTCACTCATATTCAAGTTAAATGACTTCCTTCTCCTCCATGCCGACGTCCTCCTCAGCGTCCGTCGATCATGAGATCGTTGAGCACCGGCATAAAGCGGCGGTATGAGATAACTTCGATAAAGTGCGGATCGGCGGTGAAATAAAGGCGAAGTGCAAACTTTGCGCGAAGCTTATGGCCGCTAACAGTAGCAACACAACGCTCGCCCGACACCACAAATCGTGTCTTTCCAAACAAGCCCCGTCGGAGGCCAACCAAGCTCAAATTTCGACGACCGGACACATTTGGACGTATGACCAAGCTCGGCAACGGGAGCGACAAATGGAGAATGTCATCAAAAGCGGACTTTCGTTCAACCACTACGACAATGACAAAATGACGTCTTACATACACGAAGCACTCCAACCAAAATATCAACAGGTAAGTCGTACTACAACTCGACGTGATGCTTTAAAAGCTTACCTGCAAGCAAAATTATATTTACAAAATTATTTTGAAACATTCGACGGTCGAGTTAGTTTAACGAGCGACGTTTGGACTAGCGGTTTAGTTGACGGACTTTCTTATATTTGCATAACTTGTCACTGGGTCGATCCCGATAGTTGGGAATTAAATAAACGTATAATTTGTTTTGAAGGTTTTGAATATCCGCACATCGGTAAAGCTATTTATCAGGTGATTATTAAGTGTATTAGAAATTTTAAAATAAAAGATAAAATTTTAAGTATTTCGTTTGATAACGCCTCGAATAATAATATGACTATTAAATATTTGATTAATGATCTGGAACATATGCTAGATGATATTTTTTTCATACATGTTGCGTATGTCACGTTCTTAATTTAATTGTGCAAGATAGTTTAACTTTTATGAAAAATTATGTTATTAAAATACGTACTATGTTACGAGTTATTTATAGTTCAAAACGGCGAAAACAAGATTTCAAAAAATTTGTTATAGCACAGGGTAAAATTTTGGGTCCATCTTATGATATGCCGGTACGATGGAATTCCATGTACAAAATGTTAAAGCGGGCTTTGTCACAAAAATCGTTATTGATAGAATTTTATAATAGTGTAGAAGAATCACATGATTTAGATGCGTCAGATTGGGCTATAATCGAAGATTACGTAAATTTATTAGAAAGTTTTATCGGACAACAACTATTTTATCTGGAGTTTATTATCCTACTAGCTCGCTTGTTATTGAAATTTTTTTATTAATTACTGAAACGTTTAAAACTTACAAAATTAACCTAATGTGACGTCCGTTAATATTATTAATGGAGGCAAAAATTTTAAAATATTATACGCATATGTCACCTATGTTTTCTTGTGCTGCGGCTTTAAACCCTTTAATGGGTGTAGACGGGGTTGAAAATTTTATAGAGGAAATTAATCGAAATTTAGAGTTAAACGAATCTTCTAGTGATTTTCACAACGTTAGTGTTTCAAAATTAATTCTGATTTTACTCGCCTATATAATTATTACGATCAACTATATGGATTGAGATCTCGCGAGGAATCCACCGCCCCTCGAACAAAAGATTTTTTAAAAAATAGATTTTTAGAATTAGTTTCGAAGAAAAAACAACGAACTTCGAGTACTTTAAACGAATTAGGTTTATATAACAAAACACAGTTTCAAGATTTTATGACCGCGTACGAAATAGAAAATTTTGATATTTTAAAATGGTGGAAAATTAAATTTAATAATTATCCTATTTTGGCCTTAATGACCCGTGATTTACTAACCATCCAAGCTAGTACGGTAGCTTCAGAATCTGCGTTTTCTTTGAGTGACAGGATTCTGAACGAGCGAAGGAGCCGTTTGACCGAAGAATCTTTGGAGATTTGCATTTGCTACAAGGACCATTTGGACGCTTTGAGTAGGAGACAACACGTCTCGTCAATTGAAGACAGTGAGTCTGAAGTTGAAGACGAGCTTAATAACTTAAATCTGGGGAGCGCCGCAGAATAATGACGTTGAAGACGATCTCGAGTTCAAAAACAAAAGCGACTCCGGAGTTGAAGACGAGTCCAAGGCTAAACTCCAAATTTTGAATTTGTATTTTGTATTATAATTTCAAATTTAATAAAAATGTTTATATTTTGATTTTGTATTATAATTTGTAATTTGTATTTTGATTTTGTAATTTTATTTCAAATTTAATAAAAAAATTTATTTACTTTGCAATTTTGCATTTCAAATTATTACATGTTATTTAATTAAATTATTAAAAATGAAATATAATAATATATAATAAAAGTAATTAAAATAATTAATTTAATTAACCGGTCCCGGTCTGGGACCGGTTAGGACCGGTCCTTCCGGTCCCAGGCGGTCCCGGTTTTCAAAGGAAAAACCGGTCCCGGACCGGGACCGGTCCTGGGCAAGACCGGTCCGGGACCGGTGTCCCAAAGGACCGGTCTTGCCCAGGACCGGTCCCGGACCGGGACCGGAGTCTTTATGTGCACTTCTAGGTATAGGCCAAGGAAGAGGTCAAGGAAGAGGCCGGGGAGATATGTCCCAAATTCAGTGCTACAACTGTGACAAGTTTGGGCATATGAGCTATGACTGTGGGGCTCCGAGAAAGAGGGAAGAGACCAACCATTACGCAGAAGCCAGCAACACTGGTGGTGACCCGATGATGTTCCTAACTTACAGAGGAGCTGAAGGGGAAGGAATGAAGTATGGTACTTGGATACAGGAGCAATTAACTACATGTGTGGAGAGAAGGAACTGTTCACTAGTCTTGAACCGAATGGTAGTGAGGTGAGTTTTGGAGACGCATCAAAGATCTCGGTGGAAGGAAGAGGGGTGATCGTGGTCACCTTAAATGGCAAGGAGGTGCACCTGAATGATGTGTTCTACGTGTCAGGCTTGAAGAGTAACATCTTAAGCCTTGGGCAGCTGGTCGAGAAGGGATATTGTGTTCAGTTGAGAGATGACACATTGATCATGAAGGATCATGAAGGAAGAGAGGTGGTAAAGATGACGACAAACCGTCTCTTTACGCTGAGAATGGATGCAAAGGAGACGGTGTGCCTAGTAAAGACTGAGGAAGAAGAGGAAGCATGGTTGTGGCATCACAGGATGAGCCATCTGGGGTTCACAGGATTGAAGCTGTTATCTCATTCCAAGATGGTGGAAGGTCTATCAATGATCTCGCCTACACAGAAGATTCGTGAGGCATGTACGAAGAGGAAGCAGAAGCGACAGACATTTGAAGGTGGCAAGTCCCGAAGGGCAAGGAGGCAACTTGAACTAGTTCACTCGGACATTGCTGGTCCGTTTGAGACTACCTCAGTAGGCGGAAGCAAGTACTACATCACCTTCACCGATGATTTCAGTCGGAAGTGTTGGGTGTATTTCTTAAGAGAGAAGGCTGAGGCCCTTGACAAGTTCAAGGAGTTTAAGACGATGGCAGAGAAGGAAAGTGGTCAACCACTGAAGGTGCTGAGGACAGATAGAGGTGGGGAGTACACCTCTAGGCTGTTTGATGATTTCTGCAGAGTGGGGGATCTCACATCAGTTGACGGCGGTGTACTCACCTCAACAGAATGGAGTTGCGGAAATGAAGAACTTGACCATTATGAACATGGCAAGGAGCATGGTGAAGGGCAAGGGGTTGCCAAAGAAGTTTTGGGCGGAAGCAGTACAGGTTGCTGTGTACTTGCTAAACAGATGCCCTACGAAGAGTGTGAAGTTTATGACTCCATATGAAGTTTAGAGTGGATGGAAGCCGAGTGTGAGACACTTGAGGGTCTTCGGATGTGTAGCTTATGCCCATGTCCCGGACCAGAGGAGGAAGAAGCTAGACGACAAGAGTGAGAAGTGCATCTTTGTGGGCTACACTCCGATGAGCAAGGCTTACAAGTTGTACAACCCAGTGACGGAGAAGGCTATAATCTCAAGGACGTTGTGTTCGAGGAAGATACTTGCTGGAGTTGGGATAAAGAGATGGGAAGCATCAAGGGGATGTTCTTTGATGATGATGAAGAGGAGGGTGGTCATGAAGCCGAAGCTGAGATCGGTGGAGCTGAGCCACCATCACCACCAAGTGGAGAGTCAGGGGGAGTTCCTACTCCCTACTCTAGCAGAGCAAGCACTAGTGGAGGAAGTTCTAGTGAAGCTAGCACTAGCCGGGGCAAATCTGATCGTCCTCAACCTAGGATGAGGAGGTTGGAGGAGATCTACGAGAAGACGGCACCGACCCTTAACAATTTTTCTTTATATTGTCTCTTAGCAGTTTGTGAGCCGCACTCATACGATGAAGCCGCCCAAGAGAAGACTTGGAATGAAGCGATGGATGTGGAGATAACATCCATCAAGAAGAATGATACCTGGAGGTTGGTAGATCCACCAGCTACCCACAAACCCCTCGGGGTGAAGTGGGTCTACAAAGTGAAGAGGAACAAGGACAGAGAGGTGCAGAAGCACAAGGCGAGACTCGTCGTGAAGGGGTACATGCAAGTCTAAGGAGTGGACTACGACGAGGTCTTTGCTCCAGTGGCAAGGATTGACACCATTCAGATGATCATCGCACTGACAACTCACTATGGATGGAAGATCCTGCAGATGGATGCTGTGTCGGCCTACCTAAATGGTTATTTGGAGGAAGATGTGTACATCGAGCAGCCTCCAGGATATGTAGTGAAAGGGCAAGAGAGGAAGGTGTGCAAGCTGGACAAGGCATTGTATGGGCTGAAGCAAGGAGCACGCGCTTGGAACAGAAGGATAGATGCATACCTCCAGAAGCACGGCTACATGAAGAGCCCTCACGAGTATGCCCTCTACACGAAGGTTGAGAAGAACGGTGACATGATGATCATATGTCTATACGTAGACGATATGATATTCACTGGCAACAACCCGACCATGTTCGAAGAGTTCAAGAGAACAATGAAGAGAGAGTTTGAGATGACTGACCTGGGAGAGCTCAACTACTTCCTGGGTGTGGAGGTGAAGCAGAATGAAGATGGTTTCTTCATCTCGCAGAAGAAGTACGCTTAGGAGATCTTGAAGAAGTTCAGTATGGAGGGTAGCAAGGCTATCTACACTCCAGCTGATCCGGGGTCAAAGTTGAGAAAGGACTCGAAGGAGGGAGCAGTCGACTCCACGTTGTTCAAGAGCTTGGTAGGAAGCTTACGCTACTTAACCTTCAAAAGACCCGATATTATGTACGTTGTTGGGGTAGTAAGCAAGTACATGGAGGAACCAAAGCAGGACCACTTCACGGCTGCGAAGAGGATCCTAAGATATGTGAACGGGACAAGAGGTCATGGACTGAAGTATTCTACTGGAGAAGAGCTGAAGTTGGTTGGGTACTCGGATAGCGACTACAGTGGTGACGTGAATGATCGGAAGAGCACTTCCGGGTATGCCTTCCATGTGGGAATGAGAGTGTTCTCATGGAGCTCGAAGAAGCAGACAACGATTGCCTTATTCTCTTGTGAAGCAGAGTATATAATAGCAACAACATGTGCTTGCCAAGCAGTTTGGTTGAGGAATATCTTGGAGGAGCTACATCATCCGCAGGATGGCCCTATGACAATGTATGTTGATAACATGTCGGCCATCCAGCTCGTGAAGAACCCTGTGCTACATGGGCGTAGCAAGCACATTGAGACGAGGTGCCACTTCCTCCGTGAGCAGGTGGAGCAGAAGATGGTTGAAGTGGTGTATTGTCCCACCGGAGAGCAGATCGTGAATATCTTCACAAAGGCTTTGAAGGTGGAGACGTTCCTGAAACTCAAAGGCAAACTCGGCATGTGCTGCCAAGTTTGAGGGAGAGTTTGTTGGACTTTGACTTTGTTGACCGGGTCAACAAGTTTTATTTATATTGTATTATGATAATAGGCGGAAGAGAGAGAAGGTGTCATTTATTGTGTTGCCACGTGTCATATTTTCGTTCGTCATGTTTGCCTATATAAAGGCATGTGTAGTTCATTTGTTTTGGTTGATGAGATAGTGAAATTCCCTTCCCGATTTCCGGTTTCCGTTTTGAGAGAGGAGCGCCGCAGCGTTAGAGCGTTTAGTGTTTTGATGCCCGCTGGAGAACTCGCCGAGCGAGTAGGCCGTTCTCGCCGTGCGAGAAGGGGCTCGTTGGCGTGGTGGTATCGCAGGTGGTGTGTTGGGCGGGTAGTGTTTATCGCCTGGGGCGGGTGTTGTTGTCGCTCGGGTTGAGTGCTCGCTGGTGGAGGTCAAGCCACGAGTGGGGTGCAGTCTCGCCGGTGGTGCTCTCTCCGAGTGTACTCGGTCTCGCCAACTGAGAGGGGTTGATCCCGCCCGTTGTTTTCGCCGGGAAGGTACTCGCCCGAGTAGATCTCTCCGTGGAGAGGGGGATCTCGCTGGGGGGCTAACCGCGCGACTTGGCGGTCTCGCCAAGTGCGTCTCGCTGGTCTCGCCAAGTGCGTCTCGCCGGTCTCGCCGGTTACCTTTGTAGTGTGTTTGTTTTGAAGTGGAGTTGAGTTAGGAGTTGTGGTGTGCGCGGGAGCCCATTCACGTTTCCAACAAGCTTCGTTGAAGTTAACATCACAGGCAATTAATATGAATTATGTAGGAGGATGGTAAAATTTATATCCATTCGATAGCTGGGAGTTTCCAATCAGGATACATTTCTGGCTCTTGTGATCCAATTCGGAGCGATGTATAGCAGGAATGTGTCTATAGGCCACACATCCAAAAATGCGCAAGTGTCCAACAAAAAGTTTGTGATCAAAGAGTGCTTCAAAGGGTGTAATTTGTTGCAGATCTCATGTTGGACACCTACTGAGGAGATAGACTGTCTTATGGTAGGATTCTGCCCAGAGGAATGTTGGGAGACTTTTATGATGAAGCATGGACCGGGCCATTTCAAGAACCGAGCGGTTTCGGTACTCGACAGTCCCATTATGTTGGGGAGTGTATGGAGTGGTGAGTTGATGATAGATGTCGTGTTTAGCACAAAAGGAAAGGAAGTATTTGGAGAGAAATTCATCACCACGATCACTACAGATTCCTTTTATTTCTTTTCCCAAGTGTTTTTCTATGTAGGTTTAAAGGTTTTGAATGCAGAGAGATTGTCAGATTTGTGGGAGAGAAAATGGATTCACAAGAATCGTGAGTGATCATAAACTAAGAGGAGAAAGTATTTTTTACCTCCATGAGTATGTTGGAATGAAGATGGTAGAGAGAAAAATGCAGCTTGACTTGTTGACTGGGACCCACTTGCAAGTAGGGTGAAATGTGCATTTTGTTTGGTTTTTTCGTCTTCTAGCCTATTTCGTCTTGTAGTGGACTTTGTCCTTTAGTGGGTTTGTTTGCCTATAAAAGGCCCCCCCACCCCCTTGTATTATATATGAAGTTTGAAAAGTGGAGAGTATCTAAAACTTCCAAAACCTTCTTGTGCGTTTTGAGAGAGGAGTGTAGTGCAGCAGCACTAGTAGGCATCTCGCGGCTAGGAATCGTAGTCGGCCGGACTAGGGTACTCGCAAGGAGTATCTCGCTAAGTAAGCTCGCCAAGTCTCTGTGAAGTCGTTGGCGGCTAGGAGTTGTATTCGCCCGTGGAGTTCGCCGGGTGTAGGTGCGGCTCGCAAGTCGAGCTCGCTGTGGTTGGAGTTCGCCGGAATAGTAGGCTTAGAAGTTATAGTCGCGCGAGCTATCTCTCCGGGCTTGTGTTTGAACTCGTCGATTAGTGAAGAATCTCGCCGGAGGTTGTTTGCACTAGCCGAGAGGAAGTCGGAAGCAAGGTGGCGAGTAAAGGCTTGCGGGTAATAGTGCTCGCCGACCTAGGAGGAGAACTCGCCCGGTGGAAGAACACGCCGATCACGATCTCGCAAAGTGGTTGTTAGTACTCGCCTGTGTCGAGGAGGAGCTCGCGAGTAGGTTAACTCGCCGGTTGCTAGGTGAACTCGCCGGAGATACTAGAACTCGCCAAGAAGAGGAGAGAACTCGCAGGTTTGAAGCGTAGTCGCCCGATCTGTTGGAAGTGAAGTTGTTTTGTTGTGCTTAGTCACACGTAAAGTCGTGCGACGAATTTCTTATTTGAAGTGCCCATACCCGCTTCCAACAAGTGGTATCAGAGGCAGGTTGTGACCCCGGGAAGTGTTGTGAAGTATTTGGAAGCGTCGAGAGATGGACATGGGAAGTAGCATGCCAGGGCAGGTCCCGAAGTTGAACAAAACTAATTACGGCAATTGGAGCATTCAGATGCGCGTACTCCTCGCATCAAAAGAATTATGGGAGATAGTGGAAGAGGGAGTGCAAGTGCTTACTGCCGAAGCGGAGGCAGCTCTGACGAACCCTCAGAAAGTGGCGTTGCGGGAAGCGAAGAAGAGAGATAAGAAGGCTTTATTCCTTCTGTATCAAGGTGTTGATGAAGCAACTTTCGAAAAGATCTCGGATGCAGGAACATCGCAAGAAGCATGGGAGATACTTCAGCGCTCCATGCAGGGAGTTGATAAAGCAAAGAAAGTGAAGTTGCAATCTCTCCGAGCACAATACGAGGTGATGAGGATGCAAGGCTCGGATAAGGTTGGCGACTACGTGACACGTCTGCGGACGCTCACGAATGAAATGAAGAGGAATGGGGAGACTATCGACGACGTTAGTTTCATGGAGAAGCTATTGCGATAGATGTCAAAGAAGTTCCGACATGTGGTTGTAGCGATCGAGGAGTCGAAGGATCTCACAGTGATGACGGTGGATGAACTCATCGGCTCGCTGCAAGCCCATGAGTATCGGATGGTGCAAGATGAAGAGGAGTCGAGTGGCTTGGGGAGAGCACTCCAGACTCAACTAAACTTTGGAGAAAGTTCCGGAAGAGGAGGAAGCCAGCGTGGTCGTGGCTATCAAGGAAGAGGAAGAAGAGGAGGAAGAGATTCTGGAAGAAGTCAATACTACCAGCGAGAGGTGGAGCAACCTCAGGGCTGGAGGAATGACGGAGGAGGAAGAGGAAGAGGCCAAGGCAGAGGCCAAGGCAGAGGAGGAAGAGACCAAGGTCGAGGTCAAGGAAGAGGAGGAAGAGATATGTCGCAAACGCAATGTTACAACTGTAACAAATTTGGACATATGAGTTACGATTGCTGGGCTCCTAGAAGAGGTGGTGAAGCCAACCACTATGCGGAAACTAGCAACACGGGTAAGGACCCGATGATGTTCCTTACCATGCAAGGCGATACAGGAGGGAAGCAAGGTGTGTGGTATCTAGACACCGGAGCTAGTAACCACATGTGTGGTGAGAAAGGGCTGTTCACCAGCCTCGAGCAAAACAAAGGAGACGTCAGTTTTGGCGACGCCTCAAAGATCTCGGTGGAAGGCAGAGGAGTGATCCCAGTGACGATGAACGGGAAGGAAGTACTCATCAACGACGTCTACTATGTTCCGGGCTTGAGGAGTAACATCCTAAGTCTCGGACAACTGGTGGAGAAGGGCTATCGAGTCCTGTTGAGGGATAGTACTCTGGCTATGAAAGATAGCCAAGGAAGAGAAGTGGTGCGAGTGAAGATGGCGACGAATCGCCTCTTCCCTCTAAACATGGATGCCAAGGAGACGACATGTTTGGTGAAGACTGGAGAGGATGAAGAAGCTTGGCTGTGGCACCACCGGATGGGGCATCTGGGGTTCACAGGCCTAAAGCTTTTATCACATTCCAAGATGGTGGAGGGGCTGCCGATGATCTCGCCCCCTCAGAAAGTTTGTGAAGCTTGCACGAAAGGGAAGCATAAGCGAGAGACATTCGAGGGAGGAAAGTCTCGGAGGGCTACTAAGCAACTGGAGCTAGTTCATTCAGACATCGCCGGTCCGTTTGAGACGACCTCTGTTGGAGGTAGCCGATACTATATTACTTTCACCGACGACTTCAGTAGGAAGTGTTGGGTATACTTCCTGAAGGAGAAGGCCGAGGCTCTGGACAAGTTCCGAGAGTTCAAGGCGATGGTGGAGAAAGAATGTGGGCAGCCACTGAAGGTGCTCAGGACAGATCGAGGTGGGGAGTACACCTCGAGGCTGTTTAACAATTACTGCAAGGAATGGGGAATCTCACACCAGTTCACGGCAGCATACTCTCCTCAGCAAAACGGGGTAGCTGAGAGAAAGAATCTGACCATTATGAATATGGTCAGAAGTATGGTGAAGGGAAAGGGGCTACCTAAGAAGTATTGGGCGGAAGCGGTGCAGGTAGCTGTGTACTTGCTGAATCGTTGCCCAACCAAGAGTGTGAGGTTCAAGACCCCTTTCGAGGCTTGGTGTGGGTGGAAACCCAGTGTGAAGCATCTGAGGATCTTCGGGTGTGTTGCTTATGCACACATCCCGGAACAGAAGAGAAAGAAGTTGGATGACCGGAGTGAGAGATGTATCTTTGTAGGTTACGCTCCTGAGAGCAAGGCTTACAAACTATACAATCCGGTGACGGAGAAGACCATCATCTCGCGGGATGTGGTATTTGAAGAAGAGAACAGCTGGAGCTGGGATGTGGAAGTGAAGAACATCAAGGGGATGTTCTTCGATGAAGATGAAGAAGAAGGCGGCCATGAGGATGAAGTGGAGATGGGTGGAGCTGATCCACCATCACCACCGAGCAGAGATTCAGGGGGAGCTCTCACCCCTTACTCCCGTGGAGCTAGTTCGAGCAGGGGAGGATCTGGTGGAGCAAGCACCAGTGGAACCAAAGACGATCGTCCTCAACCTCGGACAAGGAGGTTGGAGGAACTTTATGAAGAGACGGCGGCAACACATAACAACTATTCGCTATACTGCTTGTTCGCGGATGTTGAGCCATGCTCTTATGAAGAAGCAGCCCAAGAGAGTACTTGGAGGAAGGCGATGGACACGGAGATCGCTTCCATCAAGAAGAATGAAACTTGGAAGCTGGTGGATCCTCCTGCTGACCAAAAACCCCTTGGAGTGAAGTGGGTTTATAAAGTGAAGAAAAACAAGGACGGTGGCGTGGAGAAGCACAAAGCACGATTGGTCGTGAAGGGCTACCGTCAAGTTCAAGGAGTGAACTACGATGAAGTGTTCGCCCCTGTTGCGAGGATTGACACCATCAGGTTGATCATCGCACTTGCTGCACATCATGGATGGAAAATTATGCAGATGGACGTGGTCGCTGCATACCTGAATGGGTACCTGGAGGAGGAAGTATACATCGAGCAACCTCCAGGGTTCGTAATGAAGGGGCAGGAGAGGAAGGTCTGCAAACTCGACAAAGCACTCTACGGACTCAAGCAAGGAGCGAGAGCATGGAACGGCAGGATAGATACTTTCCTGCAGAAACATGGCTATCACAAGAGCCCGCACGAGTATGCGCTCTATACCAAGGAAGAAAAGGATGGAGGCATCATGATAGTGTGTTTGTACGTGGACGATATGATCTTCACGGGGAACAGCACAGCTATGTTTGCAGCGTTCCGAGATATGATGAAGAAGGAGTTTGAAATGACTGATCTAGGAGAGCTAAGTTACTTCCTGGGAGTGGAAGTGAAGCAGGGAGAAGATGGGATCTTCATATCCCAAAAGAAGTATGCGGAGGAGATACTTCAGAAGTTCAGGATGGAAGATAGTAAACCTATCTCCACTCCTGCTGATCCTGGGATGCGACTAAGCAAAGAGTCGAAGGAAGGTGCAGTGGACCCGACCATGTTCAAGAGTCTGGTGGGAAGTCTACGTTACCTTACTTTCACCCGACCAGACATAATGTTTGCGGTCGGAGTGGTGAGTAGATACATGGAGGAGCCGAAGGAGGACCACTTCACTGCGGCGAAGAGGATCCTGCGGTATATCAACGGAACCAGAGGACATGGGTTGAAGTATTCAACCGGAGATGAACTGACGTTGGTAGGTCACTCAGATAGTGACTACGGCGGTGATGTGAACGACCGGAAGAGCACTTCCGGGTACGTCTTCAGCATGGGAACGACGGCATTCTCATGGAGCTCAAAGAAGCAAGCGACGATAGCTTTATCGTCTTGCGAGGCAGAATACATTGCGGCAGCAGCCGGCACCTGCCAAGCTATATGGCTGAGGAATCTTTTGGGAAGCCTGCGCCATGAAGTGGAAGGGCCAACGACTATGTTAGTGGATAACATGTCGGCCATTCAGCTTGCGAAGAACCCGGTGCTACACGGGAGGAGCAAGCATATAGAGACGAGGTACCACTTCCTCAGGGAGCAAGTGGAGCTGAAGACCGTGGAAGTTATATATTGCCCGACTGGAGAGCAAGTAGCGGACATCTTCACGAAGGCGCTGAAGGTGGATACTTTCTTAAAGCTCAAAGGCAAACTCGGCATGCGATGCCAAGTTTGAGGGGGAGTGTGTTGGAATGAAGATGGTAGAGAGAAAAATGCAGCTTGACTTGTTGACTGGGACCCACTTGCAAGTAGGGTGAAATGTGCATTTTGTTTGGTTTTTTCGTCTTCTAGCCTATTTCGTCTTGTAGTGGACTTTGTCCTTTAGTGGGTTTGTTTGCCTATAAAAGGCCCCCCCACCCCCTTGTATTATATATGAAGTTTGAAAAGTGGAGAGTATCTAAAACTTCCAAAACCTTCTTGTGCGTTTTGAGAGAGGAGTGTAGTGCAGCAGCACTAGTAGGCATCTCGCGGCTAGGAATCGTAGTCGGCCGGACTAGGGTACTCGCAAGGAGTATCTCGCTAAGTAAGCTCGCCAAGTCTCTGTGAAGTCGTTGGCGGCTAGGAGTTGTATTCGCTCGTGGAGTTCGCCGGGTGTAGGTGCGGCTCGCAAGTCGAGCTCGCTGTGGTTGGAGTTCGCCGGAATAGTAGGCTTAGAAGTTATAGTCGCGCGAGCTATCTCGCCGGGCTTGTGTTTGAACTCGTCGATTAGTGAAGAATCTCGCCGGAGGTTGTTTGCACTAGCCGAGAGGAAGTCGGAAGCAAGGTGGCGAGTAAAGGCTTGCGGGTAATAGTGCTCGCCGACCTAGGAGGAGAACTCGCCCGGTGGAAGAACACGCCGGTCACGATCTCGCAAAGTGGTTGTTAGTACTCGCCTGTGTCGAGGAGGAGCTCGCGAGTAGGTTAACTCGCCGGTTGCTAGGTGAACTCGCCGGAGATACTAGAACTCGCCAAGAAGAGGAGAGAACTCGCAGGTTTGAAGCGTAGTCGCCCGATCTGTTGGAAGTGAAGTTGTTTTGTTGTGCTTAGTCACACGTAAAGTCGTGCGACGAATTTCTTATTTGAAGTGCCCATACCCGCTTCCAACAGAGTAGGCGTGATAGCAGGCCCTAAGAGATCAAGATGGAGGAGTTGAAGAGCTTCCAGGCTCCTCCAGGTGGATGAGGAGGGAAAAGGGTGTTAATGGGACTTGCCAGTTTCATTGCCTTCACACAAAGTCTTGCTGAAGTTAAGGGAGGCGAGGTCCTGAACCATCTGATGCTTGCTTAACATATACAAAGATTGATAATGAGGTGGCCAAGGAGGAGATGTCATAGGGTGGCAGGAGAGATATTGAGGGTTGTACATGAGAGTCGAAAGAGCAGTGGGGGTAGGTAAGTGTATGGAGTAAACATTATTGTGAGAAATAAGAGTAGATAAGATGTGTCGATTGCTGGTGGCATGGTAGATCTTGCAAGACTCATGCTCAAAAATGACAATGTAAACTTTTTTGGTTAGTTATCCAGCGCCAAGGAGATTCTGAGCAAGGCTCGAAACGTAATTGACATCATGAATAAGTTTGATGGCTCCTGAAGTGGTTTGGAATTGAAAGAAACGAACTAGAAACATGCCGGAACGGATATAACTGAAATTTTATTATCCGAAAAAGGTATCTATTACAAAGGTATAACCTCCCTTATATAGAATGGAGGAGAAAGGAGAGAATACAAATACCCGATGTGGGACTAAATATACAAATACATCATCTACAAAGCTAACAGCCAATCCGCCTAGGAGACCGCCAAACCGTGCGGTTAGTAGGCACTAGCCGCCCGGTCACCATCAGAGAACACGCAGCCGACCACCGAGATCCCAGAGATAAGCCGGCAGACCGCCCGGCTTCCAAACCGCCAGACTTAGCCGCCTGTCCGCCAAGGTCTATACAGCAACACAGAGATTAGCCGGGCTGACCGCCCGGCTACCAGACCGCCAGTCCTAGCCGCCTGTCCGCCCAGGTCAATACAGTAACACTCCCCCTCAAGCTGGAGCATAGATGTCAATCATGCCTAGCTTGCTGCAAATGTGGAAGAAAGAGGCGGACACCGGTTTTGTGAATATATCTGCCAGCTCTTTCTCCGAGGTAACAAACGGAGTGCAAATCTGGTTCTTCAACACTTCTTCTCGAATGAAGTGACAATCAACTTCTATGTGCTTTGTTCGCTCATGGAAGACCGGATTTTTAGAAATGTAGATCGCAGGCTTGTTGTCGCAGAACATGGGAAGAGGATAGTTGTAGACCTCTCCTAGATCCAGCATGAGAGCCCGCAACCATTTTAACTCACACGTGGTTGATGCCATGCTACGATATTCTGCTTCCGCACTAGATCTGGAGACGACTGACTGCTTCTTGCTCTTCCAGCTAACCAAGTTTCCTCCAACAAACGTGCAAAATCCGGAAGTCGACTTGCGATCCCCTTTGTCATCCGCATAGCTAGCGTCGGAGTACGCTTCGACTCTTAGGTGACCGTTTTTCTGAAAGAGAAGACCTTTCCCAGGTGCGGACTTCACATACTCCAATATCCTTAGAGCGGATTGAATATGACATTCCCTAGGCGACTGCATAAACTGGCTGACCTTTCCCACTGCATAGGAGATGTCTGGTCTGGTCACCGTAAGGTAGATGAGTTTGCCAACAAGACGCCGATACCTCGTAGTATCCAATAGAGGTGGTGATTCGTCTGTCCATGTCTTGTCTTCTCCAGGAGCCATGGGACACCGGGCAGGTTTAGCACCCGTCAACCCTGCCTCTTTCAACAGATCAAGAGCATACTTCCGTTGGGAGAGAACCAAGGAACCCGGTTTCCGAGAGATTTCAATTCCCAAGAAGTACTTTGGAGAGCCCATATCCTTCGTGACTAGGTGTTGGCGGAGATGGACCTTCGTCAAGGCTACACCAGCTTGATCGTCGCCAGTAAGAAGAATATCGTCCACATAAACAGCTAGTACAACCAGACCCGAAGACGTCTTGCGAATGAACAAGGAGTGATCAGCCGAACTCCTGGTGAAACCGATAGCCCCAACGATGCTACTGAACTTATCGAACCACGCCCTGGGACTTTGCTTTAGGCCATAGATGGCCTTCTTTAACCGGCATACTTGAGTCTCCCCCTGAGCAACATACCCAGGAGGTTGCTCCATGTAGACGTCCTCGTGAAGGTCACCATAAAGGAAGGCATTCTTGACGTCCAACTGCGAAATAGGCCAATCCTTGTTGACCGCCATCGATAAAAGGACCCGAATGGTGCTGAGGCGAGCAACTGGCGAGAACGTGTCAAAGTAATCAACACCATAGGTCTGAGTAAACCCCTTTGCAACAAGACGGACTTTGTACCGGTCCACACTACCATCAGGACGGAACTTGACAACAAACACCCAGCGACAACCAACCACATCCGTGCCAAAAGGAGGAGGCACAAGGGTCCAAGTGCCCCGGTCAGAGAGAGTAGCAATCTCGTCATCCATGGCAGCCTTCCAGTGAGGAATATCAAGGGCTTCCTGGTAGGTGCGAGGTGTGGTAGTCGCGGAGATGGCTAGGGCGAAGTCCCTGCGAGAGGGTGTTAGCCGATCATAAGAAAGAACAGCTGCCAGCGAGTGCTGGGTGCACGTCCGAACCCCTTTGCGAAGGGCAATGGGCAGCTCCAGGTCCTCGAGTTCCTCAGTCGCCGGTGCATCCGTGGCGGAGATAGCTGGCCCGGGAGAAGAGAGAGACGACCGAGGGGACGAGGGAGAAGGATCATGATCAAGAGAAGGAGCGGCTGGTGGAGGTGGTGATGGAGGGGGCTCAAGAGGAGTGGATGTGGTGGAGAGAATGGGTGGAGAGGTCGAGTCGGTAGGAGAAAGAGGGAGGTTCGATCCATCGACCTGTGGGAGATCAGAAGAGAAGTAGGCGGCATTCTCAAAGAATGTCACATCCGCCGAGACGAACTGCTTGCGATGAACAGGGTCAAAGTAGCAGTAACCTTTTTGAGTTGTGGAGTAACCCAAAAAGATACACTTCGTAGCACGAGGGGACAATTTGTCGCGAGTTGCGGCAGGGCTATGAACAAAGGCAGTGCACCCAAAAATGCGGAGAGGTAAGGGAAAGGGGTCCTTGGAGGGATAGAGAATGGAAAAAGGGGTTTTGCCTTTGAGGACGGTAGAGGGAATGCGATTGATGAGGTAGCAGGAGATGAGGACCGCGTAGCCCCAATAGCCACGAGGAACCTACATCTGCATCATGAGAGTGCGAGCGACATCGAGGAGGTGACGGTTTTTACGTTCCGCCACCCATTTTGCTGGGAGGTATAGACGCAGCTAGTTTGATGAATGATGCCATGTTGCGTACAGAAAGAAGCGAAATCACTACTCAGATACTCTTTTGCATTATCAGAGCGAAAAATTTTGACAGAAGCATCAAATTGAGTTTTAATCATATAATAAAATGAAGTCCATACAGAAAAAAGTTCGGAGCGATCCTTTAAGAGATACACCCACGTACATCGAGAATAATCATCAATAAAGGTTACAAAATAGGAACTTCCACGCCCTATGGTGAGGGTAGGGGAAGGTCCCCAAACATCAGAGTGAATAAGGTCGAACGGCTTGGAAGAGCCACGACCTTTCTTAGGAGGAAAGGGGGAACGGTGATGCTTGCCCAGTTGACAGGCATCACAGTTGATAGGAGAGTCCTGCTGAGGTAGGTGAGGAAACAGTTGGTGGATGAGACGCGAGGGAGGATGCCCCAGGCGAAGGTGCCACTGAAGAAGATCTGTAGAAGCGGGAGAGAAGACAGTAAGAGCAGATACATCATCAAGGAAGTAGAGACCGCCCCTCTCAGTCCCAGTAGCAATCGTCCGCTTGGAGTCCGGGTCCTGAAACGAACAAGAAGAAGGAGTAAATGTTACCGAACACTGAAGTTGCTTGCAAAGAGAAGTAACCGACAATAAATTGCACGGAAACTTGGGCACATAAAGAGTATCCGCCAGGCGAAGGGACGGAGTAACTTGAACCATGCCCGTTCCATGCACCGGAGAGGGAGAACCATCCGCAACGAGAACAGGGGGCAACCGATCATGTGTTTCTAGGAGAGAAAAGCACTGAGGATTGCCCGTCATATGATTAGTGGCGCCAGAGTCGATTAGCCATTTACCTTGGGTAACCACGTGGGCACTACCTGAAGTCGTGGCCACGGAGGCAGATGGCTTGGAAGAAGTAGGAGTATCACCCGCGGGACGAAGATGTGGATGCTTTGTCCAGCAGCGGTCAACCAAGTGTCCTGGGCGGCCACAATGAGTATAGAGGTAGCGAGAAGGGCCACGCCCGACAGAGTGGTTACCACGACCACCAAATCCACCACGATGAGCCTGGTGGGCATAGGCATCCGGAGCCGGAGGAGCGGCAAGCAAGGGTCGTTGGAGCAGAGAGGTAACAGCGGCAATGCGGGCAGCAGTAGCATCCAGGGTAGGAGACTCATCCTCTCCAAGAATTTGCTGCCGGATCATATCGTATGAGTCCGGAAGCCGCAGAAGGTAACATACCACGAGGAGTTCCTGGAAGTGCTTCAGCTGAGTGGCCACATCTGCTGAGAGAGGACGAGTTTGCAGAATCTCAGCTCCAAGGGCTTGGACTTGTTGGTAAGCTGCAGGAGGGGACATGGACTGGCGAGCAAAGAGATCCGCATAGAGAGTATAGATGCGAGATGTTTGTCCCCCCTTGGAGTAGAGAGCGGCCAAGTGATTCCAAGCTTGTTTTACCGTCTCATCGTGACGGATGACAGGAAGACATTCATCGGACAGGCTGTTCGCCAGCCAAGTACGAACCAACGCATCATTCGCATCCCAGTCAGAAAACTGGGCAGAGTCCGCAGGCGGAGGGTCATCGGTAAGATGATGACGCTTGCGCTGAGAGCGGAGAAGAAAAGTGAATGAGACACTCCAGTCGGGATAATTGGGCCCCAGAAGCTTAGAGACGGTGCCAAGATTCCCTGAAGCAGGAGGAGGAGGAGGAGGCGGTGGGACAACGACAGTAGACGAGGTGGAGCCATCAGAATTGGTCATCCTGAAGAGAGGTCGCGCGGTTAAGAGGAGAGACCGGGCGAGCAAAGGAAGGAAGAGTTCGCAGCGGTCACAATTAGAACAGCGGCAAGCAATGCCACGACCAAGCTGTGAAGCACAAGAAGAGAAGCCGCACGGTTAAGAAGGGAAACCGGGCGGGAAGAAAAAGAAGCCGCGCGGATAGAAAGAGAGAGAAGGCCGCGCGAACAAAAAGCAAACCGCGGCGGGCAGAGAGAAGAAGCTGCAACGGTCACGGTGTCAGCACACTAGCGGCAAGAAGGGCAGAGAGGCCGCCGAAACAAGGCAGAACTCACGCGAACAGAGCGAAGTCGCGCGGATAGGAAGAAAAAGAGCTGCAGCGGTCACGATGGCAGACACCAGCGGCCAGAGAAGCCACGACCAAGCCGCAGAACCAAACAGAGGGAGAGAAGTCGGGCGGCTAGAAGACAGACCGCGCGAACAGAAGAGGAGGAATCCACGGGAGAAGAGAGCTCGCGCGAGCTGAAAGACAGGCCACGGCGAGTAGGCAGAGGTCGCACGGACAGAAGAAAACACAATCAGGAGGACTAGATCGGGTCCTCTGATACCATGAAAGAAACGAACTAGAAACAAGCCGGAACGGGTATAACTGAAATTTTATTATCCGAAAAAGGTATCTATTACAAAGGTATGGCCTCCCTTATATAGAATGGAGGAGAAAGGAGAGAATACAAATACCCGATGTGGGACTAAATATACAAATACATCATCTACAAAGCTAACAGCCAATCCGCCCAGGAGACCGCCAAACCGTGCGGTTAGTAGGCACTAACCGCCCGGTCACCATCAGAGAACACGCAGCCGACCACCGAGATCCCAGAGATAAGCCGACAGACCGCCCGGCTTCCAAACCGCCAGACTTAGCCGCCTGTCCGCCAAGGTCTATACAGCAACACAGAGATTAGCCGGGCTGACCGCCCGGCTACCAGACCGCCAGTCCTAGCCGCCTGTCCGCCTAGGTCAATACAGTAACAGGAATGCAATGGTTCCTCTTACTTCAATGGTGCGGGCTTGGCCATCTCCCAAAAAAACATCATACTCTTAAGTTTCATCAAGAGAGATAAAAACAACTCTATTGAGTGACATATAGTTACTGCACCCAAAGTCGTTGTGCCATTTGTTTTTGTCACTGATATAGAATATGGATTCATTGGAGTCATCTTACATGAATCTGACAGCTTCACGAGGTTTGGACCAGCAGTCTTGAGCAGTGTGAGTAGGCCTCTGAGATTGTTTGCAATGATGAGGACAATCTTTGTTGTCATGAGAGTTTTTGTGACAAAGGTACACAAGATTTTTACTCTGGGGATCAGAGTAATGTTGGTGATAGGGAGATAGAGGTGGGTGGTATGGTAATGGGAGAATGGGAGGAGATTGTTTTGGTGGCGGTGGCATAGGAAAAGAGTATTGGGGGGAATATAGGGACCTAAAAGGAGGTAGAGGTGAGTAAGAATTAGTATTATAAGTAGAGGAGAGAGTAGGGAGAGGAGGGAAAAAATACGTTGAGTTGGGTGGTATGAGAGGATGAGGGTGTACAACCCCGTGTTCGCCGAATGGATGAGCCAAGGGAGGAACTCAGGACCGGGCGAGTCGAGTGAGCAAGTAAGGAAGCGGGCCCACACCGGCCCAAAGAGGCAAGCGACTGGTCATAGGGGCGAGTCGTGAGGTATGGATGCGCTCGCTCTAGGATACGAGTAGAAAGTGGGCAAGCGCCGGCTTTATCAGGCACTCGCCACCCGGGCGGGGCGAGTCGGAGGCCAAGGCCGAACTTGCCCCAGGTAAAAAATAGGAGGCGGGCGAGCGCCAGCCTAATCAGGCACTCGCCTCAGGGCAAGCCAGAAGGTAGGATCAAACTCGTCTCAGGGTAAAGAAGTGAGAAGTGGGTGAGTACCAACTTCGTCAGGTACTCGTCATTCCGTGTGTGGCGTTCGCTTATTAAGAAGCTTATCACAGAGATCCAGGCGAGAGCCAGCCCCACCAGGGCATCCGCCACTCCTAGGGTCGGCGAGGCGAGCCAAAGGTCGGCGAGTGCCGGTCCCATCAGGGCATCCGCCACTCCTAGGGTCTAGGGTCTCGTCGCTGTTAAGCTCCAAGAGGATTTTACCTCTAATGTCATATTTGTTTTTGACTGTCAATAACCATTCCAAACAGCAAAGTTTGGCTGTTGGCAGACCAATTTGGGGTGCGCTTAGCAAAACCGAAAATGCGGGATTTCGATATTGGCAGGCCCCGCTAGAAAAAATATAAATAGACCCTGAAATGCGCCTTTGGAGGAGACCCCATGTACAACCCCGTGTCCGCCGAAGGGGCCCAAGCAAGCAGGCGGGCCGGGCCCCAGTCGCCTCACCTAGGCGGGCCGGGCCCCAGCCGCCTCTCTCAGGCGGGCCAGCCCCCCGCTCGCCTCACCTAGGCGGGCCGGGCCCCAGCCGCCTCTCTCAGGCGGGCCAGCCCCCCGCTCGCCTCACCTAGGCGGGTCGGGCCCCAGCCGCCTCTCTCAGGCGGGCCAGCCCCCCGCTCGCCTCACCTAGGCGGGCCGGGCCCCAGCCGCCTCTCTCAGGCGGGCCAACCCCCCGCTCGCCTCACCTAGGCGGGCCGGGCCCCAGCCGCCTCTCTCAGGCGGGCCAGCCCCCCGCTCGCCTCACCTAGGCGGGCCGGGCCCCAGCCGCCTCTCTCAGGCGGGCCAGCCCCCCGCTCGCCTCACCTAGGCGGGCCGGGCCCACCTCCTCCAAGTGACAGGAGGTGACCCGGCAAGAGGTGCGTATAACCAACCAGAACAGCGGGGTTTGGCTGTTGGCAGGCCAATCCGAGGGGCTCTTTAGTAAATTCAGACCACCAGAGGCGGGTTATTCGCAGACCATCCAAGGTAATCTATAAATAGGACCCAAGGGGTACTTCAGAAGGCACGCTGACTAGTTCTCAAGTCTTATAGCGCTTCCTGAGGTACCTTAGCCCGGCAATTGGTTAGGGAGGGGAAGCGCTCTAAGATCTTCCGGGTGTGTGGTGGGACCTCCGCGCCGGGCTCTTGGTCTTGTCCCTTGTTTTTTCTCCCCCTTGTCATTTTTCTTGCAGGAACGAAGTAAGTGCGAGACCACCCCTTCCCCAAGGGTCGAACTCCACAGAGGCCGGTTTCCGGTTTCAACACCCCAGTTCTTGGCTTCTTCCTCCCCAGGTTGATTTTGGTTAGCTTCAAAGGCTCTCTAAGGTGCCCAACTTCAACTTTGGCTTGGGAGGGGAAGCGCTCAAAGATCTTCCGGGTGTGCAGTGGGTCCACCGCACTGCAACTAGGGTCTGTGTCAAGTTCCGAGTCTTCGGCTTAGCGTTCTTTCTCGGGAGAAGTAGGTGCAGGTTGCCCCCTTTGGGTCTGAACTTCTCGTTGGGCCAAATATAGGTTCCAACATTTTTGGTATGGTGAGCGTGGACCGCAGCTTGCACAAGACAATCCTGAGGGAGTTCCATGGATGGAGATGAGGAACAAGGTACTGGCCACGGCGGCCTGCCATTACCTACGATCCCGGCTACGATCGGGATGTTGGAAGAGATCAAGAGGGAGGTCTTAGAGACCATCCACTTCGCATCCATTGCGACGCGGGCCGAGTTCTCGACCCCCGTCCAAATAGTAACGTCGTCAAGGATAGACGAGAACGCCATAGGATAGAGTCCAGGTAAGGAGGCGGTGAGTGGACGGCAGGAGCGAGATCTAGCCGAGCGAGAACTCTTCCCCATTCCGGTGAGTGTGGTCCTGTCCTACGAGCTGGTCGCACGAGTGGAGCATGCGAGACCGTCGGGTGGCGGGAGCCCATTCTGCGAGCTGTAGTTTCCGGGCCAGTTCCAGAAGGGTTCATGGAGCTAGAGATGGCGTATTACACTGACAAGGATGATCCCGTCCAACACTTGCAGTGGTTCGAAGACATGGTTTCCTAAGGCCGATGTCGGAAGCATTCAAGTGTCGTCTTTTTGCCATCACCTTGAAAGAGAAAGCAAGAGACTTATTTCACCAGCTCCCGGTCCGGTCAATCTATGTGTTTGAGGATTTGCGCTGGAGCTTTCAGTTGCGTTTCTCAACATCTAAGAAGAGGAAGAAAAGTGCCGAGGCACTCTACAAGATCCAGCAGGGACCAGAGGAGTCACTGGCCAGCTATGTAGACAGGTTTCAGTAGGAGATCTTACTCGTTCAGAAGGTGCCAGAATTCGCCCTCCAGCTCGCATTCACCGTGGGGCTGTGAGAGGGATTCTTTAAAATGAGCCTGAATCAGAAGTCACCCTTGTCATTCGAAAAGCTGATGGAAAGGGCGGAGGAGGAGATAGATGGAGAGGCGGCGAACCCAACATTCACTAAGTTGGCAAGGTTGAGTAACTCGGAGTCGAGATAGCAAGTGGGCTCCAGACAGCAAGAATCAAGAAGGAGAAAGGAGTCGAGAGCTCAGGAGCTAGGATGGGGCAGCAAGGAGGGGTAGTGCAGGGCTAGGGAAGGGGGTTTGCCCGAGGAGGGGGAAACTTCAATGGAGGTCAGGGGAGGTTTAACCCCCCGGGATGGAGGCAAGGCCAGAGGCCACTTTTATCCCCACCACAACAGGTTATGACGATTGACCGAGGTAGAGGTAGAGAAGCAGGAGGAGCAGGAGTCAGAAGAAGGAATAAGCCCGCGGAGGGTCGAAGAGTGCCTTGCCACCATCTCAATCTTGATCCCAGCGCTCGCCCCATCCGACAAAAGAAGAGGTTCGTCGCCGACAAGCTGGTCAAGCCCATCCGAGAGGAGATGGATAAGCTTCTCAAGACCGGGTTTGTATCAGAGATCCAGTATCCAGTCTGAGTCTCCAATGAGGTGATGGTCAAGAAGAGGGATGGGCTTTGGAGAATGTTTGTTGATTTCTCACTTTTGAATAAATCATATCCTAAGGATTGTTATCTCATGCCTCGAATCGACGCGCTGGTTGATTCAACTGTCGGTTTTTCTCTAATGAGTTTTTTAGATGTTTTTTCAGGTTACCACCAGATCCGCATGCACCCGCCCGACTTCAATGATGTATCCTTCATCACGGGGGATGAGTGCTACTGCTACAAGATGAAGCCCTTTGGCCTGAAGAATGCAGGAGCAACATACCAAAGGATGATTGATCGGGTCTTCCGGGAGCAGAAAGACAGAAACCTAGAGGTCTATGTAAATGACCTTATGGTAAAAGGCAGGGACATCGGGTCTCACCTCGAGGACTTGGCATAAACATTTAGCACCTTGAGGAAATTCAAGATGAGGCTCAACCCCCATAAGTATGTCTTCGGGGCTAGCAGAGAAAAGTTCTTATGCCATCTTTTCACCTAAGCAGGGGTAGAGCCTAACCCAAACAAGGTGAAAGCAATACTAGAGTTGAAATTGCCAAAGAACCTAAAGGATGTCCAGCGCCTCACAGGGAAGTTAGCCGAGTTGAGCATGTTTCCCTTAAGGGCAGAAGAGAACGGCTCACCCTTCTTCAGGTGTTGCGCGAGAACAAGAAATTCGAGTGGACTCTCGAGTATGAGGGGGCTTTCCAGGCTTTGAAGAAACAACTCACCCAGGCTCCCCTACTCCAGGGTCCGAAGGAGGGAGAGGGTCTAGCCCTGCACATGGGGATAGGGGCCGAGGCAGTGAGCTCCGTTCTGGTCCGGGAGGAAGGAAGAAGGCAACTGTCGGTTTACTATATCAGCAGGGTCCTAAGGCAGAGCTCAGATACCTAATCCTCGAGAAACTAGCTTTTGCTCTTTTTATTCCGGCTAGAAAGCTCCGACCTTACTTCCAGGCGCACTCGATGCGGGTAGTGACTGATCATCCCCTTCACAACATCTTGGAAGAGGTAGAGCACTCGAGGAGATTAACAAAATGGTCGGTTGAGCAGAGCGAGTTCGATATCTCGTTCGTCCCCAGACTATCAATGAAGGCACAAGCGGTGGCAAATTTCCTGGCAGACTATGTGGCCGAAGTTGAGGAAACCGAGCTTTCCCACCCGACAACATGAGAGATGTTGGTGGACGGAGCTTCGGGGAAGCATTCCTTTGGGGGAGGGGTCGATTATATTGCGCTCGTCGTGTTCAAAGGTTAATTGATATCCCTTCTTTGAGAGATGACCAACACTGAGTAAATTTTGAGAGAGACTATGAGGATACTGATAATCCTAAAATGTGAAACACCTCCGCTTTAGCCATCTCAAAGAATCCCATAATGCATGCACGAAGTAAACAAATAGATTCTACCACCACTTCATTCAAGAATTAGTAGAGAAGAAAGAAATTAAGCTCGAATATTGCCCAACTGGCAAGCAGCTCACAAACATCCTCACAAAGCCGCTTGGGAGTTATCATTTTTTACCCTAAAAAGAGAACTACCCGGCTGTCCATATCATATTAAGGGAGGGTATCAAAAGCCATAAATGTAACATGTTATGTACTTATTTAATCACTTAATGTATGAGGTATACGGCGAGACTAAGGCTCCGTTTGGTATGGTGGTGGCGGTCATGAACACAGGGATTAAATTGTCATTTGTTAACGCCCACATAAGGAACTTCATTCACTTTTATGTACAAACGGATGATGATTGTTAGTTGAACCTTACCGAATGACGTTTTAACCCATGGACCGCCACCACCGTGCCAAATGAAGTCTAAAGCTTCATTTGGCACGATGGTGGCGGTCGTGAACGTGATGGTCATGAACCGTCGTTCATGAACACCCGATCTCATCTAAAAAAATTCATGCATTTTATGCTCAAAACTAATTTATTTTCCTGATAGCCGTAATAACCTTTATCCTGCCAAACATACATTCTATGATAATTACGTTTTTGACCAAACACACCGGCAAAGGAAGCTTTATCATAAAATCTATGTTTGGTGAGACAAAAGTTATGACTTACGATCGCTACCAAGAAAAAAACTAGTTTTAAGCATAAAATGCATGAATTATTTTAGGTGATGTCGGCAGTTCACGAACAACGGTCCATGTTCACCGCATTCACGACCGCCACCACCGCACCAAACCAAGCCTTAAAACCTTCAATATTCCTCTATTAAATGAGTTAGCATTATTCCAATATAATGTACCTGTTCCTATTCCTGCTCTATTTGTCTCCTGCAAAACAAGGTGCAGTGGGAGTGACAATAATTAAAACTGAATTCCTTTTCCTTCTTTCTCATTTTCTCATTCTATGTTCTTATATGGTCTTAATCATAAGTTTTCGTTTTTCTTCAAAACGGATTTGAAAATCATGCTGCAAACGAACATAAGTTTTAACACTTAGATTTTTTTTAGTTTTGAAACAAAACTAAAACCTAATATGAAAAAGTTAATAAAATTCATTTCCATCTCAATTTCTTCAAAGGGTAAAAACTTAATAAAATTCTATCTTCTCCTTCAATTTCGCTCATCTTTCCCTCCCTTTTCGTCTCTCCCCGTTTTGTTCATTACATTAACCCATAAAATTCGAAGAAGACGGAAAATCAAATAAGGCTCATGGCAGATCTGAATGTACTCTACACATAACTTCATCACTGAGAAAAAAAAATACTCAGAATAGTAATTAAGACGGGAATCGAAGCTTACGAGACGGCGGTGAATGAAAACCCCCAGTTGCCGATGCGGTAGGCCGAGAGGCGGCGCACCGATCCCCTGCTCAGGGCGACGAGCTTCACCACGCCGACGTCGATGTCGTCCACCCGATTGACGCGGCGGCACCACTCCTCGACGTCGATCTCCGACCAGCAGTAGGTTCCCGCCACCGCGTCCCGCCATCCCCGGCAGACGAAGGACATCGTCCTCGCCAGCTCGTCGGCGGGAAGCCGCTTGAAGATTAGGGCCAATAGCTCCGGATTCAACTCGTTCCAATACCTCCGTTCGTCGCCGTCGGCATCCCTCCGGCATTGTACTACGCCGCTTCTGACGGCGGGCCTCTCCGACATGTCCTGCTGCTCTCGCCCTCTCACTGTCTTGTTGCTCGAGCTTAAAAAGAAGTTGCGAAGCTGGCAGAGGAATGAACCGTTTGATAGATGACACGTGTATTCGATGGACGGTCAGATGCAATTGGCCCGCGCATTTCAAACGACTTTCTGTTTTGTTGCTTCTTCCATTTCCCACGATCCCACCTCCAGCATCTGAGAATCAGAGTATAACACCAGGCGAGGAGCAGCGCTAATCCGATGCACGAGTGGTTGGACCATTAATGGATCTGCTTTAAGATGCGTGCAAAATAGTTAAATGCTAGTCGTACACGTCTTATTTAGGGCCCAGCATTTTACGTTACGCCTAAATGGCTAAATGCTTCTTAGCAGCTTGATTATTAAAATTTAAATAAAACGTGTCAAGCAACGAAATTACATCTCATATATTTTAACGCAATTGTTATTTGCAGATCATAAATTTTATTTTATTTTATTTGAGTTTACAAACGATTATTTATAGACCAATTTTAATCTTGAACAATAGGTGTGAAAGCCGGATCACACCTAAAAAAATTCATGCATTTAATGCTCAAAACTAATTTATTTTCTCAGTAGCCACCATAATCTTTGTTTTGCCAAACATATATTCGAAGACAATGCCATTTTTTTTATCAAACTCACCGCAACAAATAAGTTATGCAAAACGAAGCCTTAGTAAATAAAATTTAACATAAACATGTCAAGCAGCGCAATTACGGCCCCATTTGACAACCCAGCAGGGTGCCGTTCCGACGGGGACGAGCTGGAGCGATGGTGTTTGGGATGAGTTTGCGAGCTCCCTTTGAAAAAGGCCGGCGTGAAAGGGTGCCAGCCCGGCATTTTTCCGCTGGATTGCGGAGCACCAGCCCGCGTTCTGATCACGCATTTTCTCTCTCCTCCCCGACATGCCCCCGGGCCAGATTCTCAAAAAGACCCTACATCTCATGATTTTTTTTTTCATTTTATTAAATCTTAGCAATTGACATCTTCATTATCCTAAGCATAACTTCGTTTGGCGCGGTGGCTGCGGTCATGAACACGGTACTCATGACTGTCGTTCGTTAACGCCCGACCTCACATAAAACAATTCATGCATTTTATGCTCAAAACTAGTTTATTTTCTTGGCAACCGTCATAATTTTTGTTTTGCCAAACATATATTCTATGATAATGTCGTTTTTGATTCATCTCACCACAACAAATAAGCCGCACCGAACGAAGTTTTAGGGTCTGTTTGGGAGGGCTTTCTAGCTCCTTTTCGTTTTCTAGAAAACGCCACCGCACATAATAAACCGTTTGGAATGTCTGTCGGTGGGAAAAGCTACCACCAAAAATTCCTTTTTCTCATCTATTTGAAAAGTCACTAGCCTCCTACTTTTCAACTTTTTGAAAAGTAATTTCTCATCCCGATACACAGTTGATGATATGAAAACATTTTACTCATCTGGATCTAGTTCGGCAACACTGCGAAAACACTAGCCTTTCTTTAGATGAATATTTCGCTCGGGCGCGATTTTTTCTCACGGGGCGGTTTTTTCGCCCGAGCGCAAATTTTTGCCTGGGCGCGAAATTTTTCTCTCGGCGCGAATTTTTCGCTCGGGCGTGAATTTTTTGTCGGGGCGCGAATTTTTGGCGCGGTCGCGAATTTTTCGCCCGGACGCGAATATTTCGCCCGGGCGCGAATTTTTCGCCCGGGCGCCATTCTTTCGCCCGGGCGCGAATTTTCCACCCGGGCGCAAATATTTTCACCCGGGCGCGAATTTTTTCTCCCGGCGCGAATTTTTCGCCCGGGCGCGAATTTTTTCGCCCGGGCGCGAATTTTTTCGCCCGGGCGCGAATTTTTTCGCTCGATTGTGCCCGGGCACTGTTTTTTTGCCCGATTGTGCATTTTCGCCCGGGAGCAGTTTTTTCCCCGGGCGCGGTTTTTTCGCCCGGGAGCGGTTAAATTTTCAAAGGACGCAGTTCTTCGCTCGAGCGCAGTTTTTTCGCCCGATCGCAATTTTTCACCCGTGCACGATGTTTTTGCTCCGGCGTAAAATTTTCGCCAGGGCGCGAAATTATCGCCCTGGCGCGAAATTTTCGCCCGGGCGTGAATATTTCGCCCGGCAGCGATTATTTCGCCCGGGCGCCAATATTTTGCCTGGGCGCGCAGTTTTTGAGCGATATTTTCGCCCCGACGCGAAATTTTAGACCGGGCACGAAATTTTCGTCCGTCCGGAAAATTCACGCTCGGGCGAAAAATGTGCGTAAATTTAATATAAAAAGTCACTACAACGGAGATTTGTCAAACAATTTATAAAATGCTCCTTTTTGAAAATCTTTGCAAAAGAAGTTCACCCAAACGGATCTCCTTTTGCAATATACATTTTCCAAAAGCTCATTTTCCCACCTTTCTTTTGCTACCACTCCTTTTTCTTTCCGAAAAGCCCTCCCAAACAGAACATTAGTAAATAAAATTTAACAGAAGCGTGTCAAGCAACAAAATTACATCTCATGATATCTTAATGCAATTGTTATTTGCAGATCGTTTATCTGGGGATGATTTTTTTTTTCATTTTATTTAAGTTAGACCAATTTTAATCTTGAGAAATTGATATCTTTGTTATCCTAAACAGGGTTTCCTTTGGCGCGGTGGCTGCGATCGTGAACACAATAGTCATTACCGTCGTTTGTGAAAGCCCAACCATACGTAAAAAAATTGTTGCATTTTATGCTCAAAACTACTTTATTTTCTTAGTAACGGTCATAACCTTTGTTTCGCCAAAAATACATTCCGTGATAATGACGTTTTTGACCAAACTTATCGCAGCAAATAAACAGTGCCAAACGAAGCGTTAGTAAATAACATTTAACAGAAACGTGTCAAGCAACAAAATTACATTTGATGATATTTTAGCGTAATTAATATTTGCAGATCATAAATATTTATCTGCAGATGAAATTTTTTTCATTTTATTTAAGTTTACAAACTATTATTCTTAGACCAATTTTAATCTTGAGAGATTGACATCTTCGTCATCCTATAAGCAGAGCTTCGTTTGGCGCGGTGGTTGCGGTCGTGAACACGGTACTCATGACTGTCGTTCGTGAACGCACGACCTCACCTAAAACAATTCATGCATTTTATGCTCAAAATTAATTTATTTTCTTGATAGCAGTGACAGTTTTTGATCAAATTCACCGGAGCAAATAAGACAAACCAAATGAAGGCTTAGCAAACAAAATTTTACAGAAACATTTCAAGAAACAAAATTACATCTCATGGTATTTTACTTAAAGAATTATGGGCATTATTATTAGCATCTCCTTTTTTCGCTATTCGAATATTTCTGATAACGCAAAACAACAATTTTAGAAAATATTATTGACAAACAGTGACGGAATTAAGATTTTTTGTAAATTCAAATATACTAAATATAAATTTAAAATAATTATTGAAAATATTGCACTTTTTTGCTCTTGCAAACTACATCAATCCAAGAGCAAAACAGTGTAGGCTCTTAATTTACATACATGTAAACAAATCAACAAACTCATCTTGTTAAAAAATTGTTCTTAACTAGGATTAGATCTATAAAAGGAAGTTCAAAAATTAGATAGATTGGATAAACCAAGTTCAAATAATAATCTATTTAGGCTCCGTTTGGGACGGTGGGGGCGGGCGTAAATGCACGAGTTAAACCGTCATTCGTTAAGGATCACCTAACAGACATCGTCTGTCTGTTTGAACATAAAAGTGGATGAAGTTTCTTAGGTGGACATTAACGAATGACAATTTAACCCCCCCCCCCCCCCCATGGGCATAGCCGCCACCACGATGCCAAACGAAGCCTTAAAAAGCATAAAATCATGAGCAAACTGCATATAGAGAACTGAGCAAAACTTGAGTTAAATGATAGTGAAAGTGAGTTAATTGAAAGCTATAACTATGACTAATTACAACAACAACAACATTCAAGCCTTTATCCCACTATAATGGGGTTGGCTATATGGATTATTTGTCGTCATTATGCCCTATCTTTTGTCATAATCTCACTAATGTCTAAGTACATCATGTCGGTCTTTATAGTTTCATTCCAAGTCTGCATTGGTCCACCCCTCCCTCGTTTAACATGCCTAGTGACTAGACTCCACAACACCTAACAGGTGCCTCTAATGGTCTCCTTTGTACGTGTCCAAACCATCTTAGACGAGCTTCTCGCATCTTCTCTGTAATTGGTGCTACTCCTGTCTTTTCCCTGATAATTTCATTCCTAATTTTATAACTATGACTAATTAATTGCTAAAAAATAATTAACAAGCTTCAAATTAATGGAAAATAAATGAAACTAAAAGAAAAAAAGACCAAACATCACATGAATCAAAATCAGGAATCACTGAATCCATGAGATGGGTGCATGCTAGTTTATTATGTATTTAAATAATAGAGTTAGGGCCTGTTTGGGAGGGCTTTTTAGTTCCTTTTCGTTTTCTGGAAAACGCTACCACACTTAATAGACCGTTTGGATTGTCTATCGGTGGGAAAAGCTACCGCAAAAAACTCCATTTGCTCATCTTTTGGAAAAGTCATATGTCACCTACTTTTCAACCTTTTCGAAAAGTACTTTCTCATTCAAAAACATTTATCTCTTAAAAAAATCTACAACTTGATTTTTTTTGTCTTTGCGCGATTTTTTTCCCAAGCGTAATTTTTTTGTCCGGCGCGAATTTTTCTCCCGGGGGCGAATTTTTCGCCCGGGCGCGGATTTTTCGCCTGAGCTAGCATTTTTCGCTCTGGTTGGCATTTTTCGCCCGGGCTGGAATTTTTTGCCCGGGCGCGCAGTTTTTCGCCCGGGTGAGTTTTTTTTCACCCGAGTGCAGTTTTTTGCCCGTGCATGATTTTTTTTCGCCCGAGCGTGTATTTTTCGCCCGAGCTGGTTTTTCGTCCGGCGTGATTTTTTTGCTCGGGTGCGTTTTTTTCATCCGGGTGCAATTTTTTGTCGTTGCACGATTTTTTTTCGCCCGAGCCGATTTTTTTGCCCGGGGGCGCTTTTTTCGCCCGGGCGCGCTTTTTTCGCCCGGGCGTGATTTTTTTGCACCTGCGCGGTTTTTTTCCCCGGGCGCGATATTTTTTACACCGGCACGATTTTTTCGCCATCGCGTGATTTTTCTCCCGCGGGTGATTTTTGCGCCCGCACGCGATTTTTTCGCCTGGGCGCGATTTTTTCGCCCGGTCGCGATTTTTTCGCCCGGTCGCGATTTTTTCGCCCGGGCGCGATTTTTTCTCCCGGGCGCGATTTTTTTGATCGGGAGCGGTTTTTCGCCCGGGCACTATTTCTTTCGCCCGGGAGCGAATTTTTCGCCTCAACGTGATTTTTTGCCCGTTCATGATTTTTTTGCCAGGTCGTGTATTTTTTTCGCTTGTAAGCTGTTTTTTTCGCTTTCGAGCGGAAATATCGCGTCCGTGCGAAAAATTCTCGTTCGTGCAAAAAAATCGCGTCCGGACGAAATTTTCCCGCCTAGTCGAAAAATTAGTGCCCGTCCGAAAACTTCGCGCCCGTCCGAAAAATTTGCCATCATCCGAAAAAATTTGTGCCAATCCGGAAAATTTACGCCCGTTCAAAAAATTCACGTCCGTCCGAAAAATTGGCACCCGGCCGAATAATTGGGGCCCGGCCGAAAATATAGGGTTTGGCCGAAAAATTGGCGCCCTGGCGAAAATATCGCCCTCGGGCGAAAATATCGCGCCCGGGCGAAAAATTCACGCCCGGGCAAAAAATTCACGCCCGGGTGAGAAAAACCCCACCCGGCGAAAAATTCGCTCCCGGGCGAAAAAAACCTTCCCCGGCGAAATAATTGTGCTTTTTTCCCCGGACGCACATTTTTAATAAAAAAAGTTCCTGCAACGGAGATTTATCAAACGATTTATAAAGTGTTTTTTCTTTTTGAAAAGCTCTGCAAAAAAAGTTCACCCAAACAGTTCTCCTTTTCTAATAGACATTTTCCAAAAGCTCCTTTTCCTACCATCCTTTTGTCACCGCTCCTTCTCCTTTCTGAAAAGCCTTCCCAAACAGGCCCTTAGTGAGTGCACTTTTTCTAGTTAAACATCAAATAGGTCATACAATTTGCAAAATGACAGACAAAAATTTGTTGATGAATATTAAACTTACACATTCAAAGAGAAATATATTAGAAGAGCATCAAACTTAAGGTTTTAAAACTAGGGCCATTTACAGGGACCTCCCCTCTAACTTTGCTAAATTACTGACAGTATTCCTCTTATTTTTGAAATTACAAAAACTTCTTCTAAAATATTCATTTCATTACAAAAACCTCCTATGAAGTTTTAATTTCATAACATCCATGCACAAAAACACTCTCATCGGTGTACAGTGTCTAGGGGGCATTTTTTTTCATGGATGCAATGAAATGAAAAGTCGAGCGGAGATTTTTGTAAGAAAATGAAAACTTTAAGAAAGTTTTTTGTATTTTCGAAAATAAGAGGGATGTTCTCACTAATTATGCTAATTTACAGGGGAGGTTTGAGTAATTATTTCTTAAAAACTATGTCACTAATTTAGAAACGTGTGCGATCCGCACGCGCAGAATCACCTTCCCCGAACCATCTGGGGGCCGACCCCTCTCTTCGTTGGCGGGCTGGCTCAAGCCGGTTCGGATTTCGGCCTGCCGGGATCCGCACCATGCGGTCGTACTCCCACGGTCGCAAGGTTCAGGCGGTGCTCCCGCCGGCCACCCCGGCTAGCGGGGGACCTTCCCTCCCGCAGCTGCCGCGAGAGGGGCCAGGCGCGGCTGGCCACTCCCCGGCCCTTGGTGGGGAAGGCTCGGCCGACCTCCCTCCCCCCCTCCCGCTCAGGTTTACACCCCGTGTAATCCTGATTTATGGCCAACAACTTCCTATGAATATTAGAACGCTTCCAAGATTAAATTTGGGGCGGAACTATTCATAAGCACACCCGGGCACGACCCCGAGTTCAATTTTAGGGTAAAAAAAATATAGTGTTTTTTTGGCCTATACGAACACACAAACTTTAACATGTTATTTCTCTCAAGGTTGTCAGGATCGAGATCCTAGATGAGATCGTTACGAGGTTGGATCAGATTAAATTGTAGGATTGTATCGAGGATCACTTTACAAAATTTGGATCGATTTACAAAATCTGGATCATAGAATCGTAAGAACCTAGGATCCGGATCGCGGTCCTGAAAACTATGATTTCTCCTCAGCCGCTCAAAGCAATTCAAATCCGAAAGTGACGTTGGGCTCGTATCAAAACATTACACAAGATAGACCCTTCAATCAAATATTTTCATGAAGATTTGACAAGACTATTAATTTTAAATGATTGAAACTATATAACTAATTGTGAAATGACCGTAAATTAGATTAAATATAATCATCACTAGACTCATGAAAACTAATCAAACGTTTTTCAAAACTAATTGTCAAATGTCCATTATTTGTGCTCATCACATATTTTCGATATATTTTTATCATCTATGATTTGTATATTAAATGGTTAAGAGATCCGAGAATACTAGGAGACCGCTTTTTAGTAAAAATAGTTGAGAATTGAGTATAGAAGGGTTCACATAACATTAAGCAAGCATAGAGGATTTGATTCAAAAGAGATTTTAATGGGTCAATCTAAAGTTAGTTGATAGTTATTCACGAGAAGAAAATTATCATGATTTAGGAACCCTGGCCTTTGAGACCTTTTGGTAAAAGCTTATGATACAAATTGAGTTGCTTTAATTTCATTTTAGAGTAATTCTATATCAAGTAGTGTCTTTAGGCTCTGTTTGGAGGGAACTTATTTTCACCGGTCAAGCGGTTACGACCGCATGAACCGGACCTTAATTAAGGTCTGGTTCATGCGGTTGTAAACGCTTGACCGGTGAAAATAAGTCCCCCCAAATTGAGCCTTAATCTCTCATTCTCTCTCTTAACTTATATTTTTCCAATTCTCTTTGACACAGTGGTTGCAGTGGTAAGCACACGAGTTAAAACATAATTCGTTAAAAATCACCTAACAAATATCGTCCGTTTTGAACATAAAGTGGATGAAGTTCCTTAGGTGGACGTTAACAAATGAAAATTTAATCCCGTGTTCATACCGCCACCCCGTGCCAAATGGGGCCCTAGTCAGCTCGTTGAATAAGGTCAATTAATATTTTTTTTTTTGATCTCGTGCTGTGCTTGAAAAAGGCGCGATCGAGTATGATGGGTATTCATCGAGTACGGAGGAAGCGACCGAAACCAACCAAGAACATGATAGTCATAAGGAGAATCCAGGTCCAATTCACCATCAGCTCATAACTATTATGCGAGAGACCAAGTTCCAACTCGGTAGAGGGCCTAAAATAACTTGCAAGACCTCGCCTATTGTAACACCTAATTTTCCCAATTAAGGCTCTTAATTAAGGTCCTAAAATAACTTGGAAGACATATTTTCACCGGTCAAGCGGTTACGACCGCATGAATCAGATCTTAATTAAGGTCCGATTCATGCGATCATAATCGCTTTACCGGTAAAAATAAGTCCCACCAAACGGAGCCTAAATGTCTCTAAGGAACTTATGAAGCTTGGAATAGCCCCCTTGTAGGCTGGTGGCTGCTTGAGCAGGATTTGAGGGGTAATTTAGAGGAGGTTTTGACAAACAAAGCCATGTGCATACTCAATTCTGAAGATGTGGGTCTCAAATGACATTTTTCGAGTCATACACAGCCTTGAACACGACCTGAATGAGGTCGTGCACATGGTTGTGTCAGTGAACATGACCCAACACACGTCCTGTCCAGACCATATGCAGAGGCGTGTTTAGGTCAAGGAAAAGAGCCATGTGAAGCAGTTTATCATGTACAACAGAACACGGCCTAGACCCGGTCATGTGGCAGGCCGTGTACGGGATTGTGAAGAGCGATTTTTGCTCGTCTTGAACCATTCAATTTGGGGTTTTAAGATTTAATGGCTATGATATATTGATGGTGGCCTTGGGTCGGAAATGGGGGGGGGGGGGGGGGGGATTTCTCATTTAGAACCATATTTACTCTCACCAAGGTTGAAAGGAGAAGTGTGGACGAAGAGAGTTTGAAGGAAGAAAAAGGTGAAGCCTGCAGAGCTCCGGGACTCCATTCGAAGAACCGAATCTATTGGTGGATAGATTGGGCCTCCATATTCGTTTCACCTATTCGTGCAAATGTTTCACGGCGGGAAGGAAAACACGGAAGGTAATGACTATCTCTTCCCGATCTTTAGGATATGTTTTAGATTCCATTTCTTTTCTTGCATTTGTCAAAATGTGGCATTTGATGTCTCTAATTAAATAGCTTGGGGTGCCGCGGCTCATTGAAAAAACTATCGGGGCGTGGGATTGCGATCTCGATAAGCTGGCATTAGATCGCCGGAGTTAAATTTTGGGATAGGAATTGTGGGTGGAGCCTAATCGTGGTCGGTAGCCCAACTCGTTGATGATTGTTTAATATTGCATTTAGAGATTTATGCAAATGCGGTTATAGCGACACTATAATGTCAATTTTATGGGGAATTTCTATGTTGTGTTTATGACATGTGGTGCACGTGAAATCTCTAGTAAACTGGTGTAATACATCGTAAGATTATATATGCAAATAGATTGATGAATGTGGGAATGTGAAGTTGGGTTGAAGCATCCTTTGGAAAGGTATAGACTCCGTTTGGGGGAACTTATTTTCACCGGTCAAGCGGTTACGACCGCATGAACCGAATCATAATTAAGGTCAAGTTCATGCGGTTGTAACCGCTTGACCAGTAAAAATAAGCCCCCCCCCCCCCCCCCCCCCCCAAACGGAGCCATAATCGTCTCCTTTGTGCTTATGAGAATGGTAGAATGGACCTCGAGAGGGGTATAACTGAACATTATGTTGTGAATGATTAGTTAGAAGAAGGTTCCGAGGATGGATATAACCGACCACTATCATTAAGGTGGTACTAGATGGGTCTGAGAGAATTGGAATAAACTACCTCACACGCTTGAGTTAGGATTCTAGTAGAAGAGCCCTAATGTGAATATAACCGGCTAGATCCTCATTTGTATGTTTGAAACACCTTGAGTGTGTTTGATGTTTGTGGAGTGATGTGATGATGTATTCAAATTATACACGCGATGCTAGGTGTTATGGTGGATCTATAGGAGAGAGATTGCATTCATGATTACATTATTGGTTCCCTTTTCTTAGGCGATTGTTATCCGCACTACAGTTTTGGCTAGTCGTACATGTTTTTTCCCTAATTTCTCGCGCCTTTTGGAAATACGCCTTGTACAAGCATTTTCAAAGTACAAAGCGTACAAAGCGTATTGAACAACTTTCGTGTTGAACATTTTTCTTGAAAATGCATGTACAAAGCGTATTTCTAAAAGGCGCGAAATCTGGGTGTATTTCCAAAGTACGTCTTGTACATGCATTTTTAGGAAAAGTGTTCAACACGAAAGTTGTAGATCTCGTCGAGATCTACAACTTTCGTGTATCTACAACTTTCGTGTTGAACACTTTTCCTAAAAATGCATGTACAAGGCATATTTAAAAAAGACGCAAAAAATTAGGAGAAAACGTAATTCGAATAACCAAAACTGTAGTGCAAATAACAATCGTCTTTTCTTAAGGGCGCTGATATCTGCACCGCAGTTTTGGCTAATCGCACCGCACTTTCTCCTAATTTTTCGCGTCTTTTAGAAATACGTCTTGTACATGCATTTTTAGGAAAAGTGTTCAACACGAAAGTTGTAGATCTCGACGTGATCTAAAACTTTCGTGTTGAACACATTTCCTAAAAATGCATGTGCAAGACGTATTTCCAAAAGGCGCGAAATCTGAACGTATTTCCAAAGTACGCCTTGTACATGCATTTTTAGGAAAAGTGTTCAATACGAAAGTTGTAGACCTCGTCGAGGTCTACAACTTCGTATTGAACACTTTTCCTAAAAATGCATGTACAAAACGTATTTCTAAAAGGCGCGAAAAATTAGGAGTAAGTGCAGTTCGACTAGCAAAAACTGTGGTGCGGATATCATCGTCCTTTTTTAATGTGTCATGTTGGAACCAACAAGGTCGATTCCTCCTAAAGCCCGGAACTACTGGGGCAGCTCACGCTTACTCCCTTAGGATCACACTCGAGACGAAGAACTAGACCGGAGGCTCCAGCGAGCAGGTCCCACCTCGTACCCGGAAGAGACTAAAGCTCTTTCCCTCCCTAGCCAATGCTGAGCTAGGTGCCTTAGAAGAAGTAAAGGAGTCAAGAAAGCTTGCCCTTCTAATGCACCTTACCGGTCTATTTATAGGCCTCTGAACTGGGACTGCAAATAACCAATTTACACCGCCCTGAAATTACCAGAACATCCCTGGCTAGGTCTGCCAACAGCCAAACTCCGCTGTCCACAAGGGCTGAATGCAGACCACCTCGGGTAATAGAGTAAAACACCCCTGGGACCCAAAAGGTGGGCCCGACCCTACCTGAACCGGCCTTGAACCAAAGTGACACCTGACAAGAACTCCCCCATAGGAGAGAGATTGCATTCATGATTACATTATTGGTTCCCTTTTCTTAAGGGCGTTGATATCCGCACCGCAGTTTTGGCTAGTCACACCACACTCTCCTAATTTTTCGCACCTTTTGGAAATACGTCTTGTACATGCTTTTTTAGGAAAAGTGTTCAACCCGAAAGTTGTAGATCTCGACGATATCTACAACTTTCGGGTAGAACACTTTTCCTAAAAAAAACATGTACAAGACGTATTTCCAAAAGGCGTGAAACCTGGACGTATTTCCAAAGTACGCTTTGTACATGCATTTTTAGGAAAAATGTTCAACACGAAAGTTGTAGATCTCGTCGAGATCTACAACTTTGGTGTTGAACACTTTTCCTAAAAATGCATGTACAAAGCGTATTTCCAAAAGGTGCGAAAAATTAGGAGTAAATGCGATGCTACTAGCCAAAACTGCGGTGCGGATATCATCGCCCTTTCTTAATGTGTCACATAGAGAAGATTTGGTTTGTTTTAGAAGGCTTTAGTGGGAACGTCGAGCTTTTAAATAATTTTTATTTGCTATAAAACTTAGTACTCATTAAAGAAATTCTTATATAGTATTAAATATATTTTACTTTTTAATGTTTTGTACTTATTATAATATTTTACGTTGGATTTTTTTGAATTTATTTTATAATATAGACAATTGATTGTTCATTTACTTGTTATGCAATTTTTTCTCTTTTAAAATATATAAAATACTTAGTAAATATAAAAATATTTTTTAATTATTTATAAGATATGAAAATCCTATATTTTAAAATATCTCTGACATGTCACCGACATCCGATATTTAAAAACTCAGTTCGACATATCGCTGACATCCGATATTTACAACCTTGAGTAGGAGATGCGTGTGCCATGCGACTATTTGTCATCTAAGGCCATGTTTGGGAACACTATTCCCACGGGAGGGCGGACGAAGGCATGCCACAACGCCAAGCTGGCCCCCGGCTAGAGCATGAACGACCCGGCGACAGACCATGCCGAACGCCGCCATGTCGGCCGCAAAGTCGTTGGGGTCGCCTCCGTCCCGCCTCCGTTCAATACCGCACCGGAGTGCCGGCGGACAGACAAACACACCCAAAGTATGTTGAAGTGATCCAAAACATGAAAGGACTATGTTTGATATGCAGGCTAATCCATTACAAACCAAACAACAACAACAACATTCAAGCCTTTATCCCACTATAGTGGGGTCGGCTATATGGATCCTTTGTCGTCATTGTGCCCTATCTTTTGTCATAATCACACTAATGCCTAAGTACATCATGTCTTTCCTTACAGTTTCATTCCAAGTCTTTATTAATCTACCCCTCCCTCGTTTAACATGCCTAGTGACTAGACTCTCACAATGCCTAACAGGTGCCTCTAATGGTCTCCTTTAGAAAAAACTTTATGCACTTTTTAATACTCATAAACATGAATATATTAATATCAATACAAGCATCACTAGCATATTCAAAACTTGTAGAAGAATAATAGTGTTGGTTGCTCAGGATTGAGCATAAAATTTGGTGATTGTTATCCGCACTGCAGTTTTGGTTATTCGCAAATATTTTTTTCCTAATTTTTCGCTCCTTTTGGAAATACGTTTTGTACATGCATTTTCAGAAAAAGTGTTCAACATCAAAGTTGTAGATCTCATCGAGGTAGATCTCATCGAGATCTACAACTTTCGTGTTGAACACTTTTCCTGAAAATGCATGTACAAGACGTACTTTGGAAATACACCCAGATTTCACGCCTTTTAGAAATACGTCTTGTACATGCATTTTCAGGAAAAGTGTTTAACACGAAAGTTGTAGATCTCGATGAGATCTACAACTTTGGTGTTGAACACTTTTCGTAAAAATGCATGTACAAGACGTATTTCTAAAAGGCGCGAAAAATTGGGAAAAAAAAAGTGCGGATAACCAAAACTGTAGTGCGGATAACACTCACCTAAAATTTTGACTGAACAATAATACTATTGAACTGCATAAATCCAATCAGAAAATTGTTGATCAATCCAAAATAAAGTTCAGAGCCAGAGTAAATACCCTTATTAATGGCACTTGCAACTCAGTCATAACCAAACAAATACCTCAAAACCCATAACAATGGTACATGTTATTTTCAATGATGGTGGACTACAATTGAAAACACTTGTCTCACTTGGAATCAATGAAGAATGATGCACACAAAACATTGGGCATCAAAGAGGTAGGTGACCAAGGATCAATAATGAGGAAGGCTTACACCCTCATTTCCAAATTAGTTGTGGAAGATTTTCGCTTGCGAGTTTCGGATTCTGAAGGTTTCATGCCTGTGCCGTCACCAGAAGTACTTGCCATGGAAAATTTGGGATCATCTTCGTGATCCTCGTCATGTGCTTTTAGGCCTAGACTCAAGTCAAGATTGGTCTCTCTGGCCTCTTCAGTTTGTGCCCTTCCTTTTTCAGAATTCTACATAGTAAATTGACAGTAGGATGGATAATTGCCAATGGAAATTTTAATGCTATAGTAAAAAAAATATCAATGCTATATTATCAAATCCTTTATAAAGGACAGTCCGGTGCACAAAGCATCTCCGTGCAGCGAGAGTCTGGGGAAGGGTCCCACCACAATGGTGAAATGTAGGCAAACCTTACGCTGCATTTCTGCAAGAGACTGCTTTCAGGAAAAGAACATGACCTCAAGGTCACACTGCGACACCTTTAGTGGTGCGTCGGGCTCCCCTTCGATAATCAACTCCTTTATACTACCCAAAAATAGTTTACCGCTAATTTATACATAGTTGAAGGTGAAAATTGATATAATAGTAAGTGATCAAGAATGATACACCAATAGATGTAAGAGTTTATGGTAGTATACCAATAAGGCCCCGTTTGTGTGGGGGGGGGGGGGGGGTTCCTCTTCATTTTCTGTATAACGTCACCGTTCATAATATTTTGTTTGTTTTCTCTATCAGTGGAAAACACAGCTCATCAAAAAGGTGTTATTTTGCCTTTTTAGAAAGTCACCCTCCGTAAAACAAACATGATGTTATGGACGGTGGCGTTTTCTAGAAAACGGAAAGGAGAAAAAAAAAGCCCTCCCAAATGGCACCTAAATGTGAAAGCTTAAGATGGCATACTAGTAAAAAATCCCATGACGGTAATGAAGTCCCATTTCTAGAAATCAACATTGATGTTGAGATCTAGATATTCTTTAGGAACACCCTCTTGAGTGTAATGATTTTTTTAAGAAAAAGAAGTGGACTAAATTTTCATTTTCTGATATATGCTTACTCCTATGAAATGTTTGATTAGAAATATCAAGTTATAATCTAAGATATAAATAGTCATGAAAGTGTACACTCATTTGTAAGAAGATCAAAAGGGAGCTCATGGTACATTTTTTCCTTTCTTGTATTTAGTCTCACATCTTTAAATGTAGATTCTTCCACCTCCACTCTATATAAAATATGAGTTCTTATGTAATTTTTTTTGAAAATTTTGAAGAATAATAATTATTTTAAATTTAAAATTCTCACATGGTATCAGAGCTAGGTGAAAATTTTCATTGCTTTCACTCGATTATTCCTCAAGCATAATTTCTTTCGGTCTTGTCTGAACCTCTCAAGTTTCGCACAAACCTCTTGTCCTTACACAAGAGACACCCAGTGCAAATGCTCGCGCAAATGCCCGTTCCCAAATAAGGATCCATCCCTACGATTGCACTTGCAAACTCCCTCTCGACATCTCTGAGAAACCTCCAACAAATACTCGGTCGAGCGCCTACTCAAGTTAGCAAACTCAAAATCTCTTTTGCGAACCAGCAGACTCCCGGTCCATTCACATAGACCTACGACTTTACCCCGCTGCGACTTCCGATCAAGCTTCTGATGACTTCGCACACCCGCGCATCTGCGACTTTCATCAACAACTTCAGCCAGTTCTTGCGTTTGAGATCTCCATCAGCGCGAGATCACACGAGCTCTATTGCAGCTCATGTGACTTCCGAACGTATGGCGTTATCTTGCACCCGACTAGTGCAGCTCCCACAAGTTCCAACCGCGCACCTTCTGTGAGTTCTTATGCAGCTCTCGCGAGTTCTGGTGCAGCTTCCGCAAGCGTCACCTGGCATCCACTAAAATCTTCTTGCTTCTGCAAAGTTCCTGCATTCGCACATACTAAATGATGGGGATACCCTCACTCCCTCAGGCTCCAACTGTCGTTGTTCGTACACTTAAGTACCTAACGCTCATTTCCAGTACCTCTGGATATCTGGATGGCTTCCAAATTAAATGGACCTAACAATCTTGATTGGAACGTCTTTTTCACCTTCCATTTGTGCTCTCAACACAAGAGACGCCATCTCATGCAACCCTCCTGTTCTCCATATACCAACTATGTTGACTGGGATGCCAGTAATACACATGTCCACACGTAGCTTGCAAATAGTTTTTCTGATGACTATTTACCCACCATCACGATGAGTCTGTAAAGGCTACCTGAGATTATCTTGCAATTCTTTACTCCAAAGTAGTCAAAACATATCGCATCAACATTGTCTACCTGAATCTCTTTGCTCGACTAATTCTCTCCCGATGTTGCGTATTAGGAAGTCTAGTCTCTCAACACTGAACTTCTCCAACATTGTCTTTTCTCTGCCGACCTTGCTACTTAGCAACAATATTTTCAGGAACTACTTGTTGTATGCTATCGTCTACGTCTTCCTGATTTCGATGAGATGATCCATCAACAGACCTTAAGAGAATCAGGCACTTCCACCATGGATGCTACTGCAACTCATATCTCTGTTGAAACGAACCTTCTGCACTGACCTACGATAACATCTCCTCCACCCTTTGAGAGTTATGCTTAAACTGTTGGTCGTGGAGGACACTGTGGTCGTGGGAGTCACACTGGAGTACATGGGGGGAATCTCGCTCTTTGCTCACATTATGAGAGGCTTGGTCACCTTGTAGACCATTGCTTTGCGAAGTACCCTCATCTCCAACCTCAGACTAGGTCAGTGCTACTGAGACTGAGGCTTCTTCTCAGATCACCTCTATCTTGCCATCTGAATATGGATGAATGTTTTTTTTGGCATATATTGTAGCTATGACTAGTGCTTCCAAGCAATTTGCCCTCATTGCAACTTCCTCTAGTAACGCGAATGTTGATACTCAGGGTAAGTGTCTCATTGACCACCAATCATTTTGGCCTGTGAGTATTAATTTAATGTGTTATGTTATTTTTTTTGTATTAAATACTTTGATAATATCTCATATTTTCAGTGAACACATTGTCTAGATTGTGCTTTATTTCATTTTCATAATATCTTATAAAACCCATTGGTAAAAGTTGTAGTAAAAATACTGTGTGAAAAACAAACATGATTTTGCTTATTCAGTTGAAAAGTGATGAGCATTGTGTTAATTTGCTACGCCTATATAACTTGATTTACTAAAATTGTATTCCAGAATAATTAAAACATGCACACATCATTTAGGTTGGGCTTGATCGCATTCATTCCGCACATCCATTTAGACTTGCACTAGCGTCGACACAACATTCACAACCCATCCTGCGTCAATTTGGTATCAGAGCCCTGGTTAGGGCATAGCTTAAAATATGCTGGGCTAAATCCTACACCACTCAATGTCATATCATAGTGGTCGTCACTACTCTAATCCTCTACTTGAGGACCACAACCCGTCTACGCTTGATTTCATAGAGTGCCTTCGAAGAGATCTTCGCATTATTCTAATGATTATCATTGTCCTTATCCCCACGCTCGAGTGAATTATGTTGATCCTTCGACACAACTTTATGATAGTAGAGTTGAATCTCGTTTAGGTCATCGTCGATACGCATCACCTCTATTTGAGAAATCAGAGTATATATATGCGTGACCACCACTACACGTTCGTAAGGCTCACGTCCACTCACGAGCAAGATCTGATTATGTTATGGATGGCCGTTTTGATGACCCTCAAGAATCCTATAAAGGTCACCATCATCAAGATAACATCACATGTAGCGGATATGACGAAAGCTGAATTTCAACGACGGGTTTTGAGCAATTTGATCGCTTGGATGCTGATTTGGCTCACATAACCTACGAAGCACGAATACTTAAAAATGTTTTGCGTATCGGCTAGAACGCGTATCGAATACAGGAAACGCGCGGAAACGTGTTTCCGAAACTCTAGGAAACGCATTTTAAAATAAATAAATAAATTTAATTCAGAATCACATATCCCGCTTGCTGGATACGCATTTTCCGTGCAGTAAAGAGTACCGCCGCTTATTTCATGACTTATTTATTCACGCTCTAGGTTTACGCCATTCACGCTACTCTTTGTGCGCCCAAACCTCTCTTGTATTACGTCACCGTCGAGAGGAGAGCTCTTTGCGTCGAAGCTCTCCGACATCACGCCCGTCAAAGGTCTCCCCTCTCTTGCTGCTGCGCTGCTGCTGCCTCCGCTCCACTACCGCTCCAGATCTGACTTCCTGCTCTCGATCCCGCCCTGCTCGTAAGCTCTTCCTCTTCTTCTTCTTACTCCTCCTACGCTTCCTCTTCTTCTTCCTCTTTTTTTTTTCTTCTGCCTCCTCTTCTTCTTCTTGCAAGCATGAATTTAATTTTATACTTACATGTTCATGTCAATTATTGTTGTCGTCACCATAAGCCTCACTTCTATACAATAAATAGGAACAATGCATTATTGTTATTACTATTATTTTTAAACCCGAATTCCTGTATAGGGTGTTAGAGTGTCAGTTAGGTCCAAGAGTGTAGTATGTCAGTCCAAGAGTGTCAGTTATGAGAAAATAGAAATTGAAAAAAGATTAACTCCCATTCGAGGGATGTGGGTAGAGAAAAGAGTTAGTATTGTAAGTGACGGATGAAGCGATCCACAAAGAAGACCACTCTTGTGGGATATTGCGGACGATGGCTTTGAATCATTCGAAAATGTAGGTACACTTGAGATATTTAATCTATCCCTTGATGAACCAAGGTTGGAGCTCTCGATTATTGAAGAAGATGATGGAATTGATACTATTGAAGAGAATATTTAATTTTTAAACTTAATATTTTGCATGTGAATGTAACAAAACAATGATTAATTGATGTAATGATGCGGACAACTGGACATGTGGTATTTTGTTTATGACGCTTGTTTTCTTGAATCTTCTCTATATTTTTATAATATTATTTGAAATGTTATTTATAGCATTATATGAAATGTCAATGATGTATAATATAAGTTTGAAATCCTGGTTTTCATATGTATGGTCTATGTTGTACTCTTATTAAATTCTTTTTCATTACAATTCAAGATATGTACACTTATTTTATTAGTTGTCGTATTTTTATATTAATTAATACTTACATTAAAATAATTACAAAGTTTAAAAACGTTTCTCGTATCCTTATTTTTTTTAAAATCACGTTTCCCGTATCCATTTCGAATCGTATCCCGTATCTCGTTTCCGTCCCCGTGCTACATAGCACATAACAAGTGTTACAAGTGTTATGTGCTATGTAGCACTTGATTTTGGAGTGAGGTCATGCCATTGATGAGTCGAGTAGAGCTCCCACTGATATGAGAGACCAGACACCTGAGTTTGATTCATCTCATTTTGACGAGACTCAATGCCCACTTGATTTTGGAGTTGAATTTGATCCCGATAATATGATACAGGTGGAGAACGACACTAGTATGATTAGTGAGCGCGGTCATGAGGGCGAGGACGAGCGGTCCAGTGACACTGTGGTGGTATGTCCATCCTTCACACGTCATTTAGACCTAGTGTCCCTTTCAGCTAGAGAGTTTGTCCTCGACATTATACCTATTAGCCCACTATTGAGTATAGACTTTTCCCACACTTCACCCGATGGCGTCCTGACCCACATCACGATCGGGAGCCAAGAGCCTAGTGTTGATCTCGTGGTGATCACCTCACCCATTGTTGGGAACACTACACCTTACGATGTTCTGCATCTGAAGGACCATCACCTTGTTGATGGGCTCTTTGACATACCTCCTAGTGAGCACCCTGATGCGTCATATTTTCTGAGAGACATCTATCACACTATAGTTATGCAATTCAGTATTGATGCCTCAAGGAGTTATTTAGGTATTTGTCGCACACTCAACGAATATTTCTACATTCCACCCAAGGAGCCTCCTGACAGGTCATCCCATTTTAGAAATATTCAGCTTGTTCTCAAACTTCCCCCTAGAGAACATGTCATATTTGTTGCGCGTCATTTGCATCATTGTTTATACGAGAGCACTCCAACTATTTCTGGAACCTGCATTGCTATTCGCCACATTTGGGACAAATTTCATTATACCCCTCTTGATGAAACCTTTGATGAGCCACATATTAACCCACCGCTCATTTGGGATGTATCTATCATTAGTAGAACAGTTGAGTTTGCGTGTGTGCTTGATGACCAGTTGATCTTATGTCTCACCACCCACATTTATAGAGGCAATCCACACACAATATTGACACATCTTATTATTGATGTCTCTGATGTTTATTTGAGTGTTCATCGCGCCCACGACGAATTTTTCTATGCCCTAACTTCCAAGCCTCCTGATTATGTACCCATATTAGGAGTTTCTTATAGTACCCAAAACCTTCAGTTTAAGGCGTAGGTCATGTCAGTTGTTCATTTTTACATTTGTTGCATGATAATTTACATTTAGTGCATGACACATCTGTGTTGCATGTTGTATGTTTTGTATCATTTGAATGAAATGCATGAATTAATTCGGAAGAAAATTATTAGCAGCAATGAATTATAGAAAACACATGCAAATGAACACATATGTGAGCTGCATTTTCGGGTAGGCGAGCAAGTCATGATCCGACTTCTCAAGGAGAGGCTCACAAAAGGAGTCACTACTAAACTACAACTTAAGTGAGTGGGTCCTTATAGAGTTATAAAGAAAGTTGAGGAAAAATGCCTACGAGATCGATTTTCAGGCAGATATGGGTATTCATACGAAAGATTTGGCAACACTTTGAGCCTCTCAAGCATAGGGACTCATACCTTGAGCCACTTCTGACACCCTCCCAGTTACAGCTTGGCACTTCCCCTAATCACCTTGGACGAGCACCCGCGGACTTGCCCGCACCTCCCATGATTCCATCGGTTCTTCTGGATCCACCAATACGAGAGGTGAGAGATGAGAGCATTATTGATATTGTGACACACAAGTGTACCACCCCCACATATGGTCCTTCTTGTCGGTACTTGGTGCACTGCAGTGGACACCCCACCTTCTATGATACATGAATATCTGCGTTGGGGCCTGATAGACTTTCCCCTGATCTTCAAGTGCAGCTCGGTCATCTTTATTCCTCGAAGATGAATCTTTTTCTATTGGGGGAGTTGATGGGGATCAACCGCGTGATCGTGATCGATGGAGGAGATCGGGCCACCACTCGGCGGGACCCAATTTTGCATATTTGCTGATTTGCATGGGATGCATTGATCGGATTGGCGATCTGAGACAGCGAGAGCGTCTAGAGAGTCATTTTACTATATATGTATTTTATTTTTTTTGTACTTGTACTTTAGTGTTTTAGGACATCGGGCATAACGATCAATCATAGTCGTTCACACCGGGTGCCCAACCGCCCCTCTCATTATAAATAGGGGTGGAGGATTTCATTTTCAGGGATTTATTATTGAATTTGTGAGTGAATCTAGATCTGACAATCATTTGTGGTGCGACGCCGCGAGATCCCGGGATGTGACGTCCCGGTTTATTTTCCCCAATTTTCTTTATTTTCCTGAAAGTCCCTCTTCAGCCCACGACCCTTTCGTTTACCTCTGCCAACAATTATCTCCTTCCCAAACGTGTGTAACCGCAAGTCATTCCACGTTTCCTGCAAAGTCACCCACTGTTCATCATCCCTACCATGACGATTTCCTTCCCTCTCGATCCCGTCCCCTGCAATCCGTACCTCCATTTTCCTTCTGCCATTTTCCGCTACCAGATGCATCTTCCTACGCAATCAGATTCCCTCTTCATTGCTTGTCTCCTGCACATTTTCCTAGCCTAACCGCATACCCTAATCTCCCTTTGTGAACATCATCCGCATTGTTCATCATCATCCGCATTGTTCATCATCTTCCTCACTGCTATAGGGCTTGTCCAGTCCTGTCTCATCCTGAAAATCCTATCCCACCTCTATTCCAGTCCAGAGAAGCCCACACACCCACTATCTAGCCTTGCTTAGTTTAGCCTTCATGTTCCAAAAGTTCTCAGAGTCATTTCTCTCATGAACCCCACATTTAGGATTTCTCCCAGCCGTTCTTGTGAAATCACCATCGTTCCTTCATTAGATCTTGGCCTATGAGTATTAATTTAATACGTTGTTTTTTTATATTAAATATTTTTTATAATATCTCATATTTTCAATGAACATCTTGTCTTGATTGTGCTATGTTTCATTTTCATAATATCTTATAAAATCTATTAGTAAAAGTTGTAGTAAAAAATACTGTGTCAAAAACAAACTTGGTTTTGCCTATTCATTGAAAAGTGGTGAACGATGTGTTAATTTGCTACGCCTATATAGGTTGATTGCTAAAATTGTATTCCGGAATTATTAAAACATGCATACATCATTTAGGTTGTGCTTGATCGCATTCATTCCACGCATCCATTTAGACTTGCACCGTCGGGACAACATTTCACAGCCCGTCCCGCATCACAAAGTTAACTTCAATTTAAAAACAGGAAATAATAGAAGAATAGTATGCAATATTCATACTTAGGCATGCCATAATGATAGTGGTGGCATTAAATGTTTTTGTTAATAAGGCAGAGTACCTCTCTTATGCAATAGCAGTCAGAAAAAAGAGTCCACAGGAGTATCCATTAACTTCGCAAAAATTGTTACCTGAGCTTCGTCCATCAAGGTATCACTCTCATCAGCCTTCCTATCAGAACCATTAACTTGATCTGGCTGCAAAGATGTATGAACATCATCCGGCTTGCTATCATCATCTGATTTCACATTAATCTCCATCTTTTGTTCAAGAGCAGATACCTGCAATTATAAGGCATATTTCCTATCAGTACCATAAACAACTTTTTAGACTAAATATTTCAGCTAGAAATTATGATGAACTTCACTAGAATGGAAAAAATAAACCACATCAAAACATACTTTGTAACTTATATTGGGTAAGCAACTAGTATCTATCTACTGAGAAGCAGACTATGAGTGCAGTTCTATGTCAACATATCAAGAACCTGTAAGGATATGCTGATTCGTGGTGGTGATTCCACTTTAAATTGGTTAACTGCAGTATCATTTGTACTTGCTTGAAACAATTAAGCGCTAGATCTTGATAATGCTTGCAGCATTGGGCGACATCTATTTAGTTAACAATTTTGTGTGCTACTTTTGCATTTATTTCCCAGAGCAAAAGGATATATACTACAGCAAAACAATCACCGAAGCATATGACTTTAAACCAGTGACCGTACAAAACTTCCATAGATGCAAATAATTTTTTTAGAATATAATCTCACATCTGAAAGTTTATGTAACAAGATTCAATTAATTTGAATCTTGTATCTCCCCACCTACTAATCATTGGTTTAATCTTAGATGCATAGGTTCTAACATGATATTAAAGCAAGTTAGAATAAATGATCCGCTATATCACACAATTAACAAGTTCACTTCTTAGAGGCCAAAGAGCCTACAGTAGTATGTTGAGAATATAGCCTCACTTCGAGGAATTCATGTAACCTCTTAACCTAGAACCTAGGCCTCTCCACCTACTAGCAATTGTTTTTAGGTTGATGCATGCATTCTAAATAGCATTAAAGGGCTTTTTTTTTTACTTTAATCTTAGAAATGATATGCTGACCAATACATGCAGAACAACTAGCCACCTTAAGTTGGCTCAGCTCTTATTCTCTAGAACCTCTAGACATCATAAAGAAATATAGTATTGTTAGTATTTGGTGTTTTCTCTTGTAGCTTACCACTCATATATATAAAGGAGTGTACTCGTGTTAATGTATTCAATAACACTATATTATTCAATATGGTATCAGAGCTGTAAACAGCTCGCTTCACTCACTCCAACTGCTTCATTTCCGCACCCAACACCTAACTTTCATGTCTCGCACTGCTCACCCAGCAGGTGATCAACCTGGGATCTCCGGTGATCAATTCTCACACCAACCTCTAGCAGTTTGCGCAACTTCTCTTTTTCTAACTCCTTTCCCATGAGGCTTGGGTCAACCTCGTGTCGAGTGTAACCGCTCTGGCTCCTAATCTCTACCATTTTAGAGGAGATTACTTTCCTCATCTTCTAATCAAATATTCTGATTTCATTTGGATCCATTGGTTATCATGATCATTGTTGGATCTAGGGTTTCCTTTTTTCTATGAGCAAACCATAGTTAACTGCCCTTTGAAAATTTTTGGGTGATTCCTTGATTTCTATTCTTGGATTATGTCAGGGGGACTGTTGACTCACTCGTTGCCTCATCTGGAGTTGATGCCTCTCCCTCTCCCTTGACATCCATGAGAACTATTCGGGATAGTCATGACCATAATACCCCATTGGATTACTATTATAAGATTGGATGGATCCAACTATCTAACATGGGATTGCTCTATCACCCTTGCCCTGTAAAGCAAGCTAATGTTTGGATATGCAAGTGGTGTCACCATGGAACCTGCTCCCACTTCACCGAACTAGTTACAATGGGAGTCTGAGAATTCCCTAGTCATGTAATGGTTAACAAATTTTATACAAGAATCCATTGCCCATAACTGTCTATTCATGTATACGGTTGCAAATATCTGGAAGAGAACAGAGGCTACCTACTCCTATTATAGAAATGCCACTCCAATATTCCAACCACAAAGGAAGATATTTTTCCTACAAATGAATGACTGTCGTCCTTATGCTTGTTACTTAAAGTTTACTCAACTATACCAGGAATACAATCACTTTGATTCGCTGACCCTTGTGTCGATTGAGGACGAAGTTTTGTTTAGAGATTGGGAAGAACACAACCAGACCTTTGAACTTCTCCATGGACTACAACGTGATTTTAATTATATCAGTGTCGGGAATGAGAGCATGAATAAGTCAAAGATAATTTTCCCCATGACTATCTCTGGATTGTGCAACTGTGGCTCCATGCATCTATTTCCTGAGTTTGGTTCTCGAAAAATCCAAACTGCTCCTTCTTAAAAGCATTGTTCAATAGGAACCCCATGGGGCAGTGAGCTGAGAAGGAAGAAGGTGAGTTGATAGGCGAATGGGAATCGAAAATTCCACAGGAGTTTCTTCAGGATTTTCGTGAATAGCGAGATGAGCTTGACTTGATTGAGTTGCATGATGGAATATCCGAATTAGTTGCTAGCTTGCAGTAATGTCGGACAAACACAACCTATGCCTTTGGAGTCACTGCTGGTAACTTGTTGATTTACGCCCTAGCATCAATTCCATTCCTAGATATCATGACTATTGATTCACTAGGCAAGGCTAAACCATCCTCTTCTTCATCAAGACCAGTGATAGCTACTGTATTTTTCTAGTATGATGCACTTGGAGCTTATCGACAGAAACAAATCAATTTAGATGGTCCTTTGTGGCTCCGGTGGAGACTAGACCAACACGTCGTCAGCTCAAGAGAAGTTCCCATTGAAGTTCAATATGAATCTTTTGGTAATTCTAATGAGATTTATAAGCACTATCAAATAGTAGGAAGTGTAAAAGGAGAAATTCGTTGTATATACATTCGAACTACTGTTGGTCATCTTTCTTTTTATCGAGAAATAGAAGAAGCATTATTAGTATGATATCATCTTGTAAAAAGGGTTTTTTCTGTTATTCAACCTATTATCAATGATTGTAGGCGAATAGGAATACGCCAACAGGAGCCCAACTCACAACGATAGGGTTTTCAGATACATATGCCTCTCCTACTCTTTCGAAAGTCTATAGACTTCTGCAATAGGAGTTTGAACGGCGACATGCTTGATTATCTGATTTTGTTTCTAAAGTATCTCCCCTTATTGCTCAGTACAGTTTTGTAAGTTGCATGCCCACAACTTGAAAGTGCGGAATATAAATTGAGAACTATTCTAGAGGGGGTGAATAGAGAATTAAAATTTCTTTTATAAATTACATGGCAAAACATCCAGACGACACAAGAGTTTTATAGAGTTCCTCCAAGATAAAAATTTGAGTATGTCCTATCTCCTATCTCTTGGTAGGAAATCACTATAGAAGTGTGAAGTCTTTTGATAAGGTGACTTTAAATTACAACTGAATCTTTTGATAAAAAGATTCTTAGAACCATCGAGTCTTTTAATAAGGAGGCTATTAGAATCACTAAATATTTTGATAAGGAGATTCTTAGAATCGCCGAGTCTTTTGATAAGAAGACTTTTAAAACCACTGAATCCTTTGAAGAGAGATTTTTAAAACTCTTAGAATCACAGAATCCTTTAAAGAGGGATTTTTAAAACTCTTTGGAATCAATGTATGCAATAGAGTTGTCCACAATGCGATCCTTTTGTCGACAAGCTCTGAATGGATATTTTAACTGATAGCTCTTTGTGGATACAAATTCCTCTTTGACAGGTTGTTCTTGAAGAGAGAAGAAAGAACACCAATCAAACTTCTTTTTTATTCTACGAGCTCGCGACAACAACCCCTTCAGATCGAGAGAGAGAGAGAGAGAGAGTGTGTGTGTGATTTGGATTCAGAGAGAAGAATGAATGCTTCAGAGAATGTGAAAGAAGAGAAGAGACTTCACAATCTTATTTGCTCTCGGTTGCTTCTTCTATATATATAGAGTAGCCAACCGATTCATTACTTTCCATCCTTTTGATTCCTCATAATCACATTCTTTAAATAGAGCATCAACAAATTGATTTGAATTGCAACCACGGTCTTATTCTGCTGAACTTCCTTAACTGTCATCAAGTGAGAATTCGACGTAAGTTCATAAAAACGTCAATTACTTCTTGATGTTCGTCGATTACTGATTTATATCAGAAATTAACATAAGCTAAATTCTTATATTTTGAACTTCGACTTCTTCTATTATGCTTCACAGAAGTCGACATAAGTTGTATTAGCTCTTCGACGTACGTCGATTACTTCTAAACATATAGAGCATTATTTTTCGTTGTATTTCAACGACTTGATTCATGTCAGCTTTCATGTTTTACATTACATTGATATATTGTCTTTCAATACATTCAGAAGACATTCCTAAATCACTTATTTAATCTGATATACCAAATCTTTCTATTTGATATAACAAATTTCATAATTTTAATAAGAGATTTTACACGAAAGAAAGTAAAGAAAAATTTTACAAGAGGAAAGATCAATCCGAGTAACTGTTATATTAGAAGTTGTTAGGTTCAAAGAAGTTGGTAATCAATAATATTCCAAACTCCAGAATATTATAATAGCAAATAGAATATTGTCCAAAAATAGTTAAAAGAATCACCAAGAAAAATGTTGTTAATCCACCAGAAATATTTTCCAAAAGAAAGAGAATCGGAGAGCCAGACTACTTTTTTAGAGAATCAAAAAGTCTTTTTCTTTGTCCCTTGGAGATTTTGAGATTTAGGTGAAGTTGGTGAGAGGTGCTGGGACATGAACCTAATGATAAGATTTGACTAGATGTCGATTGCACCTCAGAGACCGTCTTATTAAATTTAATATAGAGTACCGCCGTTATTTTTCTTATTTATTTCTTAACACCAGCTTCACCATGATTTGTAACTGTTTTCCAAAAAACACATTATATGATACTAATATGCATAGAATCAGCATACCAATGACATCCGGTAGGTATTGGAACTCAATCCCTACATCACTTCTTTTAACCCATTTTATGGTTCTTTCACAAAACCTTGTGATTGATAAAGCTTGACTTATTTCTTCATATGAAATAGGCTCATCTTACTTTTCTCCATCAAAGACGAATATTGCTAAAATCATTTAGCGGGAATTAGGGCGTTGGAATTGACATTCAATTACCAATTACAATTGTGGTTGTTTGGTATGCCCAAAATAGCGTGGGAATTGGAAATCAAAATCAATTCTATTGGAATTCGGTATAAGGTGTATCCCGTCACCGCTCCCTGCTCCTGCTCCGGCTCCCGCTGTCGCTCCTTCTCCCGATCCCGATGTCGCTCCTTCTTCTTCTTCTTCCCGTCGCCGCTCCCTGCTCCTGCTCTGGCTCCCGCCGTCGCTCCGGCTCCCGTTGTCGCTCCTTCTCCCGATCCCGCTGTCGCTCCTTCTTCTTCTTCTTCTAGAAACTTTAAATGAGTTAATTGAAAGGGAAAAAATAAAATTCCGGTTTATAGTTTTGTACAAGATGTTGCTGCTTCAGGAGGTTATTGGCTTGCTTGTATTGGTGAAAAAAATCTATGCTTCTATTATTCAATTATTGGTAGTATATGAGTAATTTCTAGTAGTTTTGGGTTTCCTGTGGCTATTAACAAATTTAGCTGTAATGTTAAATTGTAAATCTATTGTGTAATGTGTAGTTACAAGCTCATCAGTGTAGTTACAAGCTCACTAGCTGTAATGTGATCAGTATTATGCATATCTATTGCGGGCAAATATGTTAAATGTTGCTAAATTTCTAAACATTACACAATACATATGAGCTTGTGAGCTTGTAACTACACTGATATATTTAACATATTTGCCCACAATAGATATGCACAATACAGATCACATTACAGCTAGTTAGCTTGTAACTATACTGATGAGCTTGTAACTACACATTACACAATAGATTTGCAATTTAACATTACAACTAAATTTGTTAATAGCCCCAGGAAACCCAAAACTACTAGAAATTACTCCTATACTACCAATAATTGAATAATAGAAGCATAATTGAAGAAGAAGGAGAAGAAGGAGAAGTAGTACCTGCTGAATCGGGAGAAGGAGCGACAGCAGGATCGGGAGAAGGAGCGACAGGGGGAGCCGGAGCGACAGCGGGAGCCGGAGCGACAGCGGGAGCCGGAGCGACAGCGGGAGCCGGAGCGACAGCGGGAGCCGGAGCAGGAGCAGGTAGCGGCGACGGGAGCCAGAGCAGGGAGCGGCGACGGGAGCCGGAGCAGGTGCAGGGAGTAGCGACGGGATCAGGAGCAGGAGCGGGGAGCGGGATCGAAATCGCGAATGCAGACCTAGCGAGGTCGGAAATGATATCACGGGATACACCTTATACCGAATTATGATAGAATTGATTTTGATTTCCAATTCCCACGCTGTTTTGGGCATACTGAACAACCAGAATTGGAATTGGTAATTGAATGTCAATTCCAACGCCCCAATTCCCACGAAACGAACGGAGCCTAAGATTTTTATAGAGATTACCCAAGAAAAAAACTTGAGGATGTCTTCTCTTTTACCCATTGGTAGGAATTCTGATGCGGAGCAGAGACGAGGGCGAGCTTTGGGCCCATTCGGGGCTGATTTGGAGACTTACCATATATGGCGTGCCCGGATCGACGATCCGACTCCGTGGATGCGTCCGGATTCGCGTTGCGAATCAATTTCATATATAGCTATGTACTTTTCGGGTTTTATTTCATGTAGTTTTGGCCCCGAGACCAACGGCCAATCATATCCGTTGATTCCGGGTGCCCTATTTTTATTTCTTATAAATAGATGGTTTAGGGCTGCCGTCATGGTTCTTTGTTGAATGTTTGGGGAGTCTTCTTCCTTCATTCCGGTGATCTCCTCCGCGGTGCCGACTCCGTGGAGCCCCCTTGGTGACGACTCCTTGGGTAAGTGTGTATCCTTTATTATTTTCCTCCCTCCTCCCTGTTTTTCCCTTTGCTGTCCAGCCACCGTTCTCCTTCGAAATCCTCATCCATAGCCCCCATACAACCCACAAAACAGCCCGCGGTTTGCAGTTCAGTCACTGCGCGTTACTGTTCACGTCACTGTTCACGACACTATTCATTTATATCATTTATTGTTCATTTCCTTTTGTTTTCCGCTGCTGTAGCCTTCTAGAGCCGCCGGACCACCCTCCAGAAGCCTGTCCAGCAGCCTTTCCAGCCTCCTCCACCCCTCCAGCCGCCCAACAGTGCAACGCCTCTCTCCCTCTGCCGAACCCCATCCCACCCACGCCCTCTCTATCTCCGTCCAACAGCCGCCTGGCTGTTTTCAGCCCCAAACCAGTCCAGATCTGGGCATTCCAGCCCAGATCCAACCATCCCGCCCTTTCCTTTTGCTGCCATCACTCCCCCATCACCGGAACCCTTCTCCAAGCCCTCCAACGTTCAGATCTCTTTTATTGGCAGCAGCCCTATTATTCGTATTGTGTTTTGTATTAGTTTTTGGTTGTAAACATTATCATGGTTTGGATATTAAGTGATTGTGTGGGATTATAGTTTTTATGTTATTTGCTCTTTGATAAATCTCTAACTGCAGGAAGGGTTTATTCGCCGCGCGCTCTAGCTTTGGCCCTCCACGCGGAGGAAAGCCTAAGCTTGCTTTTGCCCAAATAAATTATTCTGTCTTGCATTTAAATTAACTGCGTGGGATATTTTAATTTATTATCTAATTTGTGATTTAATCCGTCGGATTTGAATAGCATGTAGGGTTAGGTTGCAGATTTCCCGCCGCCTATAGATTCGCCCTGCGTCAATTGGTATCAGAGGCGAGGTCGCGCACACTTTTCGATACGCAGTCGTAGATTCTATAGGTTTCTCATCATGTCTAGGTATCACCACTTGTCCCCACCTCACTTTGGAGGTCTTGGGTCCACTTGCACCCGCTCTCACAGAACCCCGTCAGGGAGATCCTCACATTATTACGACGATCATTCTCGATCGCAGTGCACCACTTCTAGAGATCGTGTTGACCCACCGACACGACCCCACTATGCTAGAGACGATCAGTATGATGATTGTCGTTGTGTTTATCCGTACAAGCGAGCAGATCGTATTGATCCTTCGACACGACTCGGTTACCTTAGGAATGATTATTATGAGGATAGTCGTTCCGAGAGAGATCTTGAGAGTCAGTTTCGTACTGCTTCCCCTTCATTTGACGGCTCATCGAGTCCCGAGTCTTTCAGCTATTGGCTCGTGGATATGGATTATTATTTAAATCATTTTGAGTTATTCGGTGAGCGTCGCGTCAAATTTGCGAAACTTAGACTTTTAGATCAAGCGAGGGCTTAATGGGCTAGCGTTGAGAGGACCTGCGAACGAGACCGTCTTCGTCGCATCACTAGTTGGGCGGACATGAAGCGTATATTGTGTCAGAGATATCTGTCTTCGTCATATCGGAGTCGCTTGCTCGACCAATTATTTTCCCTTCAGCAAGGATCCATGTCTGTCGCTGAGTACAGGGATCGCTTTGATGAGTTAGTTGTGAGGAGTGATATCCAAGAGGATCCAGGCATGGCCACTACCAGATTTCGGTCTGGGTTTCAATCTGACATTCGTACTAAGGTAGTTTATCATAGCTCGGAGTCCCTCGAGCAGACATATCATCTCGCCCTTCGCTATGAACGGTCATTGAGATCCGTAAGAGCTGGTCGATGGGGATCTCATATTGACCTCTGCAGTACGAGTCTCTCCCATACTGAGCCCACCACGACGTCTACCATTGTCCTGTCAGGCACGACAGAAGTGATACTAGATGTGGATTACTCTCACCACAGTGAGGTGCTTAGCCCAGTGAGTGACCTATCTCTTGTCTCTGACCCGTCTCCTACGACCCCGATTGAGAGTGAACCTGAGCGACCTATTGAGTCTGCAGTATTGTGTCCCTCACCCACACCTCTTCTTTTGTCATGCACCGGGTTAGTTAACACCCTCACCGTAGACCCAATTCTTGACACTACACCCACAGACCCAATCCTTGACACTACACCCACAGACCCATTCTTGAGTGTAGGTCTATGTTGCTCTCTCGTTGTCATTGCCCTGAGTCACATCACAACCGAGAGCCCAGAGCTTGATGTTGATCTCGCAGTGACTATGTCACCCATTCACGGGGACACGACCCCTTACGATGGTACTCACATGGAGGATCATGACCCTAGTGACGAGTTTTATGATGACCCCCCTGTTAAGCCTCCTGATGAGCCACCACATCCAGGTGAGAATACAAATCGGGTGAGACGATCGTTTATGAGCTTTGAGTTATTGGCGTCTCTTTCGCTATCATCTATAGCCTTGTCCCAGAGAATTGACCTTGAGTGGAGCATGACATATGTAGGGTCTACCTTGAGTCCACTTGAGCATACTCATATTGTGAGGACCTACCTTATGACACCTCACACACTAGATGAGTTTTGGGACATGCCACCCGCTGAACCACCCGATGAGTTCTTTCTTGTCTGGGACGCGTACCATATTTTAGAGTCACGACTTCTAGTCGGTGTACACGATTTTCACTCAGGTGGTCGTCTCCTTCGTGATGACTTTTCTTACACACCTCCTGGGGAGCCCCCTGATGCGCTACGTTCCCCAAGAGACATTTGGCTCTTTACGAGCCCGTATTTGAGTATAGTTGTCTCTCACGGTCATCTGAGCACTCGTCACACATGGGATGAGTTTTTCTACACTCCGCCGAGAGAGCCCCCTGATAGGCCACCATATTTTAGAGAGGTCCCGGTCATTATTAGACTTTCCTGTAGCAGGTACATTGTGTCGTTCATGTGTCATTTGCATCATTTGCATGAGTCTATTGAGTCGTTTCGTCATCTTTTGCATGAGTCTGTTGTGTTATCTGTCCATCGTTTGCATGTGTGTCATGAGTCAGTCCGACGAATAATCCATACTGGTAATAAATCTTGTAAATCACATGCGGATGTTCATTGGCAAGTGCAGGTACTTCATGAAGGCGAGCAGGTGATGGTAAGAATCTGCGTTGTGAGGCTCCGTGCGAGGCTTGCTAAAAGCTTGAGCGTTAGGCGAATGGGTCCCTACTCAGTCCTGAGGCGCATCGGGACAAATGCTTATGAGCTGGACATCCCCGCGAGCATGGGTACCCATACTGTGTTCAATGTCGAGGACCTGATGCCAAACTTTGCACCTCACGAGTATTCGAGCCCACATCTTGGTGTCCCTCCCGAGACTTTACCACCGTTTTTACCACCCACCACTCAGTCTACCCCCGAGCCCTTGCCACCACATTCATTGCCTCGTGCTCAGCCCATTTCTGACCCCCACTTACCCGGGATCCTGTCCCCAACGGTTCCACCATTGGCACCTCAGATCCCACCGGATCCTTCTATTACTATGTTGAGAGATGAGATTATCACTGAGATCTTTACGCATGAGTCTGTCCCCTCTACAAACGGTCTTGTGTGTCGCTACCTGGTTTACGGGCGCGGACGATCCTTCATTGACGACACCTGGATGCTACCAGCGGAGCTTGATCGACTCGCCCTGGACTTCGACTTCAGTACGACCGTCTCCATTCATTGGAGATGGAAGCTTTTCAGCCCGGAAGAGTTGATTGGCGATGACACTTTTCCAGCGACGACACTTGGGCGACCTCTGGTGGACCTCTTCGAGCTTTACCTGGCATGCAGCGAGAGAATTCTGATCCTTATTCATCGGGAGATGAATTCTTTCAAGCCGGGGAAAGTGATGCGGAGCAGAGACGAGGACGAGCTTTGGGCCCATTAGGGGTTGATTTGGAGACTTACCATATATGGCGTGCCCGGGTCGACGATCCGACTCCGTGGATGCGTCCGGATTCGCGTTGCGAATCAATTTCATATATAGCTATGTACTTTTCGGGTTTTATTTCATGTAGTTTTGGCCCCGAGACCAACGACCAATCATATCCGTTGATTCCGGGTGCCCTATTTTTATTCCGGGTGATCTCCTCCGCGGTGCCGACTCCGTGGAGCCTCCTTGGTGACGACTCCTTGGGTAAGTGTGTATCCTTTATTATTTTCCTCCCTCCTCCCTGTTTTTCCCTTTGCTGTCCAACCACCGTTCTCCTTCGAAATCCTCATCCATAGCCCCCATACAACCCACAAAACAGCCCGCGGTTTGCAGTTCAGTCACTGTGCGCGTCACTGTTCACGTCACTGTTCACGACACTATTCATTTATATCATTTACTGTTCATTTCCTTTTGTTTTCCGTTGCTGTAGCCTTCTAGAGCCGCCGGACCACCCTCCAGAAGCCTGTCCAGCAGCCTTTCCAGCCTCCTCCACCCCTCCAGCCGCCCAACAGTGCAACGCCTCTCTCCCTCTGCCGAACCCCATCCCACCCACGCCCTCTCTATCTCCGTCCAACAGCCGTCTGGCTGTTTTCAGCCCCAAACCAGTCCAGATCTGGGCATTCCAGCCCAGATCCAACCATCCCGCCCTTTTCTTTTGCTGCCCTCACTCCCCCATCACCGGAACCCTTCTCCAAGCCCTCCAACGTTCAGATCTCTTTTATTGGCAGCAACCCTATTATTCGTATTGTGTTTTGTATTAGTTTTTGGTTGTAAACATTATCATGGTTTGTATATTAAGTGATTGCGTGGGATTATAGTTTTCATGTTATTTGCTCTTTGATAAATCTCTAACTGCAGGAAGGGTTTATTCGCCGCGCGCTCTTGCTTTGGCCCTCCACGCGGAGGAAAGCCTAAGCTTGCTTTTGCCCAAATAAATTATTCTGTCTTGCATTTGAATTAACCGCGTGGGATATTTTAATTTATTATCTAATTTGTGATTTAATCCGTCGGATTTGCATAGCATGTAGGGTTAGGTTGCAGATTTCCCGCCGCCTATAGATTCGCCCCGCGTCAAATTCACTATACAAGTGTTAAGTCTTTTGATAAGGTAATTTTAAATGCCAACTGAATATTTTAAAAAGAAGATTATTAGAATCACTGAGTCTTTTGATAAGGAGACTCTTAAAATCACTGAATCTTTTGAAGCTGGATTTTTAAAACTATTTAGAACAGATGGATGTAGTAGGCTTTTCCACAATGAGATCATTTCGTCAACAAGTTATAAATGGATCTTTGAATTAATAGCTCTTCGCGGATACAGATTCTTATTTGACATATTATTCTTAAAGAAAGAAGAAAGAACAACAATCAAACTTCATTTTTGTTCAAAGGGCTAACAACAGCAACAACCCATTCAGATAGAGAGAGTGTGTGTGTGATTTGGATTCAGAAAGAAGATTGAATCTTTCAGAGAATGTGAAAGAAGAAAAGAGGCTTTACAATCTTATTTGCTCTCGGTTGATTCTTTTGTATATATAGAGTAGCCAACAGATTCATTACTTTTCATCTTTTTTGATTCCTCATAAGCATCTTCTTAAATTAGAGCATCAACGACTTTATTTGAATTGTAATCACGGTCTTATTCTGTTCAACTGCCTTAATTGTCATTCTCTGAGAATTCAACACACGTTCATTAAAAAGTCGATTACTTCTCGACGTTCGTCGATTACTGATTATATCAAAAATCGACGTAAACTGAATTTGCATATTCTGAACTTTGACTTTTATGCTTCACAGAAGTCAACGCAAGTTGTACTAGCTCTTTGACATACGTCGATTACTTCTGGACGTATAGAGCTTTCTTTCAATTTTTTTCTTAGTATTTCAACGTTTTCATTCCTGCCAACTTTTATGTTTTACATTACATTTGATATATTATCTTTAAATACGTTCATAAGGCATATAAATCCTCTTTTAATCTGAAATATCAAATCACGAGATTTTTCCCAACACAACTCCAAACCAAAATCTACGGACAAGGACCACTTGGTTTGTGATTTTTGCAGGAAGACTCGCTATACCCCAGGGCAAGTGTTTTAGGCTTCATGACTTTCCGCCTTAGAGATGGGGATCCAATCCACGAGGTCGTCGTGGCTATTGTCGCTATTAAGGTCGGCCACCTCCGTCTCGGTTTACTCATCTTTCTAATGCCTCGTGGGACAATATACCAAGCATTGTTTCCCCGATCCTACTGGACTTCTGGCTACCCTTTATGCAAAAGAGATGCAAGCCTCCAACACCTAATGTAATGTCATTCTATTGAATCGACTATCCCATCGTCGTCTTCATATGCCCACACGGGAATTCCATATGCTCATTCTGCATCTGCTCTCTCTTCTACTCACTGGACAATTAACTCTGAAGCCACTGACCACATAACTCGCCCTTCATCATGTTTTATGTCATTACCAGCATTTGATTGGTAGGGACAAAGTGAGCATTACTAATGGATCGTTTTCCTCTATTGCAAAAAAAGTTCCATCTTTTATACCTCCCTCACTTTATTATTTGTTCCTAATTTTACTTGTAATCTTCTCTCCATTAATCACCAATTCTATGAACTACTCTATGACTTTTTTCCCTCTTCGCATGTATTACGAGACCTAAAGATGGGGGGAATGATTGGCCCTGGTAGACTATGTGACGACTTCGACATGTTTGACCCTTACAATTCTATTTTGCCTCTATAAGCTTTACATGCAGATCAGTCCTCGATTTTGGATTCCTAGCACTGTCGTTTATGACATCCATCTATCTTTGTTACGAAACATTTATTTTTTTACTATGTCTACTCTTTTATTTGAAACATTTAACAACAATATATGTGAAATTAGTAAATATATTCGTACTTCGCTTAATCATGTTTCACTATCTACCACGACGTCTTTTGTTATTATTCATCCATATGTATAGGACCTTGCCCCGCGCCCTCTATTTTTGGATAGTCTTGGTTTGTCACATTCATAAATGATTTTTATCCTACTACCAAAATTTATTTAATGAAAAATAAAAATGAAGTGTTTCCACTTTTTAAACGATTTCAGAAAATGATAGTCACTCAGTTTAGTACAAATATTAAAATCTTGCATTGTGTCAATGGTTGTGAGTACATTGATTTGTCGTTTGAGAAGTATCTCAACGACATTGACATTATCTGTCAAACATCATGTGTCTACTCACCCGCTCAGAATGGAGTGATTGAAAGCAAGAATAGACATCTTCTTGAAATGGTACGATGTCTCTTGCTTAAAATGCACCTTCCTAAAATGCACCTTCAAGAATAGACATCTTGCATTGTGTCAATGGCTGTTACTTTTACAAAGGTAGCTCATATGAAAAGGTGGAAACACAACCTAATTACTATTATTCGGCTGTTTGATAAGATATTTAAAGTGATCTTCACATACGATAGTTTGATTGTGGAAAATGACTCTGGAGTCATTGTTCTCTCAGGTATAAAAAGATGTAATATTTATCTTGTATATTTTATTCCTAACATTACTGAGGTTTGCTTACTTAGTTCTCTCACTTCAAATCCTGATTTATGGCATAGAAGACAAGCTCATAATAATCTTAAAACACTCTAATCTTGCTAAATATAACTTAGTAAGAGGTTTGTCATGTGCAAAATATGTTAATGTGAATTACAGGGCTTGTCAATTAGAAAAGAAAAACAAGATTTCATTTAACACTAAAAATCATAATAGCTCTCCAAGGATTCTTCATTTAATTCATATGGATTTATTTAATCCATTTTTTTGGCAGTAGTTTAGGACGGAAGTCATATTCTCTAGTTATTGGGGATGACTACTCAAGATTCACTCAAAAGTTCTTTCTAAAGACTAAGACTCCGTTTGGAGCGGCTTATCGCAACTTATTTGCTCCAGTGAGGTTGGACAAAAACGTCATTGTCATAGAATATATTTTGATATCATAAATATTACAAAAAAGAAACTAGTTTGAGACATAAGATTTTAGTATGACAATGACATTTTTGTCCAACCTCACCAAAACAAATAAGTCACAGTAAGCCGCACCAAACACAACCTAAGTCTTATACTTTAAAAGCATTCACAAATTTCATTACACAAATCTAAAATGAGCTGAATTATACTAATCAGAAGTGATCATGACAATAAGTTTGAGTCTCATAGGATGAATGAGTTCTGTGAATGTGAAGGGATCAAACATAATTTTTTTGCTACTAAAGAAAAGAACCCTTGTGAACTTCTAAAAAATGCTCCAAATATTTCTTACTTTAAGATCTTTGGCGGTAATTGTTATACTTTGAATAATTAATGGTAAATCAAATCTTGTCAAATTTGATAAAAAGTTGATAAAAGTCTTTTTCTTGGATAATCCTCATCTAGCAAAGCTTATAGGCGTTTTAATAAGACGACTTTATATATGCAGAAATCTATGCATGTTACTTTTGATGAATTTAATATGTTTCGTGAAAGGAAAAACACTACTGATGATCCAAGTGTGGTGGTAAAAGATTTGACTGTAGGAATGAACAAAATGGTGCTCAGTGAAAGTTCTCAGTCAATCATCACTAAGCATACTCTTGTGCGGTAAATTGAAGACTTAATTAAAGATGTAGAAGATGCAGAAGACGAACAGGAAGCAGTGAAAATACATCATGTTCCAGCTACTCATATTCAAGTTGAAAAAACCATGGACACCAATTCACATGTGCCTCAATTTACTAATCCAGCAGCATCCTTGATGCAACAGAAGACACAACTGAGGTTATTCCTCCTGTGGACAGGAATGATCTACCAAGAGGGTTTGTGAATCTCAGGGATCATCGTACCACACTAGTGATTGACAACCTTACAGATGGTGTATAAACCAGAAGCAAGACCTTAAGTAAAGCTATAATCTTAAATATTATTTCTCAAATGAAACCTAAGAAATTTGAGGAATCCAATAATGATCCCTCATTGGATCATGGACAAGCAATAAGAGTTAGCTCAGTTTGAAAAAAAGTACAATTTGGACATTGGTTAAAAGGCCAGCAAATTAACATGTGACTGGAACCAAATAAGTATTTAAGAACATGTTGGATGTTGAAGGAATTATAGTCAAGAACAAAACAAGGTTGGTTGCTCAAGATTACAGACAAGAAGAAGGCATAGATTATGACAACATTTGCTCATATAGCAAGACTATAGGCTATTATAAGTTTCTTAGCTTATGCAACTCACAACAACATTAGAGTGTTTCAAATGGATGTAAAAAGCGTTTTCTTAAATGTCAAACTTTAAGAGAGAGTTTATATAGAACAACCGTTTTGTTAACCTTAAACATCCTCCAAATGTATATAAACCTAATAAAGCTCTATATAGTCTCAAGCAAGCTTGCAATGAGACATTATCAACTTTTTTCTCAAAAATTCTTTTCTTAGAGAAAAAGTAGATAAGATTTTATTTATTAGGAAGTGTAAGAATAAGTTGTTTCTAATGCAAATATATGTTGATGACATTATGATGAGGATCATCCGCGGGATCGACACTGGGCTTCGGGTAACCATTCGCGCAGGTGGCGTTGATCGAATCACCGATCTGAGACCACGAGTTTGTTTGGAATGTCATTTCTACATTTTGATGTATTTTTTGACAATATTTAGTGTGATTTGGACATCGGGCATAGCGGTCAATCATAATTGTTCACGCCGGGTGTTCTAGCCTCCCCTTCGATAAAAATAAGGGCAAGGGCTGCCAATTTGAGGGATTATTAGTCTTGAGTGAATCCATAACCGAAAATCAAATCATAGTACTACGCCACGAGATCTCGGGGTATGACGTCCCAGTTCCTTTTCAGTTTTCCTGTTTTTCCCTCACCCATAACTATCTTCTCGTGGAGACAAGGCAAAACTGCAAGCCCTATCCTAACCGACCACTATGTGTTTCAACCTCAATCGATCGGTCCTCATCCTCCTGACATAGTCGACTGCACCTCTCGATTACTCTACAGACCGGTGTCTCCTTCCTGCTTCAAGCCCGCCAATCTCACGACAAGACGTTTTCTGACAGTACCACGCATGTTCAGATCTACCGCCCCTCTCCTTCCTCCCCACACCGCAAGCCACGGACCTTGTTTTCCCCTTCCCCATCCGCAAACCCTAACCACCTTTCAGCATCTTTCTGTCGTAAAAACCCCTCCCTAACCATTGTTTCCTAAAAAACCCGCCACCTCTCTGATTCCAACAGTCGATGCCACCCACCATTCACAACATTCATCCTCCATCACCTCCCACCTCCAGATCTGTGCTAGTGAGTATTTTTGTGTTGAGTTTCTTATTCTTTATTGATTATTGGATGAACATTGCATATATGGTTGGAGATTCCTCATAATGCCACAAAGAGATATATTGAGTTTGTGGTTGAGACTCAAGTCAAGCCATTGGATGCTTTGTGTGTACTCTTAGCTGCAAATTTATGAAGAAACGAAGTCTGACTCTTGTTTTTGATCTCGGGATAATTTTTTCTGTTTCGTACGTAATTTTCTTTTCATAAACAATGTAAAGGAGATGAGTAAGTTGTAATAGGACTACTTTGGGTTTGAATAGGTATTTTTCTATTTCTCCAAGTT